>JAOANR010000005.1:23194199-23404645 GCA_030278955.1 Hygrophila difformis
AGCGGGCCCGATGCCCAACCCTGTGGAAGGGCGAATGAGGAACATGGAGGAACTACTGATCGCACTGGGCAATGCTTACGTTAACCAGGGCGGAGCTGCCGCGGCACCCCCGCCGGAAGCAAGGATCAATTACCTGGCTTCGGTAAACCCCTACCGACCTCCCTACTATGTATGGGAGGAGGATCCATCTAAGCTTGAGGAATGGTTGAGGACTTTTGACAAATTACTGAATGCGGTGAGATGCCCGGAAGGGGAGAAGATTCACGTGGCCTCGTACTATCTGCGTGGCGAGGCCGGCGAATGGTGGCAAGCTACTCAGGGGAAACTTGGCGAAGACGACGAACCGTACTCGTGGAACGAGATCATGGAGTTACTCCGGGAGCGCTTCTACCCAATGAGTACTAAGGCAGCACTTTACGAAGAGTTCTCATCCCTGAAACAAGGGGAGAAAACCGTTCAAGAATACTCTGCTCGATTTAAGGAACTGGTGAGATTTGCGCCTAGGATGGTACCCACAGACGGGGAGAAGGCGCAGAAATTCGAAATGGGGTTGAATTTGTCGATTCGGGAGGTGATCACCGGAGTTAACTACCCAGACTTACAAGCTGTCTACGACTGTGAGGTGGCGGTCGCACGAGTACAACAGCTAAAGAGAAAGACTGCGGGAGAATCTAGCCGAGGGGTACAGGGACCAGACAAGAGAAACCGGGACAATAGGACGGGCAATACTGCTGGTGGGGACAACTTTCGGCGAGGGCCGAACGGGAATGTTCAGAACAACAATGGTCGGAATTTCAACCAAGGAGGGCGAGTGCCACCCTGCCCGAGGTGCGGCAGGCCGCACCTGGTGAGGAGATGTCCTCAGGTGGGCGAATGTTTCCGGTGCGGCCGCATGGGTCACAGGAGGGAGGAATGTCGAACCCGGCTCGAGAATATCACAAAGAGAGAAGATTTGGTCATTGGACCCAATGAGCCGTTCAATCAAGGGGTCAGGAACGGCAACAATCAAGGGTATCGGCCCCCTCCGAACCTAAACCAGCGCCCTCCGAACCAGCAACAAAACACAAATCCGAATCAGAACCAGCCGGCCAATCAGGGGAGGCCGATGGGAAGGTTGAACGTGATCATCCAGGCTGACATACCTGCGCAGGGTGATGTGGTGGCAGGTACCTTTCATGTCCTAAGTACTCCACTAAGAGTTTTATTCGATTCCGGAGCCAGTTGCTCCATATTATCTTCGAGGGTTGTAGCTGAACTAGATCTACCTAAGTGCGAAATGATTAGCTTAGGAATCCAACTGCCTTCGGGAGAAGTAATAGCCTGCTCTAAGCGTTATAACGGAATACCTGTGGTAATAAAAAATGTAGAATTTTTCGCAAACTTGGTAGAATTCGACGTCAGAGACTTCGACGTCATACTAGGGATGGATTGGCTAACCCGTTATAAGGCCGTGATCGAATGCCAAAAGCAAAAGATCACGCTATCAAAGAATAGGGGGAGGAAAGTTATCTTCTACTCCCAACCCCCTAAGAAGTCTAACAAAATAGTCAACGCCCTCAAGATATGCAGCTTAGTGCGGAAGGGTTACGCGCTATACGCATGCTACATTCACAACCTGGAAGCTGAGGGAGTCAAGATCGACGACATCCCAGTGGTGAGGGAATACCCAGATGTGTTCCCTGAAGACGTTCCCGTTATGCCACCCAAGAGAGACATTGAATTCACAATAGACCTCATCCCGGGGACGGAGCCTGTTTCGAAGGCTCCTTACCGCATGGCGCCACTGGAAATGAAGGAACTAAAGGAGCAACTTGAGGAGTTGCTAGAGAAGGGATACATCAGACCGAGCACGTCCCCATGGGGAGCACCGGTCTTGTTCGTGAAAAAGAAGGACGGCGGGTTACGACTGTGCATCGACTATAGAGGACTCAATCAAGTTACCGTCAAAAACAAGTACCCGTTGCCCCGGATTGAAGATTTGTTCGATCAGCTAAAGGGAGCTACGGTATTCTCAAAGATCGACTTATGCTCGGGATATCATCAATTGAGGATCGCCGAAAAGGACATCCCAAAGACGGCGTTCAGGACTCGCTATGGACACTACGAGTTCACGGTGCTATCTTTTGGGCTAACAAACGCCCCAGCCATGTTCATGAATCTCATGAATAACGTATTTCGAGAATTGTTAGATCAATGCGTGGTGGTGTTCATAGATGACATCTTGATCTACTCGAAAGGTGAAGAGGAACATTCTGAGCACTTACACAGAGTGCTAGGGATCTTACGAGCGAACCAACTGTATGGTAAACTGTCCAAGTGCGACTTCTTGTTAAGGGAAGTGGCATTTCTCGGGCATATAGTATCCGCCAACGGAGTGGCAGTAGACCCGGCAAAGATCTCGGCAGTGACCGAGTGGGTGCCGCCGAAGAATCCAACGGAGATAAGGAGCTTTCTTGGATTAGCGGGATACTATAGGCGATTTGTAAAGGATTTCTCGAAAATTGCCCGCCCGTTGACTCAACTGTTGAAGAAAGGGATGAAGTACGACTGGACCAGCGAGTGTGAAGCCGCATTCCAGGAACTGAAGAAAAGACTTACCACGGCGCCAGTATTGACATTACCATCAGAGGATGGAGACTTCGAGGTGTACAGTGACGCCTCGAAGGAGGGACTATGATGCGTGCTAATGCAAGATCAAAAGCTTATAGCATACGCATCTCGCCAACTAAAACCACATGAGGAAAACTACCCGACGCACGACCTGGAGTTGGCCGCGGTCGTGTTCGCCTTAAAGATTTGGAGACACTATCTCTATGGGCGGAGGTGCCGAATGTTCACCGACCATAAGAGCCTCAAGTATATATTCACGCAAAAAATAGCTGAATTTGAGGCAGAGGAGATGGTTAGAACTGATTAAGGACTATGACTTGGAGATCGCGTATCACGAAGGGAAGGCCAACGTCGTGGCCGACGCCTTGAGTCGAAAAACTCAACATGTCGCGAACCCACTTGTGATACCATCCGAATTGTACAAGGACTTGGCGAAATTGAGTCTAGAGCTGGTGCATCCTGGCACGGTAACCGAGGTCGTCACTGCAATGGTAGTGGGACCGACAATATTCGACGAGATACGGCTCGCCCAACCGGGTGACGAGAAGATGGAAGAAATCAGGAGAGGCATTTCCGAAGGAAAGGCAATGGATTTCAAAATTCATGAGGACGGAAGCATCCGCTTCAAGGGAAGGTGGTGCATACCACGGGAATCCGCAGATCTGAAGAAAAGGGTGATGGAGGAGGGCCATTACACCCCTTACTCGGTTCACCCCGGAGGGGACAAGCTATACAAGGACTTGAAGAAGAACTACCGGTGGCCGAACATGAAGAGAGAGGTAGCCGAGTTTGTGACAAGATGCCTCACCTGCCAGAAGATCAAGGCAGTACGACACAAACCCCTATGACTAATGCAACCATTAGAGATCCCAAGCTGGAAATGGGATAGCATCTCAATGGATTTTGTTTCGGGGTTACCACGCTCACCGAAGGGGATGAATAAAATCTGGGTGATCGTGGATAGATTGACAAAAGCCGCCATATTTGTCCCAATGAAGGATACTTGGTCGATGGACCAATTGGCAAGAGCGTATGTCGACAATGTGGTACACCGGCATGGAGTACCACACGACATTATCTCAGATAGAGACAGTAGATTTGTCTCTCAGTTCTGGACCAAACTGCAGGAAGCTCTCGATATGCAAATAAAGATGAGTACCGCGTTCCATCCCATGACGGACAGGCAGACAGAGCGAACAATCCAAACACTGGAGGACAAGCTGCGGGCATGTGTGCTAGAATTTAAGGGGAATTGGGAGAGTCATCTACCCTTGATAGAGTTTTCCTACAACAACAGTTACCATGCCAATATCGGCATGGCACCCTTCGAGGCACTGTATGGACGTAGGTGCCGAAGCCCATTAAGCTGGGAAGAGAACGACAAGGTGGTAATAGTGGGACCACAACTTGTGGAGGACATGGCTCAACAAATAAAGATTATCCAAGGAAATATGAAGCCGCTCAGGACCGGCAAAAGAGTTACGCGGACGTGAGACGAAAAGACTTGGAATTTCAGGTCGGCGATAAAGTCATGCTAAAGGTATCACCAATGAAGGGTGTGATGCGCTTCGGCAAGCGAGAGAAACTGAGCCCACGGTACATAGGGCCGTATGAAATCCTGGAAAGAGTGGGAAGTCTCGCATATCGGCTAGCGTTGCCACCACAGTTTGCTCGTGTTCACGACGTATTCCACGTCTCCCAATTGAAGAAGTATGTGCACGATCTGACCCATGTACTCCAACCGGAAGAAGTTGAATTTGAGGATGACCTAAGTTATGAGGAAGTTCTGGTGCGAATACTTGACACAAAGGAGAGAGTAACGAGGAATAAGACCGTGAGAATGATCAAGATCCTTTGGTCCAACCACGAGACGGAGACGGCAACGTGGGAGTTGGAGGCCGACATGATACAACGTTACCCTACCCTCTTCCAAGATGAACCGTCCACAGTTATGGGGACATAACTGTATTCTTAAGGGGGGGGGGGGGGGGGGGGGAGGATGTAACACCCGAGAAAAACAAATTCAAATTGTTTTGAACTACGTCACGACTTGATCCCTTCACAGGGTACGTAGGCAGCTTGGAACTAATTTCTAAGTTCAGTCACGAAATAAATCACAAAATAAATCACGAAATAAATCAAAAAATAAATCACGAGATAAATCACAAGATCGATCGCAAGGACGATAGGAGGAGTTGGAACCAATTTCAACTAGACCAATTAGGACACAGAAATGTTACGAGCAATAAGCCGAACTCGTAACAAGTTTAAGGTGAAGATGCCGAACCGGAGATGACCCGATGAGTCGAGCTAACACATAGGGGGTAGAAAACCGATAGAGGAAAGCAAGGAAAGACTCGACGGAACACGCGAACCGCCGAACAGGCCGGTCCGGCCGGCCCGCGCCCGCCGCGCGCTGCCGCGCGGCCACTGCGCGGACGAAGGCGTCGCGACGCCAGGTCTGGCACGCGTGCTCCGCGCGGCCATAGGCGTGGGTGCGCGCCACCTCCGCGCCAGAGGAGCTGAAGGTGTAATCTTTCAATTCAGGGGTGATTTTCTTGCCTAAATTACAATTTCCTTCGAGGGAAACCAGATTCCCGCCTTAAGGAAGGCTTAAGGGCGGCTGGGGAGCCTCAAAAGCCCTAATCGCACATAAACCAATCCCCACAATACTCACAAACTTCCTCTCCAAGCCAAACTCTCCCGACGAAACTTTCCGGCGAACATTCCGGCGACGACGAGGTGAACAGGACTGAGCCACTGCCTCATAGAACCTTGGTAAGTCTTAATATAGTGTTCCATCCATCCATAAGTCTCAAAAACTCGGATTCTAACACTTTTTCCTTACTACGATTTCACGTCGGAAAACGAACAAAAAGCGATCGGAGAAGTTGGCCGTTCGTCGTGACCCTAGGACGTCCGGAAACCCAATCCAGCGACCCTATTCTCTAACTAAGTAAGTTAAGACCTTACTCACAAATTTTTGTGGTTTATTGTTGTTTAAAACTCGAGATCTATACCCGTAACGGAAACCGCTTTTCGAAAACTCTATTTTCGTCCAATTTCAAAAACTCGTCTGAAACTCGACCTTCGGGAACTCAAACGGAACACTTTTCAACATAAACTTTGTTCCTAAGACATTAATCTATCTTGTGTCCAAATTTCAGCCATTGACATTAATATTTGCTATCCCAAACCTCGCCGTAAACTTTCTGTGACAAACCGAACGTTTGAAACCGTTGACAGATTTCATTGCTCGACTTGATGCACGTTTTTCCACCCGTTTTTAGAATGATTTAACTTTGCATTTCTAAACAAAAGTTGTAGATAAATGTGTCTAGATTATGTCTATAAAATTTCGTGGATTTTGGAGTTCATTTGATATGTCAAAATGGCCGAATACAGAACTGTACAAAACTACCTTTTTAGTCCGCGCGTGTACAGCGTGTTGTGGTCGATTTTTGAACACCTAAAATTCATTATTTCTAATTTCTTAAAACATGAAAGTTGTTTCTTAGTGTGTTTTGTATCTTCTGTAAAAATTTCGGAGCAATTGGCTTTGAATTGAATTTTTAATCGGCGTCGCAGGAACCTGTGACGAAACCAGTTTTTGAGACAGAAATTATCTTTTGTAAAGAACTCAAATTTTGACTCACTTCGAAACCTTATTTCCGAAAACTTAAAACATGAAAGTTGTTCGTGTGTGTGTTTTTGAGCTACTGTGTAAATTTCAGAATTTTTGGTGTGAAAACGAATTTTTAATCAAGGAAGGCGCAAACTGCGTCAACCCGGATTTTTCAAACTAGAGAAAACTCGAACTATGAAACGCGATATCGAACCTTTTGATCATTTGAAATACGAACTTTCGAAAAATCCCGTGCACTAGTCTGAGCCGATCTTCATGCTAATCATTATCTTTGAGACTGCCTCGTTACTGGTCTCCTTACTATCTGAGATTGCCTCGTTAGTGATCTTGCGCGCTGTGTTTTGGATCGCCTCATTAGTGGTCCTACTATCTTTGAGACTGCCTCGTTAGTGGTCTCCCATTGTTGTGGACTGCCTCGTTAGTGGTCCTATGTTGAGATTGTCTCGTTAGTGATCTCCCGGTATGGTGTCATCTTCTTAGTTTGCGGGATAAATTATAAAAGACTGGTGTGAGTGTTAATTATGCTTAAATCCGATTTACCATGTTTTTAAATTACGCATTTAAATATCGTCATTTAATTTATGCCTTTAAATTCCGCCTTTAAAAATTTAGTCTTAAAATTTTGCATTTTCGTCTTTGATAAATTAATCATGTTTTTCCGCTGCGAATAAAATATGGATTTTAAATGAATGCATGAAAAGGTAAAAATCTTTGGATTTGAACACATGGAACCCCTTAAATTGTTAGTTAGGGATTAACTTACTCGGTATATTTTTATACTGATAAACCGTTGTTATTTTCTTTTACAGAGTATGTCGAGTGATGCATTGCATATGCACTTGGGGCAAACCATTATGGACATTTTAAATTCTGCATCGTACTGTTTTTACCGGGTCTGTTAAACCCGAGGATTTGGCCATGTTGGCCGTGATTTATTTTCCGCTGCATTTACTCTATTTAATTTCGCGCATGATGATTATTGCTATCGTATTTTGAATTAAGTATTATAAATTTCCGGACTAAATCTTGAAATGTTTTTAAATCTTTTACATAACCACAAGCCTTGCATTTCCTTAGTGAGCTCGGGAAGCCGTGTCTTGCTAGGGAGATGTGGCGGTGACATCCCGGCCTGGGTTTTCAAATCCGGGGTGTTACAACTGTGTTTTAAATTGAGAGTCTACTACCTGTTTAGGGAATGATTTTAAAATATCAATTGTTTTCTCAAAATTACTGTGTGTTGGAAATCTTCTATTAAGTGCTGCATCGAATCAATGTCCACTTGGATTCGGATAAGATGTGATAAATAATACTAGAGGAACAACATGTAGGCCTTGGTTAATTTCTAAGGTAGGGTTGAGTATTCTTTCAACTACTATCTTCTTCCGCCAAAGCCTACAATTGAGTCTTGAGTGAGTACATTCGGAATAGATCTTCACAGGTCTGTACCACTCAGTTTGTATCTCATAACTAACCGAATGTTATAAGCCTTGTGGCTTACTGATATTTTGGATGTTCTAAATCTGCATCTGGTCATCGAAACCAGGAGCTCTTTTATGCCAACGGAATGAGATAGCTTTTCAGACTTCTAAGTGATAGATTTTTAAATGCTTTCTTTACTGCTTGCTTTTAAATGCTTTCATAGAGGTCACTCGGAAGAATTAGAGGTTGGCCGCCGGTAGTAAGGTTTAAGAGTTGTGGATTAGTTTGGGGTTTAGTTTAGACCATTGGGTGTGACAAGGGGGGTGATAGGAGTACTTAGCATGTCAATTAATGACGTGTTAGGTGTTGCTTATCCACCATGGAAAAATAACATACCTCGGCAGGGGGAGTTATTAATCTATGGTATCTTTGAAGTTGAGGTCTTAAGAGCATGTAAAGCCTTGGTTAATTTCTAAGGTAGGGTTGAGTATTCTTTCAACTACTATCTTCTTCCGCCAAAGCCTACAATTGAGTCTTGAGTGAGTACATTCGGAATAGATCTTCACAGGTCTGTTCCACTCAGTTTGTATCTCATAACTAACCGAATGTTATAAGCCCTGTGGCTTACTGATATTTGGGAAGTTCTAAATCTGCATCTGGTCATCGAAACCAGGAGCTCTTTTATGCTAACGGAATGAGATAGCTTTTGAGACTTCCGAGTGATAGATTTTTAAATGCTTTCTTTACTGCTTTCTTTTAAATGCTTTTATTGAGGTCACTCGGAAGAATTAGAGGTTGGCCGCTGGTTGTAAGGTTTAAGAGTTGTGGATTAGTTCGAAGTTTAATTTAGACCATTGGGTGTGACAAGGGGGATGATAGGAGTACTTAGCATGTCAGTTAATGATGTGTTAGGTGTTGCTTGTCTCACTGTAAGTACCTGTCTGTTAAAGGGAACATAGTGTAGAAAGCATGAGAGTTAGCTAACTGAAGAACTATCCCAAGCAAAGATCTGTGTAATTAAAATGGAAGTACATAATCTAGTTTAAATTATGTCAAGTAACTGGTAATTTAAAACACAAAATTGAAACGAGTAACCGAGTGAAAAATCTTAGTAAACGACGTGGACCCTGCTTCTATCGCACATCCTCCAGTGAACGATCCGGTCTTACTATAAATACTGCAATTTTTGACTCCGTGCGCTTTCGGGGGCACAGTTTCTTAAAACGAGTAATAAAAACGTGAATACCTATACATATATCCCTAATCCCAAATCCACCTTCATAAGTTGGTTTCATTAAATAAAATTAAACTGGGATTATTCTACTTTCTTAAAAGTACTCGTGTGGGAAATTGTCAAAAGTTTCATGGCGCCGTTGCCGGGGAGGATGCAACGCCGTTTACTAGGAGAATTACACTCCTGATTTACTCATAGATAGTTTTTGTATATACTCTTGAACCATTACTAACCAGGGGGTTGTGCAGGTGTTGTCAAGTTGTGATATAAACTGCTTATGCAAAGGAGGAAGGATACATTGCCTGAGCTACCGTTCGATCTAGAAATAGAAAGGACTGCTTGACAACTGAGGGCACAAGCGAGACGGAAGAAAGAGCAAGAAACACGGACTCGTACCTCACCCGAAACCACAAGCAGTGACTTATCTGACATGGCAGAAAACCAAGACATTCCCCCGATCTTACCATAAACCAACCACCCATCCATGATCAACCACCAAATAATCCTGGAAATGGAGCTGATGGGGGTATGGTAGAACATCCGAATCGTGGCAACGAGGAGGAGAATCCACCTAATCTCGATCAGCAACATTACCAACAATTTCACCAACAACCGCCACCACCTCTTAACCAATTTAACAACCAAAACCAAAACATACCAAACCAGCAATACCAGAACCAACCTTTCAATCAAGACCAGTTTCAAAACAACCCTCTTGATCCTGACAATATGTTCCAACAGAATCCCAATTACCACCAGCAATACCAAAACCAAGCAGAACAAGGAAATCAGCAACAGCAGGCAGCAGTTGATTTTATGCAGCCGATCGTGGAGCCCTATCTGGATAGGCCTGGAAGAGCACAATTCCCTGCACGCAACTTCGAGCTTAAACCTGCACTCATCAACTTGGTGCAAAACAATCAATTTTGCGGTGCAAATCATGAGGACCCGTCATGATCATCTTCAAACTTTTCTGGAGCTATGTGATACGATCAAAAATCAGGGGGTGTCCCCTGATGCTATAAGAATGATGTTATTTCCTTTCTCATTATTTAGTGGTGCCAGGGATTGGTACAAGTCATTGCTTATCAATCAGAGAAGCACATGGGCAGACCTAGTGAGGAGTTTTCTCTTGAAGTACTTTCCTGAATCAAAGATAGACGAAGGACGAGCAAAAATTGGAGAATTCAAAATGAAGCCGGATGAGTCACTTTATGATGCCAAAGAAAGGTTCTTCAACCTTTTGAGGAGATGCCCCCAACATGGATACCAACCATGGGAGCAGCTAAGAAAATTCTACGGAGGACTCACCCACGCATGGCGAATGATGCTAGATGCTGCTGGAGGAAAGCACTTACTTCACTTACCCATGGACCAAGCCTGGGCAGATTGAGACCATGTCTGTTAACAGATCTGTGTTGAACACTGATGAGAGGAAAGTGGACACTTCTAGGAAAGTTTTTTCTGTGAGTGAAGGAAAAATAGATTTTGAAAAATTGCAGGAACAGGTAGCCGCGATTCAGCTGGGACAGGATAAAGGAAAAGATACGGAACAGGCAGGAGCGTCTTCAAGCCAAGCACAGACACAACAAGGGGTTATGTGTGGGCTGAACTGACACATGCCAACAGATAGCTACTGAAAGCTGTAACTATGCCAGGAATTTTCAAAACCGCCACCCAAACCTCTCCTAATCAATAACAATGCACTCAATGCGCATTTGTTATCTCAGCCAAATCAGCCTACCCAGTTTGTCCACCAGAACCAACAACAAAATTTTCGGCCACAGAATCAGGGATTTGTTCAACAGAGAGTGCGAAATTTTCAGAATCAGAATCAAAATTTCCAGCCCCATATCCAACAAAGACCCAACCAAAACCAAGGCCAAAACTTCCAAAATTTCCAAACCCAACCTGATAAGAACCAGCAGTTCAATCAAAAGCCACCATCTCGCCTGGAGAATTTGATGACCGAGTTTATTTCCAATCAAAGGGAGATAAACCAGCAACTGCAGTCGTCAATAAAGAATGTGGAGACACAAGTCACTCAGCTGGCAAAAGAACTGCAGAACAGAGGGAAAGGAACACTGCCGAGTACTACTGAAACCAACCCGCATTGTAAAGCAATCACATTGCGGGGAGGTAAGACTCTGAAGGGAAACATTGGGTCTGGAAAGAAAAAAGGCTGTGAAAGTAAAGGTTTAATTGGAGGTAGAGAAGGAAAAGGAAAAGATTGAAAGAGATGAAAGTGTTGAACTGGTAAAGGACAAATCAGATACAACTAATTCGCAGACTGAAGCTGCAATTGAAGCTGATAAGGGTACGGCTGAAGGTACAACTTCCTTCCCTTTACCACCAAAAATTTATAATAATAAGTACATGCCAAGGGTGCCATACCCTGCACGTCTTAAAATTAAGGAACATGACCTTAAATTCAAGAAATTTCTAGAACGGTTAAAGTCTGTAGAGATAACCATCCCTCTCGTGGAAATGATTTCTGAAATGCCCATCTATGCTAAGTTCTTGAAAGAATTGATTTCAGGAAAAAGGCAGGTAGAGCAGGAGGAGGTGATTATTCTCAACAGCACATGCAGTGCCATAGTTCAAATGAAATTGCCTGAAAAGAAAGAAGACCCCAGATGCTGCACACTGCCAATACAAATTGGAAGGGCCAAAGTGAGCATGGGATTATTTGATCTAGGATCCAACATCAATGTGATGCCCCTAGCCATGGCAATTCGCTTAAGGCTAGGAGAAATTGAACCAGTCAAGATGAAGCTGCAACTTGCAGACAGATCGATCACCCAGCCCGTAGGAATCCTCAAGGATGTCATAGTCAAAACCGGCCAGATTCTTTTCCCGGCTGATTTCATCATCCTTGATATTGAAGAGGACTATGAAATGCCACTTATCTTGGGACGCCCGTTTCTGGCCACTGGCGGTGCATTGATCGATGCTAAATCTGGAGAAGTCACATTAAGGGTCGATGGCGAGGAAATCACTTTTGACATGGAGCAGCTGCAGAAGTTTCCATCTGAGGGATCTTGTTCCACATTTGATGTAATAGATGGTAGGTGTTAGGATGAGAGCATAGACTCTATGACTGTGATGTCGAACAAAGTTTCAAAGCAGGTACTGATGCGTGCTGGTGCCGAGCAAGGACAAAGCTGCAATGCCGTGCACTTTGAGGACCCTTTAACTGGGGACCTTGAAGAGTTCGACGGTGTTGAATTCACTCCAGAGGAGGAGGAGAGCACCATGGACGAAGAAGTTGACCCTGTACTGGCACAGGGTCCTGAAGGTAAATCTGATCTTTCACCCCCATCCATTTCTCGCAAATTACTGCCTTTCGTTGAATGTCCGCCAGAGCTTGAACTTAAAATACTCCCGGATCATCTTAAGTACGCTTTTCTCAGTGAACATAAAAGATTACCGGTAATTGTGTCAGCCAAGTTGACGCAAGAACAAGAAAAAGCTCTGGTAGACATTCTCAAGAAATATGTACATGCAATTGCATGGACCATTTCTGATATAAAAGGAATAAGCCCCTCTGTTTGCATGCACAGAATTTTGATGGAAGAGGAGTATAAGCCCTCAAGGCAACTGCAAAGGCGTCTGAATCCCCACATGCAAGAGGTGGTAAGGAAAGAAGTTATCAAGCTCTTAGATGTTGGTATCATCTATCCTATATCTGACAGCAAATGGGTTAGCCCAGTGCAGGTAGTACCTAAGCATGGGGGGATGTGCATAACGACTAACGAGCAAGGAGAAGAAGTGGCGACACGTCCAGTGACCGGTTGGAGAGTTTGCATCGACTACCGGAAGCTCAATACCGCTACGCGGAAAGATCATTTTCCCTTGTCGTTCATTGATCAGATGCTGGAGAGGTTGGCCGGGAGGGAGTACTACTGCTTTTTGGATGGTTATTCGGGCTATAATCAAATTGTAATAGCTAGCGAAGATCATGATAAAACTACTTTCACGTGCCCGTATGGAACTTTTGCGTACAGGCGCATGCCCTTTGGACTTTGCAATGCGCCTGCCACATTTCAATGTTGCATGATGTCTATCTTTTCAGAATTTATCGAAAAATGCATAGAAGTCTTCATGGATGACTTCTCTGTATATGGAGATACTTTTGATGAGTGCTTGACCAATCTTGCAAAGAATTTAAAAACATGCGAGGACACTAACCTAGTTTTGAACTGGGGAAAGTGCCATTTCATGGTCACCGAAGGGATCGTGTTGGGTCAACGCATCTGGCGCGCAGGCATCGAAGTCGACAGAGCCAAATTCTCAGCCATATCCAATCTTCCATTACCCAATTCAATAAAAGCAGTTAGGAGTTTCTTAGGGCATGCCGGTTTTTACCGGAGATTCATTAAAGATTTTTCTAAAATTGCCAAGCCGCTCACTAATTTGCTTTGTAAAGAAAATTCTTTCGTAATAAATGAAGCGTGTGTTCAAGCCTATGACACGCTCAAGAAGATGTTGATTTCTGCTCCAATAGTGCAACCATCCGATTGTTCAATACCTTTCGAGGTAATGTGCGATGCAAGTGATCTCGCCGTGGGTGCAGTTCTTGGGCAACATAAGGAAGGGAGACACTGCGTGATTCATTACGCAAGTCATGCCCTGAATGAAGCTCAAATCAATTACACCACCCCGGAGAAAGAGATGTATGCTGTGGTTTTCGCGTTTGATAAATTCAGACAGTACCTCATTGGTACGAAAACCATAGTGTACACAGATCACTCTGCACTGAGATACTTGTTCAGCAAACAAGATGCCAAACCTCGATTAATCAGGTGGGTACTTCTGTTGCAGGAATTTGATATCATAATAAAAGATAGAAAAGGCAAAGACAATGGTGTTGCTGACCATTTGTCTCGAATAGAAAATGATAAAAATGAGATAGCCGTCAATGAAAATTTCCCGGACGAGCAACTGTTTGCCTTGCACCTTCATGATCAAGCTTGTCTGTGGTTTTCCGACATTGCTAACTTTTTAGCATGGAGAATAATCCCACCATTCCAGCACAAGGGCCATAAGGCAAGATTCAACCAAGATGTAGTCAACTACTTCTGGGAAGATCCTTATCTCTTCAAGCATTGTGCAGACTCGATTATTAGACGATGTGTAACTGAGCACGAGGCTTATCAAATCGCTAAAAAATGCCATGAATCGGAATATGGAGGTTACCATGGCCCCACTCGAACAGCTCATAAAGTGCTCGAGTGTGGTTTCTATTGGCCTACCATTTACGAGGATTGCAGGGCGTTTGTTAAGGCTTGCGACAGATGCCAAAGACTAGGGAATATCTCCAAGAGGGATGAAATGCCTCAAAAAGGAATTCTCACTCTTGAGATTTTTGATGTGTGGGGCATTGACTTCATGGGACCATTCCCGACATCTGATGGGAATTGTTACATCTTGGTAGCTGTCGATTACATGTCTAAGTGGGTTGAGGCGGTTGCACTGCCAACCAATGATGGTCACCAAGTCATTAAATTTTTGAAAAATAACATTTTCAGTAGATTTGGTGTACATAGGGTAATCATATCTGATGGAGGAACCCATTTTGTCAATAAAGCTTTTGCAAGTCTTATGAGCAAAAAGGGAATTCTCCACAAGATAGGCACGCCTTATCATCCCCAAACTAGTGGTCAAGTCGAAGTATCAAACCGCGAAATCAAACATATACTCGAGGCCACTTTGGGGATAACCCGTAAAGATTGGTCACGTAAGCTCAATGATGCTTTATGGGCATACTGCACTGCATTCAAGGCTCCCATTGGGATGTCCCCTTATAGGCTTGTCTTCGGAAAAGCCTGTCACCTGCCCGTAGAACTAGAGCACAAGGCTTACTGGGCTGTAAAAACGCTTAATTTTGACCCGCGAGTTGCTCAGAGTAAACGCAAGATGGACCTCAATTAAATTGAGGAAATACGTGCGCAAACTTATGAAAGCTCGAGGATTTACAAAGAGCGGACCCAGAAGTTACACGATCGTCGCATTATATCCAAGCACTTCTATGTTGGCCAAAATGTCTTGTTATTCAATACTAGGTTGAAGCTGTTCCCCGGAAAGCTTAGATCTAGATGGGAAGGCCCGTACGAAGTGGTGCACGTGTTTGAGAGTGGAGCTGTCAAGATTCGAACTGACAAGGGAGAGCTGGTGGTGAATGGACAAAGATTGAAGGAATACCTCGGACAGTTCGATCCCGAAAAAGAAGTTCAAATGATATCAGAGCCGGCCTATACTCAATAAAAATATATATATTTACATAATTATTTATTACATAGCATTTTCATTTTCTTGAGTGATAAGTATCCAAACATCAACTAAACATTTAGAGTACTAAAACTCTAAATGTGAGGATGTTGATATTTGGAGAAGATTTAATAATTTTTCTTATGTTTGCTTTGCATGAATTCATGGAATCAACGAAAAGAAAGATAAAGCCTCAAAAACCAGGTTCCTGGTTTGATTAGTATTGCAATTAATTGAAATTAATTCAGAATTTAGAGAAATCTAAGTTCAAGAATAAATCCATAAAATAGCAGTGTTAATCCAACCTAAATTATGCAAGCAACAATTTTTAGAATAATGTTTATGTGTGAATATGCTTCTTCAGTTTGATTATTTGTATAAAATGTATAATTTTAGAAAATGTTAAAAACTGGAAAAAAAATTTCAAAAATTTTCAAACTGATGCTTTGGCAATTCGGTCTCAAGCCAATTCGGTTTAGACCGAATTAACCCAAAGATCGAATTGATCCTCCAAGGCACCCATTTGGTGTTAATATTGCTAAGTAGCAATTCGGTCTAAGCAATTTGGTTAATACCGAATTGAATTTAAATAGACTGAATTGATCTATGAAAGGCATTAATTCAGTCTTATCTCTGCAAGTGACCAATTCGTTCTACAAGGCAATTCGGTCTAAACCGAATTGCCTGAATAGACCGAATTGCCTCGCAAAAGCAACCCTTTTATTTCACTAAGTGCCCAATTCGGTATACTCACTTCAATTCGGTCTGATGTCAATTCGGTCTATACCGAATTGATTTTAAATACAGAATTGCTTGTGAGTTGTTTGTGATTTACCCCCAATTCGGTCGGTCTATACCGAATTGGCTTAGAGACCGAATCCCTCACAAACAATTGGGGATTTCATCAATTCGGTCTAGATCGAATTGATGATTCGGTCTCCATTAGACCGAATTGACCCCTGTCCCACTACCCTATATATACCCCTTTCCCCTTCTTCCCTCTCACTTTCACTTCCACACTTACGAAATTCCCGATTCTCTCTCGCGACCCTTCGTCTTCTTCGCGAAACCAGAACTCGAACCAGTGATTTTTACTCCATCCAAACCACTCCCAAGCTTTTAAATGGCTTCTTCGTCTTCTAATTCGAGTGGGAGCATGGGGTAAGTTCTCTATTTCCAATTTCGCACTCCATTCTTGTGATTTCAGTTTTTGTAGTTTCTAGAGTTTTGTGAAATCGGGGGGTGGGGAAGGAAATGGTGACTGATTTCATGTTGATGATGGTCGGAATGTGGTAGGAATGGCTTGGGCAAGGTCGGAATAAGCCTAAAACAGGGTAGTGCGAACCTAGGGCTTATCTTGTCTTTTGTTCGAACCTCCATTGTTGAATGCTTGAGCTTGCTGTGTTTTAGGAATGTTGATATTCTTGAAAAATTTTGGGTTCCAAAACCCTCAAAAATCTGTTTTTGTCCAATGTGTAAATTTTGTTGTCATTTCCATTTGTTGATGACTGTGTTTGCCCTTGGAAAACTGTGATGATGGTGAACACAGGGGTAGCTTTTCCATTTTGCTCCTGTACTACTGTGTTGATATCTGTGATAATGATGATTGCATAAGCATGATTGATTGAGTGAAATTGCTTTGTTGAAGCATGATTTATTAGCAAAATTTTTGAAAAATATTAGCATATGTGAACTATGTTGAACTGTGTTGTGAGTTTGTTTGCATGCTACTGTAATTTGTGAATCTTGTTAATAAATGTTTGTGGGTAACCAGTTTACTACACACTACAAACTCAACTGAAAAGCTGATGTTTGTAATAAATGAGTAGCATGGGTTACAAACAAAACCATGCCAAAATTTTTCCTGACAAGGTATCTCAAACACTAAAATTGGCATGGCATTTATGTTAAAAAAGAGACAAAAAGTTGGTAGGATTTTGTTTGACTTACACATGTTGGGATGTGTGGGGAATCAACAAAGTGCAGCAATTTTGCTCACTTTTCACCACCCATTGTCCAAAAAAAATTGTCAATTGGGGGACCACTCATACCCCCAATTTTATTAAAATAAATAAGTCAATACTTTCCATAAAATTTAAAAATAATAGTTTTTTTTTATGTTTGTGTGTGTGAGTTTGCTTTTTTTATTCCATTGCCTCATGCTTGCTATTAATTCTATCATTCATCATGTGCATTCTCCATTATCATTGATTTTTCCTCATTCCATTTCACATGTTTTTGAATCACTTCTATAGTGATTAAAAAACAAAATTTGTTTTTGTAGGCTTAATAGCCTACAAAATTCCATCTTTCGGTCTCTTGACCATATTAAAATCTTTAGACTATCTTAGTCTAAGAAAAAATTTGTAAGGGTCCAGGACCCTTACTCTCATTTTCTTTCAACTTTTGTGGTTGCAATAAGTGTTAGATTTAATCATCTAATCTTATATTATATTATTTATATTATGCCTCAATAAAATTCAACAAAAACCAATTAACTCACATTTAGAGCAAGGCTCAAAATGTGAGGATGTTGATTTTAAAGTTAATCTAATGCTCCCGTCTTCGCAGAGGTATCATCCTTCCGGACCCGATTCAGGAGCAAGAAAGAACTGAGCTGCTGGACCTGCCAGTGGATCTGCTAGGAGAAATCCTCTCCCGTATAGGGGAGGACGATATCAAAAAGGTATTCACTGCCAAGAAAACATGCAAGAAATTCCAAGCTGCAGGAAATCTGCCCATTGTCTACAAAAGGTGCGAACTAGAGACCACCATCATAAAGATATGGGATCAGGGAGTCCAGAGTCAGAAGGAGGAACTTCTCCGAACATGTGAGGAGGCAGGGAATTTCAACCTCCAGCTCATCCCAGCTCTACAGGCATTCGGAGCAGGGGATGAGGAGAGAGCATGTGAGTTGCTAAGACCATGTATGGAGGATAATCATAAGGCATCAATCTTCGTAAGGGGATACATGCTGCTGAGCAAGCTGGACAATGACCAAGTTCGTCAAGGGGTAGCAATGATAGACAAAATGGCAACCGACGAATCGGTCCTGAGATATGTGGGCACCAATGTCTTCTCATGGCTGATGGATAGCTTGGAGACCCCTGATCTGTTTGGTGACCAAGAGCCCAGGGTCTACTGTCCAAGGATGCAAGAAGACCTAGACGAACTGGGCGACTACGACTATTGCCTCCCCTGCAGCTTGACAAACTACGTTCACTGGAGCAGAATTCTCTTTCAAGGGTAAGAGAAGGAGGATGTGAAGGGAAGACTGGAACTGTATTTTTGTCTATGTTAAATTAAACACTTCAATTAGGAGATCTTTTGATTTTTGTGCAAACTCGATCCGAGTACATATCATCTCCTGTAACTAATGTATTGATGAATTTTTGTAATTAAGGTCGTAGCTATAAGCCGAACCTTGGAACTACTTGATGTGATTGTCAGAAGCTATAATTCGGAATTATTCCTCCATGCTTTCCACAAGAGAATTCCTTTTTGAGTTCTCAAAAATATTTTGAAAAAGATGTGTGGCAGTCCAAGATGAATAAGTGACTGCCATGCCAAAAACAAGTTGTAACATGCTTGCATGTTCACAGTGTCTTTTTACTGCTTTCAATTAAATAACCGGCATAAAACAAGCATAAATCTATCACCTAAATTCACATGTTGAATTTAGGCTAAGGATGAAATTTTCAAACTATTAAAATGGGATAAAATAATTAAAAATATGCATGATATAAATTTTTGAGGTTTTGAGCTATAAAAATCTAATGATATGATCACTTGAAAAAAAACGAATTTTCATGTTGAGAATTTGATTGAATAAATTGCAAGAAATTTTCAAAAGCTAAATTCAAAAATAAAGGTATGAGATGATCAAACCATACCATGTGAGATTTGAGCCATGAGTCACTTTTACTCATAATTTCCTTGCTGTGTGAAAAATCAATTCGGTTAAAGGACACTAGAACTTGCAATTGGGATCTATTCAAGACCATGCCATATTCCCGAAATCAAGTATATGATCAAGGCATTTATAAAAACCCAAGTTTTTGGCCTTCGTTTGAAATCCAAACCCAAAAATATTTTCCCTTTAGGATTAACCACTCTGAGCCTTAAGCCTAATTTTTCTTTGAAGCCCTCTATATTATTCCAAGCCTTCTAAAAAGACCAAGAAAATCAAACCCAAGTGTACATGAACCAATTCCATCAAGGCATTATAATTTATGATCATCACAAAATATCAATCGGAATTCAGAAACCAATAAAAAAAAAAGAAAAGAAGAAGAAAGAAAAAGAAAAGAAAAGAAAAAGAGAAAAATGTTGACATTCATTCAACAACAATAAATTGCAAGTGACAAAGCAAATTAGACATAGTCTAATGTCATGCAATAGAAAAGAAAAACAAAAGAAAGATAGAAATATCGATGATCATAAACTTTAAATAAAAATATGCCAAGTTATGATGGAATAGAATTGTGTCACTTCTTATACCCAATAATTCCCTTCCATACCAATGTTACAACCGTATGCCCCGTTATAACCTTGAATAAGACCTTGGAATCTCGATTTGAAGAAATGAGTAGGTGGCGAGTTGGTCCAATTGCAAGCTTATGGGAGAATTTAATTGAATTTGATTATGAGTGTAATGTTTAAAACCCAACTTTGAGAGTGAGTGAACTTTCCGATTCTACTATATGTGAGGCTCTGCTTTGATTGATCAATGTTCATGTCATGCTTGAATTCAAGAATTAAACCAATGAGATTTCATAAGCATGTATTCAAGAAGAATTAACAATAATGATTGATTTGTACATCTATTCAAGTGAGAAGTATCATTTCATTAAACACTGCAACCAAGAGAGTTTAACACTTGTAATTTTGATTGTCTTATCCCAATATAAAAATAATGAAATTTTTGAAGCCATGAAATGGATTGAATGTGCAGAGTCCATGCTCTTAGGAGCACTAACTCTGACTGCTCGGGGACGATCAGTATTAAATGTGAGGATGTTGATAATGGCCAAAATTGTCCATTATTTCCAATCCATTTCCGTGTCTAAGACGGACATTTTGATCGTATTCCCATCTTATTTTAATAAGAAAGCAGTTGAAATCGACAGATTAACGCGAGTTTGTAAAAATAATAAGCTGGTAATGAAAAACACAAAAATATGCAATTTTAATTGTATTTGTGTTAGAAAAATCAAAAAAACATGAAAAAGGAAAAATAAAAGAAAAAGGAATAAAAAGATGGGAAAAAGAGTGAAAATCCCACAAAATGAAATTTTTGGCTAAGTGTTGAAGACCAATTCGGTCTACAGCAATTCGATCTAAATCGAATTGACCATGTAGACCGAATTGCTGAAGAAGAAGAAGAAAAATGAAGTGTTGGGAAGAAATGAAGATATCCCCAATTCGGTCTATGCAATTCGGTCTACACCGAATTGCTCACACAGACCGAATTGCCGCAAAACAAGGAAGCCAAGCAGGAGACATGAGCAATTTGATACACTCAATTTGGTCTACACTCAAACCGAATTGATGTTGAAGACCACATCCCAGCCAAATATCAAGGAGAGACCTCATGCAATTCGATGTGCACCAATTCGGTATAGATCGAATTGCCTAAGGAGACCGAATTGAGTTCAAAAACATCCAAGTGAGGCTGTGGAACACGTGAGAAAGGCATGCCATTGCTAATGGACTCTGATGGGCCTAAGGGTTTTGAAGAACAAGTATAAAAGCTAATCCTCACCAACACTGAACATATCTCATCCCATAGAGACAGTTACCAACACTTGGGGAAGACAAGGAGTTCCAGGTTTCTCATCCCTTAAGGGTTAGGTAGGTAGTTTAGTTAGTTTATTTTTCATGCACCATAGATTAGTTTTATTGCTTTAATTCTTAGTTTTGGTTGTAAAGCTTGTTACTACCATTTAGAGTAGCCATTTCCATATTTTTATATGCTTTCTAGTTAGAATGAACTCAAAAATCAATTTAATGATGGTTTTGGGTTATTTAATATGCTTTCAAGTGTTTAATGCAAGAAAAATTTCCAGAAATGGATTTTGTCTCATGTGTTTCACACCCTTTAAATGCTTTCTTTAGCAATAAATATGGTAGAATGGATGTTTGTTTCAACTAGGTTTCATTTAATATGTTTCTAGTTGGCTTTCATCCTTAATAAATGCATGTTTAATGGGTATTTGGTGTGGTTTTATGCCTTAGAGCTCAAATAAGTGTTCTTAGGTTTTTAGATGATTTAAGACTTCTTAGAAATAGGTTTTAAATGCTTTCTTTAATTTTCTTCTTTAGAAATCTTGTTTATTGTTGCCTTAGTTTACTTAAGTGTTCTTATTTTTATGCATGTTGTTCTTAGAATTTTAGGTTGTGTTAGGTTGTTTGATCCTAGAATTTCTTGTTTGTGGGTTTAGGTTTTAACCCATGTTATTACCCATTGAATATGCATGATTATGGATAACCACAAAATATTTACAAGTATGACTGCGAGATGACATTGATGTGAAATGAGTGATGGGGTCAATCCTATCTATCATAAACCACATCAACTTAGAAACCGCATTAATACTTGTGAATCAAGAAAAAATATACTTATGAGAAAACTACATGTAATTCGATCTAAGGCAAATCGATCAATATCGAATTGCCTAGGAAGACCGCATTACATGGTAAAAATGTTTGTTTATTTACTTGTGTGAAAATTATATGCAATTCGGTCCCATGAAGACTGAATTGCATAGCAAAAAGTGTCATCTTCATGAGGTTTTGATGCAATTCGGTCTACGCAATTCGATCTATACCGAATTGCCTATGTAGACCGAATTGACTTTGGGAACCACATTGTATGCATATCATTCCTTCATGCCTTAGTTTATTTTTTCTTGATTGAACCTATTCGGTTTGCCAATTCGGTCTATATCGAATTACCTTGGTAAATCGAATTAACCCTTTTTTTGAAGCAAATGCCTTAGCCAAATTTGAGTAAGGGGATAACCCCATCAATTCGGTTTGTCCAATTCGGTTTATACGGAATTGCTTGACAAACCGAATTAGATGATGCTATCTCACACCCTTGCAATGATTAATTGGGTAAGATAATACTTCATTTCTCATGCATTGTTAATTCGGTTTATATTGCACCTAACCCAGTAAACCGAATTGACCTCTTCTCTCTATTTTAAAACCCCAAAAATATTTTATCTTCTTGAGTTGTGTAAGTTGCATGGGTGAATTGGGCTTAGGCCCAATTACATCTAATTTTATCCATTACACATCTCAACCCATTAGTGTCTAAATTATTGTGTGATTAACACTCACACAATACCCAAAAATATTCTCTTAATTTCATCTTTTCCCTTTAATTGTGTGTATGAATGGGTAATAAGGAATATCATAGATCAATGTTGGCAAAAAAGTCCCTTCACTGGGATAACGATTAGCTCGCCTTCTGTGTATTAATTATTATTCGTTATTTTGTATGGTCTGATCAGTGATTGGTGGAAGCTCCGGCAAAAAGGTCCCTTTACGGGGATAACGATTAGTCACTCAGCCAATTCCTAATTAGATATAGTTTTCTTTTCTTTATCTTAATTTCAACCTAAATTTCAAGCTATGGTAATATAAGGCAGTGTCGATCAACACTGTTATGATAATACTGTAGTAAGGAACATGTGGGTTTTTACTCTTTCATGGATAGTAGGACTCTCGATGATAGCAATCACTGTCATTAAGGGTTCCTCGTTGTCTAAAAATCATTCCATCTGGAATAATTGGGAACCGGATGGCAGATGTTTGCAGTCCGGATAACCCCAGTTATTTCTGGCATTTCTTTTAGCCAAATTCTTCTTTTCTCAAGGCTAATCCATCTTTGTGTACCAAATTCTGTCTAATCCCACCATATATTTTTGGGTATTTTATTTTACTTCTCATATACATGTATGCATGCTATTATTATATAGATATTGTGGCCTATAATATTTTGAAGATCCTTCTCCTTGGACATAGAAGTCTTGATTTAAATCAGATGATGCATAATACATTTCCACAAAAATCACTTTATAAAGTCCAGATCTAAGTAAGGGATAATTTCACAGTTATGACTAATTCACATTCTACTGGGGGTTGATTTTGAGAACTTAGAAGCAGAGTCAGCGATTAGGTCTCATCTAGACTGAAAGGATATGTGTTTTAATTGAGAGTCTAGTACCTGTTTAGGGAATGATTTTCAAATATCAATTGTTTTCTCAAAATTTCTGTGTGTTGGAAATCTTCTATTAAGTATTGCATCGAATCAGTGTCCACTTGGATTCAGATGATATGTGATAAATAATATTAGAGGAACAACATGTAAAGCCTTGGTTAATTTCTAAGGTAGGGTTGAGTATTCTTTCAACTACTATCTTCTTCCGCCAAAGCCTACAATTGAGTCTTGAGTGAGTACATTCGGAATAGATCTTCACAGGTCTGTTCCACTCAGTTTGTATCTCATAACTAACCGAATGTTGTAAGCCCTGTGGCTTACTGATATTTGGGAAGTTCTAAATCTGCATCTGGTCATCGAAACCAGGAGCTCTTTTATGCTAACGGAATGAGATAGCTTTTGAGACTTCCGAGTGATAGAATTTTAAATGCTTTCTTTACTGTTTTCTTTCAAATGCTTTTATAGAGGTCACTCGGAAGAATTAGAGGTTGGTCGCCGGTTGTAAGGTTTAAGAGTTGTGGATTAGTTCGGTGCTTAATTTAGACCATTGGGTGTGACAAGGGGGATGATAGGAGTACTTAGCAAGTCAATTAATGACGTGTTAGGTGTTGCTTATCCACCATGGAAAAATAACATACCTCAGCAGGGGGAGTTATTAATCTATGGTATCTTAGAAGTTGGGGTCTTAAGAGCATGTAAATTCTCACTGTAAGTATCTGTCTGTTAAAGGGAACATAGTGCAGAAAGCATGAGAGTTAGCTAACTGATGAACTATCCCAAGCAAAGATCTATGTAATGAAAATGGAAGTTTAATTGTGTTTCATCTTAATCTTGTCCAATCTTTATTATTTTCTCACTGTCCCTTCTGTCACATTTTAAATATGCTTTCAGAGAATAATTTTATCCGCTTTCTTGGCCTAATTTTTATTGCCTTCTTAGAATAGATTTAATTGCTTTTTAGAATAATTTTACCATGCTTTGCAGTATAACTTTTATTGCTTTCATAATCTAGTTTAAATTATGTCAAGTAGCTGGTAATTTAAAACACAAATTTGAAACGAGTAACCGAGTGGAAAATCTTAGTAAACGACGTGGACCCTGCTTCTATCGCACATCCTCCAGTGAATGATCCGGTCTTACTATAAATACTGCAATTTTTGACTCCGTGCGCTTTCGGGGGCACAATTTCTTAACACGAGTAATAAAAACGTGACAACCTATACATATATCCCTAATCCCAAATCCACCTTCATAAGTTGGTTTCATTAAATAAAATTAAATCGGGATTATTCTACTTTCTTAAAAATACTCGTGTGGGAAATTGTCAAAAGTTTCAATGAGCAATGACTAAATAATGATTTATCCGTGATTAAAAATAAAAATATTGATATTTTTGTTATAATTAATGTTTCACAATAAGAAAAAAAATTCTTGTGTATAATCAATGTTTGCATTAAATATCATGTTAATGCTGCAAGACGGAAGGGGTTGGTGTGCAACTGCAGCCACCATGTGTGTGATGTGAGAGTTGTGTTGTGTGATGTATGAAATGTGTATTTTGTATGTTGGGAGATGTGTGTTGTGTGATGCCAAAAATGTGATGCTCATTTATGTGTTTTGTGATGCTAGATTTCTTTTTTGTGATGCCTGCACTCTTGAGGTTGTACCATAAGCGGATTGCTGCAGGACTTCAAAAATTTTAAAAATCCCAAAATATAATTCAATCAGCATATCCATAAAGTGAGGGAAATCTCAAAATCTTTTCGGGGCACTCAACAAATCATGACACCTCCCGGCCCTAATCCGAAATGGTTCTCATGTTGCAACAGTATGTACTGGGATATTTTATACCCATTGGATCCCAAACTAAATCAATGGTTAATATTGATTATAGGGGTAAATATGTCATTATACATTTTTAACTTAAATAGTAGAAGTATAAAGTTGTACTCATGATTACTTTCATGACTTAATATTTCTTTTCTCATACTCCATCCGTCCCGCGAATTGTGGCTCGTTTCTTTTGGACACGGTAATTTATGTGGTGGGGTTTAGTGATTAAAGTGGTGTGGGTATTTGTGTTTAAAATTTTAATGAATTTTGACTTTCTTTATTGTTTAACTTTGACAAAATATATTGTAAGGATTTAATTAGAGAAAAATATTCAAGTATGGTCTTGTTAGAATCGTCTAGATGTCTAGATTTAGAATATATATTTTATATAATTTTTATTTGCACCAATTTTAAAATATGAAGAATTAAAGAAATGCAAGGGACTTTGTGTAGAAAAATAAAAGTGTATTGAGAGTTGTGCAGAATAGTAAAAATGATTACTTTTAATGGGATTTAGAAACCATTAATATTCTAATCATATTTATATTAATTAAATCTATCTAAAAAGGGAAAGTGGTCACAATTCGTGAGACAACTCAAAGAGGAATACGAGCCACAATTCGTGGGACGGAGGGAGTACATCTTTATTGATTTGTGTAAGTAAGTACTCTGGTGTATTACATTACATTCTTAATAAAAATCAATGTCACCATTCCACATGAGAGAGAGAATGTTAAATCATTCCACATAAGAGAGAGAATGTTAAATACTTCAAGACAGAATGTTAAATACAGCAAAACAGAATGGTTGAAATAGCAAGACAGAATGCTACATATAACAAGACAAAATATAACACAGAATACCATATTCCACATGAAAAATGTTAAATAGAACAAAACAGAATGGTTAAAATAGCAAGACAGAATCTCACATATAACAAGACAGAATATAACATATTTTAAGACAAAATATTATATTTTTTAACATTCTGTTTCTGAATATGTCAACATTCTGTTTCAGAATAAGTCACATTCTGTTTATTGCACCTTGACATTCTGTCTATTTGTTATGTCTTAAAAGAGGAATAAATTCTGTCTGAAAAATAAAAGCATACTTCTATTTAACATTCTGTTCTCAAATGTGTAATATTCTGTGTGCAACCATATAACATTCTGTTTTGCGAGTGTATAGCATTCTGTTTGCAAGTGTCTAATATTTTGTTCTCAATTATATTCTGTAACATTCTCAATTATATAAACTTTTGAAACAGATACAGAAACTTTTAGAATTAAATCTTTAATTTCTTTGAATAAAATTGTGTTAAATTTAATTGAATTTGAATAGTCAGTATCTTCTCAAATTATGGAGCATCATTACCTGCAAAAGATATAATCATTACCTGCAAAATTATAATTACAATAAAATGAAAATAAATAAATAAATAAATACTCCCTCCGTCCCATTTAAGATGTCTTGTTTGATTTCTGCACACAATCCAATGTACTTTTTACATCGATTATATCTCAAAATATATATAAGTAAAAATTATGTGAAATATATATTCTAAAACTACACAACTAGACGAATCTAACAAGACCGAACTCGACTTATTTTTTTCAGATATTTATTTGCAATAATATTGAGTCAAAGTTAAACAATGAACAGTGCCAAAAAGTCAAACATGACGTCTGAAGTGGGACGGAGGGAGTATAATTTATCAAATTACATTTATATCCTTATTGTATTTAAACCATTGATTTAACATAAAATATGATTGAATGGTTAAGATTAAAAGCAGTATATGCTGGAACTAAAAGTCCCAGCATAGGAACCATACCGGCCCTAATCGGCTAAGCAAAAAAACAAATCCTGACACCAGTTACAAGACACAAGATGTTGAAAGTTGGAAGGAGGCCACACACCAAACGAATACATGGAAAAAGAAACACCCTGTCGTTACTTAAGCGACGCTACAAATCATTGAAAATATTGTATTATCATAGTGTTCACTTCATACTTAAGCTCGTATAGACTCGCACACATCGGTGACCTAACAAAAACAACACCCTGTCATTTTTTGTGAATTCAGAAGAGGCCACTGAATGAATCTGTAAGAGAATCACGCAGATCGGCATACAGACTGAATAGAGAATACTGCTTCAGTTTGGCCACCTCATACCACGAGTTTAGGACATTGTCATACTTGTCTGTGCCCGAGAAGGCCAACTGAATTCCCACATCACATTTAATGGACCCCCCGGATGTCTTACATTTCTGATTCGGGATCGCACAGTCCGTGTTGTTCAAACACACGAATGAGCCCCCGCTGCAAGAATTGCACCCGAATTTCTTCCAAAATAAGTTCTGCAGGGTGCCTTTCTTGAATTCAAGAACCTATGAGGAAAAATAGTGATAACCATAGCATATTTCATGAAAAAAATGTATACCTAACACAAAATTGAGTATGCCCACATTTATATTATTACCAAGGTGAAGCTGGTTATGGTGTGGCTAGCATCAGCGACCAGTACTGGGATAGAACGAGCAGCGAATTTTCTTCCGGCAAATGCCACCATGTAACCTCCGGATTTGCTCTGAGAATACACAACATTGGTACAACATCAGATCAATGGCGGATACAGAAACTTTTTCATTTGTGTCACAGAAAGTAAAAAAGTTAGGTTTGTAATTGTAGATGGTGTGTCAAAACACAAGAAACATTGAGGGATTACAATTGATGATAGTTGCATCAATATAAAAATTGAGTGGTTGCGCCAATCCAAATCTTGAGTGGGTACAACATAATACTCCTATAGTATCGTTAGTTCTACTCAACATGTCATATTTTCACATAATCAGTTAAAAAGCTAAAAGTATTAATTTGTTCAAACTCAAGTTTTTCTGCAAAGAAGAAATCTCATGAAAAAGTGTTAAAAACCAGTTCTTCTATACAGTATGACTGTATGAGGTTTATTAATATCACACAAATTGGATCACAAAGGAAGTATGGAATTAGTAGATGTTGAGCTTACAGGTTTGAATGAAGTGCTATCAAGGGTAAGTAGCGTAATCTCATCGACCTTTGGCCTGAACACCGCGACTTCAGCATCACTTGAATTCAGACGGAGACGAGGATCACATGGGGAAAGCTGAATTTGGTTCAGGAAAAAGGATTCCATGGAAGAAAAAACAAGGCCAAACGTAAATCCATCGAATCTTTGTACGTTGGCATCTTCACAGGGGCTGTATACCAGATTTGAGTCCCCGGCATAAGCCCATGTTATTACTATTGTAATAATCAACAGGGCAATTTGCCCCTTCGTTGTTGTTAAACTCATCACAGACCTTGTTTCCTTCCTTGCCCTAAAATTATTACATAGAACACATTGAAATTTGTCATGATGTGAAACGGGAAATCTGAACTAATCATACGAAGTCTTTAAAATTGCAAACATGAGACAAATTCCAATCGTTAATTACAACATATGAAAGGGAGAGAAATATAAGAAAACCTTAGTACCTTTCAAATCGATTGAACCAATTCTCGTACAGCATGTAACGACGACAGAAAGGTTCAATTTGAATTTTGCACTTTTTTGTTTTTTCTATTTTTGAATTTCTTTCCTTTTGTTTTATTGTTCACCTTTTTCCGTTTCCTATATTAACTCGAGAAAAATATTTTATTGAAGACCATTAACATGCACCTGTAAAGTCGGATCAGGATACAAAATTATCATGAGGCCCACAGTATAATTCATTCTCCATCTCAGTACAAGCGATACACGACATTTATATTGATAGATAAAATTGAATTAAAATTAAACAATAAATAGTATATTAAAAAGTTAACTAATAAGTAATCCGTCGAGACTCGACGAGTATAATTATATATTTTATATATAATTTATATACTTATATTATATGAAACTAATAGAGAATCATATTAAACCGTCTTCTTGTGGTTTGTCCCGTACAAACATAGCAGATCATTAAAATAAATAATAAAATTATATTTTATTCATTTTGAAATTTTATTTAAAATTAAATAATTTTAATTAAGTATTATACATGATATAAAAATTTTCCTTATAATTTGCTGAAAATTTCACTACAAACAATGTTTCTTTTAATATCTTGAATTAATCCATCTTATCTAAATATTAATACTCTGAGTCTCATCTTGCTAGTGACATGAGATATCGCAACATATAACTGTTTATTGCTAAAAACCAATTTTGGAAGATAGAGTTCAACATTCTTTAATGATTGACATTGACTTTTCTTTATATTCAATTCATAGCAAAACAAATTGCAAATGAGAATTGTCTCATCTGAAATCGAATGGAGAATTTGGTTCAATGAGACGGGCTCATAATCATTCTACTAATCACGAATTTTCTATGTTCATGGTTTCCCAAAATTAGTTTAACCTAATTATATGGTTTTGTATCTTGGTTACTATCAACCTGCTTACATTGCATAATTTATTTGATGGATATATATACCTAAAAAAAATGACTATACAACCCTCATTCAAATTTATTTTATGATTCAGTAGTCCAGAACACTTGATCGTGTTTAGATATTCTGATGAAAGTACTTCATTGTCATTATTCATCCTCTTAACAAATATTTTTAGAACTGGGATATACATTTTCATTTTCAAACAGACATTCTATGGTGTAATCATTAATTGTACCAACCCATCTCATTGGAAGGGGCTAGTATAGCACCTATCTTTAAAAATGTCTATATTTGAAGTGATACAGTTTATATTTGTATATGTACACTAAGAAAATTCTTATATAAGATCACCTGTAGAGTTTATAAGAATATTATCCGGAAATGTCACATCTCTCCAAGATCTATACCGGTTTTACCATCACCTACATCAAGTATCCATATTGCAAATTTTTTTATATATAAATTTCATTGTAAGTAACATTTCTTGTAGTATCTTGAGTTAATCCATATTAATTAAATATTAATACTTTGATTCCTTTCTTGCTAGTGATACGAGATATCACAACATATAATTGTTCAAACCTAAAAATTTGTTTTGAAAAATAGAGTTCAACCTTCTTTACAAATTAGCATTGACTTTTGTTTATAATCATAGTAAAACAAAGTGGGAATTTTCTCCTTTAAACTCGAATGGGAATTTGGTTAAATCCGACAAGCTTATAATCATTCTATCAAGAATTTTGTACTTTCATGGTTTCCCAAAATTATTTAGCCTTATTGTATGGTTTCGCATCTTATTTACTATCGACGTGCTTCCATTGCATAATTTATTTGATGGATCTATATTCCTAAGAAGCATGACTATGCAGCTCTCCTTCAACTTTATTTCATGATTCAGTAATCCTGAAAGCTTGATTATAGTTTGATATTCCGGTAAAAATATTTCATCGTCATTATATATACTTTCATCATCTTGACAAATATTGTTAGAACCGAGATATATATCTTTTCATTTGCAGATATATGTTCCATGATATAATCATTGTTCGTATCAATATCTCATTTGTAGGGGCTAGTCTAGCAACATCTTTAAAAATGTCTGGATTTGAAGTGGTACAATTTATATTTGTATATATAATCTCAACAATTGTCTACCCGTAGAGTTCATAAGAAAATCATCTTGAAATGTCACACCTGATTGTACATCCAGATCAATACCAATTTTACCAATTACCATCACCTGCATGAAGAATTCATTTTGCAATTTTTTTTGGCATATATGATTTTCATTGTAGACAACATTTCTTATTGTATCTTGAGTTAATCCATCTTAATTTCATATTAGTGCTTCGAGTCCCCTCTAAAAACCGGTTCTGAAAGATAGAGATTGACAATGACTTCTATTTATAGTCATAGCAAAACAAACTGCGAGTGAGAATTTTCTCCTCTGAAATCAAATTGAAAATTTGGTTAAATCAGATGGGCTCATAATCATTATACCAATTAAGAATTTTCATCCCAAATAATGAGCTTTGTTTTAATTAGAAGAGATGTTAAATCATTTTCTGGGGTAAGGTTTTTTGTAGGTATAATTCTCATCACAATCCAGTGGAATACCAAATCTGCAATGTGCAGTCCTACCTCATGGAAGAAGTAGCGATGTTATTCCACTGGATGCTACAAGCAATATAATATCACGCCTCCACGAAGGGCTGAACATAATATTTTTCAGATAAATGTATTGCCAGTTCCACCACGTAAAGAAAAAAAATCCACCCTCACCACTATCAACTGTATACAGTATCGTTTTATAAATATTCTTTGCTCATCAATCAACTTTTTTTTTTATAATATGACTCTTCTAGTATTAGTACATTCTCTGTTTCAGACGTTAAAACTTCATCCGGTACCAGCATTCCAAAGAAAAGTTTCAAACTTATAGAATTTGCAGCAATTAGCTTTTCAATTTTTATTAAAGCTAGATTTTTTATTTGTTCTTCTATCAATTGCAAATCTGTTAAAATATAGGTTAATGAATTCTTCCTTAATAAATAGATTAAATAAATTCGATTTTTCTTCTTTATTTAATAATGGATATATTCACACTCCAATAACTTTTTATATACCCCATTATTTTAGTTATATTATTTTTACGGAAATAGTTAATTTATTGTAAACTAATTATTCACATAATATGAATTTTCACAATTTCCTTAATAATTATAAATGTTTTGTATAATTTTTAATATAATAAAATATAAATAAGTTTCATATTACTACCTCCGTATTCAAATGTTGTTGACATTTGTAAATGTGCTACTATTGAGACACATACTTTCACTTAAAGTTTTATCATAGTTATACAAGTTAAAATATAGCCAAGTGAGATTTTGTTAGATTCGTCTCGTTATGTAGTTTTTAGAAATCGAACTTTTAGAATTTTTACTAGTACTGAACTTGAGTTATTCATAATTTAAAATATACATTGAACTGAGTGAAAATGGGTCGGTAAAAAATATTTGAATATAAAAAAGATATTTATATACAATTAGAATGATATAAGTACATATAAATTATATATAATATATATAAATTCGAATTTGGAAATTCTATATAAAACTAAAATTCAAAATCTTTCAAATCTTTTTAAATTTTAAATTTCAAATCTTTTAAAACTTTTTAAAAGTGAACAATATTGTGGGATTCCGTATAAATTGAAAATTTCATATACTTCAAAAATTGGAAATCGATAATGAATAAATAAATAAATGAGAAACTCTAAAATTAATAAATTAAAAAATGCAAAAATCTATAAAAGTTGAAATTTTGAAATAGAGACACCATATTAAATGTAGAATATGTTGTTCAAATGTAGAATATGTTGTTCACTGGTGGTTTTATTACTATATAGATGGGTCACTATCTATTGGAAAGAGTATTTTTTTGACTTTTATTTTGCTAGAGATGGGGGAGGCCACTGCAAGGAAAAAGAAAAGAAAAAACACGTAGGAGAATTAAGATTCAATTACCAAAGGCATTTGCTCATCCAAAAAAATTACCAAAGGCATTTGACTAGATTGGTTATAGAACTCTACCTCATTTCGCTAGATTGGTTATAGCCTATAGGATTCTAGCTCATTTCGAACTTTGTCAATATAAAGAACTACTTCAGGAGGTATATTCCTAAACCCGTCAGTACCTTGAAGGTAATCTTGGGCCTTTGTACAACCAAAAATGAGTCAAGGGTAGTCGGCAACATGCCTTAAACGTGTCCTGCCAACGAAATCAAGCAAGGAGACAATCATGATTCAGGCCTACTGAGATCAAACAGGACACTATGACGATGAGAACAAGAAAGATTGTTTCTTTTAAGCGGTAGTGATCTAACTGAACACTCATGAAATAATGCTCCATGGGATGTTTCGAGATGTGGGGCAGGAGATGATGCTCAAAGATTTCAGCATCGCACACAAGCCCCTGCTCTGCTTTATGCATTTTCAGCAGATGAACAAACATATATTCAATCATGCAAGCCGAAGAAACCAACAATTGTTTACATGTGAATTTATCACCAAAACCTGGATAGAAAAATCGACTTGCTCAGAAAGTTTTCAGGATAATTCTCTAACAAAAAAAGAAAGTATGAGGATAACGAGGCTCAAGGCCAAAATACCCTGCAAAAAGTTCATTAACATAACAAGTCTGGGGAAACAAATAGTTCCACACAAGTTTGTAATACATTCAGCACAACATCAATGGGTATACCCCTTGAGTTATTTATTTATGTACCCACCAAGCAAAGTGCAGATACATATAAAATAGATTGTTACGGTACATTCAAATAGTGGATTTGTGTTGGAAAAAGTTCTTCTCTTTCAAGCTCTCAACAGTATCTTTGATTCCTTCTTCAAGAGGAATGAATTCAATGCCAAGAGATTTCGCCTGTTCTTGTGAGACTTGGTATTTGGGCACAAATGGCTTGTCATCAGCACACCTGCACATGAGAGGAGGTTTCTCATAGTTAAGTATTTTAGGCTGCATAGGGCACACTTAAAATTTGAAATCTAAAAGATAGAATCTGACCTCATCTCAGGTATACATGAATTTGATTTAACAAAGGAAACACTTGTCAGATAATTAATATTCGACTTTGCTTTACTCAGAAAATTTAATCCCTCCAAATAATTTATGATGATATTTTTTGTTATCGAAATGAATAAATTATGTTAAGGAGTAATTAAGTCTAAGCCCTTATAAACAGAGAGCGCCAAACAATTATGGTTAAAATAATTATCACAACAAAGTTTGTTTGGTGATATCAGATTTCATAGATCATATGAGATTTGAATCAGGACTTACTTATCGGGAAGTTCGTAACTAGGATAAAGCTTGCGTAGTATATTCACGATTTCAGAGTAGTGTGCCACTCTCTCCACCAAACAATACCGTCCATTGGCTGAAGTATTCTCATATGCCAGAATATGTGCATTCGCAACATCCTTCACATGTACCCATCCAAAGGTAGAATTTGGGAATGTTTCAGCCCCTGCAATTTTCAAAGACAAGACAGAAAGAAATGTAAAGCTTCTAATTTCACAACTCAAGAATAAAATATTAAGCAATGTGTAGCAAAACCTTTCTTTACTGTTTAGGTCATTTCAGCACACAAGTTTTACCACAAGAAAAGAAAAAAAGAAAAAGAAAAAATTAGGATATCCAGATTTGATCTGTGAATAATCTGAAGAATTTAACCCCTCAAATATCTTTACATGTTGCGGGCTATGCAATTTTATTCTGCTTTTTCAAAAAGTTCAAAGCAATCAAAATAAAGAAGACATAGAAATAGAGGCATGAGAAAAAATAACATATTGGATGAAAAATTCCAACGATTGAGGATAGCAGACACACATCATAAAAAGCTGAGACTGTTTCAACATCACAACTGGTCAAAATCAATAAGTAGTTTCTGCAAGGGAATTACCATTAATCAAATTCAAAATTGTGGCAGCACTTGTGTTGAGTGTCGGCTGCAACAGAGGCCCAATCACCATTGCAGGGTTTATTGTTACCATGTCTATACCTTTCTCTTTCACAAACTCCCATGCTGCATCCTCGGCCAATGTTTTGGAAAGCACATACCACATCTGGCAGAAGCAAAGGAATAACAACACCCAAAGCATGAATGTAGTGGTACCAGCACAGGAAATAAAAACAAAATGCACAATTTGCAACTATTGATGTCAAGATCATCAACAGGTTTACAAACCAAATCAGTGATCGCAGGAGATACATAAAATATACTGCCAATACATTGCAAAGGAAATAGGCACTATAAATGATTATATTCGAGTTACTCCTACTAGCATAGCAAAGTTTCTTCAAAACAGAAGAGATATATAGATCACCAACCTGTTGTTTTTTGCAAACCTCAGGGTCAGACCACCAAGTTTCATCAACTACCACTTCAGGTGTTCGAGGTCTACCATTGTATGCAACTGCAGCAACTGACGAAGTCAAGACAACCTTTTTAACAGATGGAGTTTTTGCGCATGACCCAAGAACATTAAGCGTCCCCTTAAGGGCAGGTTCAATCAATTCTGTCTGAGAGAAGTGGAGAGTAACAGATGCTCAAGAAACAATATTAAAGTTAGCTCACATTTATGAGAAACATCACATTATAACTAAGCAAATTGAGTAGACAAATAATGCTAATACTGAGTTGAGAGGTTCACATATCCACATTCCTAAGACAGTAGGCCAAAACTACACATCCGCACAGTGACCCTATTTACAATAAGTTTGATTATTTTCAATTTGATTTTCCAATTACCCAATAACTAAATAACTAGGTCCTGCTGGTGGCATATCCATTTCAACAACCTATTCCTTAAACCATTTGCTATCCACCACTACTAGCTCGAAATCTCGAAGACCTCAGACTCATAACCTGAATAGAACACTATAATAAACTAACATCTTTAAAATCAAATGAAAAATGAGAAAGGAGCCGAAACCTGTGGATCGGTGGCTGCATGGAAAAATGGAGATGCCGTATGAAAAACACCTTCGCAGCCCTCAACTAAACCATCAAAGGCTCCTTCTTCTAGGAGATTTGCTTTCATCAAGTGAAGCCTCTCCTTAGCTCCATCAAGTGCAAGCAAGTGCTGTGTCTTCTTGGGATCATCTGCATATTGTTCCAGATTTTCAGTGCCTTTTAAAACAGGTACAGTGATGGCTTAGTATTTGCACTCTTCATCACCACAGAGAGCAAAATCATGCCAGCACTTTAGCATATAGTCTGAAATCATGCCTCAATTGATCAGAGTAATATAGTGAAAGCCCTTATTGGCATCCTAGGTTTGGAGTAACTCTAACCTTCAACAAAATATGCAACAAACAATAATCGCAATAACATAATTTTCGCAATCAACATGAAAAAAAAATAATAATAAAAAAAACCAATTATTGGGGTTCAAAAACCCAGGGCTCGAAGTCTGTACAATATCTGGTCCTGGTAGATGTAGAGGAAAAAAAAGGCGAGAGGAAAGTAATCCAACATAGAAATAAAAATAAATTCCAAACCAAGATTGCTAGTTCCTAGCCCGTAAAGCCATAATAAATGATTGAAATTTGGGGGTTTCGGTAGGGATGAGTATAGGGTAAGAGGAAGGGTTTACTGACTGGGATCACGAACGGAGGCTTTGACGATGTAGCCTCGTTGGAGCAAGAACTTGACAAGCCAGGAGGCTATGTAGCCAGATGCTCCCGTCACACAAACCGTCTTCATCGCTGGCTCACTGCACACTGTTACTTGGATTTGGAAGGTCCGTTATCACAAATCAGTACCACGACTCACTCCGCGGCCAGATATCTGTTTGACATATTGACAGTTTGACACTATTTGAATTTTGACTGAATTAAAAAAAAAAAAAAAAAAAAAAAGGCAAATACAATTTTTTTTTTTTTAAAAAAAATCAAATCAGTCAATTTTCTATTATATGATCAAATAATCCCTTACAAAAGCTAATTATGCCCAAATCAGTCCATTCTTCACTAATTATGCTCTAATTGTTGACGTGACAACGGTTTAAATTTAAACTTGACACGTGGGCATAAATTAGTCATTTTTCTTTTATCTTTTACCAATTCAGTCCTAAATTTTTGTTTTGTTCCATTTAGTCATCTACCCAAATTCATTTTATATTAATTGGCCTCCAACCTTTCCAATTATTTTATTTCAGGCGCAGAACCTTAAATTTTTTATTATAACTAATCTATTTATCAAATAAATGTCAAACATATTTCCGCAAATAAAATTAAACATCAAACCTCATACATTAGGTTTGACTGCCTTCTTACCGGGTCTTCAAGTTCCGGGATTTTACGGACTCTCTCTAACCACCCGACCGTAACCGATGGTTCATTGATTCTGGTTTCCTTCAGCAACAACCAGCACAATCATACTTTGTTTCGTACCTTAAAAGGTAACAAGGTTTGAGTAAATGATTTAATTTTACTTTTTGAAAGGTTATGGATGTATGAAGTATGGACAATAAAATTCAGGCTATTTTTTAATATTTTTAACAATATTTGAATAATATTTTTAACATTTTTCCAATAAAATCAAGGCTTTCTGTATCTATAACCTTCCAAAAATTCAAGTTAAATCATTTACTTAAACATTACTACTTTCTAAGGTAGAAAACAAAGTAAGATTGTGTTGATTGTTGCTGAAGGAAATCAAAACCAATTAACCATCGGTTGCGATCGGGTGGTTAGAGAGAGTACGTAAAATTCCGGTACTTGGAAGACCCGATAACAAGGCAATCAAACCCAATGTATGAGGTTTGATGTTTAATTTTATTTACGGAAGTATGTTGGGCATTTATTTGATAAATGGATCAGTAATAATAAAAAATTTAAGGTCATGCGCCTGAAATTAAAATATTTTGAAAGGTAGAAGGTCAATTAATATAAAATGACTGATTTGGGTAGATGACTAAATTGAACAAAATAAAAGGTTATGACCGAATTGACAAAAGATAAAAATAAAAGGACTAATATTATGCCCACACGTCAGGTTTAAATTTAAATCATTGTCACGTCAGCAATTAGAGCATAATTAGTGAACAAGAGACTGATTTAAACATAATTAGCATTTGTAACGGACTGTTTGGGTAAATAGAAAAATAACTGATTGGATTTTTGGGAAAAAAAAAGGACGTATTTGTCATTTTTCCATTAAAAAAATTGTCGTGTTCGGACTTGTTAGATTGGTTTAATTTTATAGTTTTCAAATATGTATATTTTACATAATTTTTATTTTATATATATTTTGAGATATTAACAATTAAAAAAGTGTATTGGATTGTGTGCAGAAATCAAAAAGTACATCTTAACTCAACCCACCTTAATTATTAATTAACCTAATTAATGACATGTCAATTGAGTTAGTATTATGAATCGGACCACTGACGAGATGCGGAGTTCCGGACTATGAAATCACGACAATCGATGCTAAGCCAATCACTGAATAAATTACTATCATTTCAGCTGCACACATGATATTGAAAGGTGATCATTCTGCTGCCCAAATTAACACCACAAATTACTTTTGAATAATCTCTTACCAAAAGTATCAATTATTAATCTTATGGGCGGGATCGGCGATGATCATTCAAAACATCAAGAACGAGAAAGAAGGATTTCGATCACCACGAGACTTCCGACATCGAGGAAGACCAAGGCGGTGTTGGATCTGAATATATCCAGTCGTGGATTACAACAATGAGGAGTCTATAGGAGGCCATCATGTGATACGGAATGAAGGGGTACACCCGTTGTGGGTTAAGAATACCTCTTGATTACTCCATGTAGCTTGCTCCCCTGTGCCCGTGTCGCCAGCAGACGCTGCGGCGATGTAGTCGCTATTAGAATAAGGGGTGATGTGTATTGAGCATAATATATAGGGGGTGCACAAAATTTTATATTTGAGATGGCAACATATTTTGCCGTTTATGACAACAAAAGAATTGGTTTGTTCAGCATAATGCAATGCCAGAAGAATCTTGGTTAGCAGCGTGTGATGATTGCTATATTGCATTGCATAATCATGAAAACATCATGTTAAGACAATGCATGTGCACCCGAATTGATGGAACAACTACCTTGTGTTTGTATAATGGATATGGAGTTTTCTGAATAGTGCATTAAGATATTTATATGGTAGTATAACTCTTAGCATGTTCACATCAACTACAGAAGGGGTTGGTGAGTTGGTTAACACGTTTGGACATGGAAGGTAGCATGGTGCAAAATGTTCAATAGCATGTGGGAATCAGACAAGCAACATGGGGGGTGGTGGGAGGCTAAATGTATCCAACGAGATACTGGAGAGAACATGATATGATGTTTGAAGAAGTGCACCAGAAATTGGATGTATGCAGCAACCAAGAAATGGAGACTATGGACGTGGAGTAATTAAGGCAGCATGTGGGACAATTGGGAGTAGCAAATGTCATGCATGTAAATAGAACATCATGGGTAGACCCCAACACATTCAATTCGTAATGTGAGATGCATATCAAAAAGGGGATGTTGAAAATACAAAATACCGAATTTGAGGGGCATAGCAGCCAAAATGAATTGAAAACTGAATCTTGGTGCAAATGGATAAATGATAGATGCTTGACCCCAATGAACGTGTACAATTCCCGCATATATAATGCATAACCAATATCTAAATACCTCAAAATGAGCTCATATATTTCCAGAGTCTTTCCATCAAAATAACAAAATTGATACATTGCACAAAGTGCGCATTTACTTTTGTTTAAAGAATCACTTAAAGGCTTAATTAGTGGAAATTATGGAATTATTTGCAAAAAAAAATGATTCTGACTAAAAATGTTTAATTGTTATCAGGATTACTTAAAGGCTTAATTAGTGGAAATTATGAAATTATTTGCTAAAAACAATGATTCTGACTAAAAATGTTTAATTGTAATCACATTTTATTATTCTATGCATTTTAATGTATTTTGTGTTCAGATTGAATGTTTTTTAGGTGTTTTTAGCAAGACAAAGGAAAAAGGGGCCAAGAAGAAGTCAATTGGAGGTCTAAAACTCGGAAAACAGAAAAATAATTATGAAAACCTGGAACGCGCGAGGAAAAAGCTACTGCGCGCTCCGCGCAGCGTTTTGGGCTATAAAGAGCTCGTTTCTAAGCAGATTTGGGAGTTCCACCATTCAAAACGTCCAGAATTTCGTTTATGCTTTATATTATTTAAATGATTGAAAAATACTTGAGCATAAATAATTGAATAAATTAATTATAATAATTGGTAGCGTGAGAAAGTGCCAAATTTGTTAGAATCAAACTTAGGATAATCACTAGCTTTAGAAGTTGCATATGTTTAATAACGAGAGGTTTATAATTTGATGATTCTAAGTAGGCATTAAATTAATTAAAAATTGGATTGTTATATGCAATTCCAAACTTGTCAACATTTGAAAGATCTAAGAATCCCTAGTCATCATCCAGCGGATTAATTAATCAACTTTTCTTTTTAATTCATTTATAGCACTATTTATATATTTATTTTAATTAATTGCATTCTTAGGAACTTAGATAAATCAAATACACTCACTTTAATTTTATTCGCTGCACAAATTTGATAAATTATTGGCAATTCCCGTATGGATTTGACCCGGTAACACCGGATTATTATTTGTATCGTACACTGCGGGTGGTGTTGAAATTACTGCAGACACCAAGTTTAATTTTTGGCGCCGTAGCCGGGGAACGGTGGATGTTTTTAATAGTTTATTGAGTTTTTGTAGTTTCTTCCCTTTTTTCTATCACTTACTCCCTAAGTTCTTTTTGTTCAGGCCCTAGTTTATGCTCAGAGGTGCCCCGCCTGAATTTGAGTTTGATCCAGAGATTTCTAGGACCGAACATAGAATTAGGGATAGGAGAAAACTAGTTTTCACAATGCCGTAGATCGAAACTTGATTAGTGACAATATCCGGATTAATGGTAATGAATTTTAGGGTTAGGTAAAATGATTATTAGAGGGATATGAATATAGAAGATGATGAAGAACAAGAACACACACAAAATATGGATATAACAAAAGATGATGAAACTAAATTGTAAGATAAAGGTTAAGAAAGCTTATGAATGAAGGGGAACCGAACTTGCCAAGGGAAATGAGATTAGCTCAAGACAAATTGCTTCCTTCAAGTGCATCATTCATTAACAATCCATCGAGCAAGCTTCCAACTTGATGGCGTGAGGGAAATGAACATAAGTTCAAGACAAACATGGATGGGAGAGAACACTTTTGAAAGAGTGCTCTTGGTTGTGAACTTTGAAAATATGAGAATGAATTTCAATATTAAGCAAAGTTGTTACAAATGAAGGGGAAGGACATATTTATAGGCCAAACCCCTTAGGAAACAAGAGAAATGAAAAATACATCAAAAGTAAGGCCAGATGCGGTTTAGGGGAAAGTGATGCGGTTTATACCGCATCGATGCGGTATAAACCACATTGAAGGCAAAAGACCACATTAGGTCTCAAAAACCTATCTATTACAAACTAATAAGGTCAATGCGGTTTTAATGGGCAATGCGTTTTATACCGCATTGGACAATAATACCACATTGAACACTTAGGAAAATAAACGAGTGCTAATATAATACCGATGCGATTTTTAGGCGATGCGGTTTATGGGTATTTCGCATCGACTAAAACCGAATTGGGGAAACTAGGAAAATATACTAAGGCAATGCGAAAAGGGGGGGCGATGCGGTATTAAACCGCATCGAGGTCGATGCGGTTTATACCTCGATGCGGTTTAATACCGCATCGATTTGGAAAGGCTGATGAGAGGCGATGCGGTTTAAAGTCCGCATTGAGGTCGATGCGGTATATACCTCATCGATGCGCTTTATTCCGCATCGCTTAATCCGCATCCATGCCTTAGCCAATTTCGCATGCTCTTAATTCTACACTATTACAAATATAATATCCGACGTCCGGTGGTGGTTCCGGCTGATCTCCGGCCACTTTTCCGACGAGCTCCTTTTTGGGCCTCTTCATGCTTGTTGGGCTTTCCTTGTGCATCCTAAGGGCTTCTTCCATCTTTATTTAATTCCGTAGTGGGGAATCCATGTTAATAGATCCCCGGCTTGTCTGGGCTTGATCTATCCGGATCATTATTTGTAGCTTTTGGGCTTCATGGGCTTCCAAGTTATCTGTTTCATGCAAGAAAAATTTATACAGTGCATCAGAAAATTTCTTGGCCTTTTGTTTGGATACTGGGCCCTCGGGAATTATCGGAATAATTAATTCGTTGGTTCTGGCGACTACGCCATCCCCACCCCCTTGGGAAGGTTGAGACATCAACCGATCAGAATCCAACTCATCATTCCTTTCGAAAAGAGATAAATCAGCAACATTGAAAGTCGGATTAATATTAAAGTCATCAGGAAGCTCAATTCGATAAGCGTTGTCGTTGATTTTCTCGAGGACTTTATAAGGTCCTGTTCCGCGAGATGCGAGTTTGCCATGTGTCTGTGCAGGAAAACGTTCTTTTCGCATGTGCACCCAGACCCAGTCTCCTGGTTTCAGCAACAGCCTTTGTAACACCCCGGTTTTTGGTCACCCAGGTCGGGATGTCACCGCCACATCCCCCTAGTAAGACACGGTTTCTCCGAGCTTACTAAAGAGATGCAAGGCTAGGTATTGCAGTATTTAAAAACATTTAAATCATTCAAAATAGCCCACACAATATAATTCGAAAATAATACTAGCATAGCGCAGCGGAAATATTTGGTTTAGTACAGTATCGCAGCGGAAAATGTAAAAAGGGCCGACATGGCCAAAACACGGGTTAAACAGGCCCGTTCATAATGTAGTCTAAGTACGAAATTTAAAAGCAAAATAAGTGTTCCCCAAAATCCCATGCATGAATCGTGCTCACACATGCTCATTCCACATATTCTGTAAGGAAAGGAATAAAAATGGCTTTGGTCAGCAAAATTGTTGAGTAAGTTAACACATGCATGATCGTAGGGTTTTAAAGCCATAAATTAAATAATTTAGCAAAGCATGATAATAACATAATATTTAATTTCATCTAATCCATATCCAATAGCATAATTTATCTCAGGGCTCTATTTAATGACACATATCACATGGTTTAATCATAAAAGCCATAATTTAAATAAAGCATTTAAATAATTTAATTGGACAACAACATAATTTAATCTAATTTAATTTAGTTTAGAATCCCCATTACATTCCCGATTTTGTATTTCAAAGTTTCACGATAAAATCGCGATGTCAACAAGTTTAGCCGGTAGCCCGGCGGCCGCAACCGTATCAGTCATACCCAGTACCACTCCGGAGCCTCGGGAAACCCATACGGATATTCACGAGAGTGTAGGCTCTATATTTCGCCGTTTAGGCAATCCATATCTCAAGTTTAGCGCGCGGGGTCACCATCGTCCATTACGGCACGAAGTGAATCGTTAGGGGGCACCCTGCAGAGCACTCACCCCTAATTTTAATTTATCAAGTTTGTAAGGAAATTTAATTTTTAAAAATCTGACTTCAATTGTACTTATTTAAAAATAATATCTCAACTCGTTTCAACCCTAAATGTTAATTCCATGTTTCAACAAGATTTCAAGATTTCGTTTCGGTAAATCACAGTTTACTCTAAAATTCGTCTAAAATCAGATTTTATTCCAAAAATTCCAAAATTTCATATCTGACTCGGAAACATCAAGATCTACAACTTTCGTGTTTGAACCTTTTCGATCCGAGATACCTAAGTAGGTCAAAATCACCAATTTTCGCATAAGAAGAATTCTGTCCGAGTTTAATGTGTCACAGTTTAAAGATTTCGAATTCGACCATATCAATTCAACTCCAAACTTAATGGAATTTGACAGGGATCATCTTAAGACAATTATCTACAACTTTCATGTTCGGCCAAAGATCTAAAACAGCCTAGATCCTATGTCAAAAACGTGATCAAGATCATTCCTAAGTTCTGTCCAAGATTTCAAGATCTAGATTCAAACAGCTCGGTTTCGGTGGGTTTTCTCATATCAAATCAACTCCAAAAATTCTCAAAATTTTACAGTAGCTAGATATAAGTCTTAGGAATGTTTTTCATGTTTTAAGGTTTTCCGTTTGAGTTCGTTTTAAGGTTCACAAAAATTCATCAAATCTGTTGCGTCGGTAGAAAGTAATAGTTGACAGATTTTCGGTTTCTTGTTAATCTTTTAGTTTGAATGTTTTAATTCATCCCAAAACCATGTAAGAGTTAACTTACTGAGTTTATGAACGTCGGGGTTGCCTAATTCGGAGGCGTGGCTTCCAGATCACCGTTTCTCCTCTCCGTTCGTCGGGTTCTACGATCTAGATCCAATACGGGGTGTAGAAAGAAAAGAACCGAAGTTAGAATCCGTTTTCGGATTGAAACGTGAAAAGATTTATCGGACTAGAGCTTACCACAACGTTTGGAGATCCTTGGATTTTCGTCCAAAGCTGCTGCCTCCGTTTGGTGCTTTCCGTTGACTCCGAATTTAGGGTTTCGAACGTATAGAAGGTTGTAGGGTTTTGTAAACTTGTTTGGGGCTCCCAAGGGGCTTATTTATAGATTTCTCAATCCCTAGGGCGTCCAACATCTGACCTAAAGGTCTTGGGTCGAGAGATGTTCAACCGAAAGTCGAAAAATCCGCGTTCGGGCGAGAGATTCACGCAACGGGCGAATCTGTCAAGTGGCGCGGTCGTGGCGCGCTAATCCCCCTTCACCGCGCGGCCACCGCGCGACTCTCGCCTGGACTTCGGTCCGGGCGGGTCGTGCGATCCGTCGTGCTTTTCCGCCTCTCTTTCGGGTTTCTATCCCTCTATGCTCCCGAATTCCGATTTCCGGGGTATCTTCGGGTTTCTACTTTCTCTCTAAATTTATTCTCGGGTCTAATTTGATGTTTTGGACTCGAATCCTCGAGTTCATTAGTGTCGGGTTTCGGTGTATAATTTATTTACCTTTAATCCATCCTTTTATTTAATTAAATTCCTTTTTAAGTAAAAATCTCATTTCTCATTTCCTTATCTTTATTTATTTGCTGGATTCATTTATTTATTTATGGTATTCATTTTATTTATTATTTATTTATTTAATTATTATTTTATTTTATGATGGAAAATTCACGGGTATTACAGTCTACCCTCTTTAAGAATCAACTTCGTCCTCGAAGTTGTGTTTCGGCTTTTCTCGTGCTAAGGTCTTGTGTTTGTTTTATTATGTTGTGACTGAACTTAGAATTAAAACTTCTAAGCTGCCTACGTACCCGGTAAAGGGATCAAGCCATAACGTAGTTCAAAAGTTTACAAAAGTGCACGGAAAATAGGTGGTATCACATCCTCTCCCCCTTAAGATTGCAGTTATGTCCCCATAACTGTGTCGGTATCGGTTTGGAACAATGTCGGGTATCGTTCTCTCATATCGGATTCTACTTCCCAAGTTGCCGTTTCACTTTCGTGGTTTGACCAAAGAACCTTGATCATTTTGACGGTTTTGTTCCTCGTTACTCGTTCCTTAGTGTCAAGAATACGCACTGGGACTTCTTCGTAAGTCAAGTCTTCATCGAGCTCAATTATCTCCGGTTGAAGTACATGTGTCGGGTCCGGCACATACTTCTTTAGTTGTGAGACATGGAAGACATTATGAACTCTATCTAAGTGTGGCGGTAAAGCCAATCGGTAGGCTAGAGTTCCGACTCATTCTAGAATTTCGTAAGGTCCTATGTATCGAGGACTTAGCTTCCCTCGTTTGCCAAAGCGCGTCATCCCCTTCATGGGTGATATCTTTAGCATGACTCTATCTCCCACTTGAAATTCTAGGTCTTGTCGTCTCATGTCGGCATAACTCTTTTGACGGTCTTGCGCGGCTTTCATCTTCCCTTGAATCACTTTGATTTGTTGAGCCATGTCTTCGATAAGTTGTGGTCCCACTACCATGGACTTATCATTTTCTTCCCAGCTCAATGGGCTTCGGCACTTTCGTCCATACAATGCCTCGAAAGGTGCCATGCCGATACTAGCATGGTAGCTATTATTATAGGAAAACTCAATCAAGGGTAAATGAGATTCCCAATTTCCTTTGAATTCCAACACACATGCTCTCAGCATGTCTTCTAGTGTTTGGATTGTTCTCTCGGTTTGTCCATCCGTCATCGGGTGGAATGCGGTGCTCATTTTGATTTGAGTACCGAGAGCTTTTTGTAACTCCGTCCAGAAATGAGAGACAAACCTACTGTCTCTATCGGAAATGATATCATGTGGTACTCCATGTCGTCGTACCACATTATCAATGTAGGCTCGGGCCAATTGGTCCATAGTCCACGTGTCTTTCATTGGGATGAATATGGCTGTCTTCGTTAGCCTATCCACAATCACCCAAATCTTGTTCATGCCTTTAGGTGATCGGGGTAATCCCGAGACAAAGTCCATCGAGATGCTATCCCACTTCCAACTTGGAATCTCCAGTGGTTGCATCAATCCTAAGGGTTTATGTCGCACTGCCTTAACCTTTTGGCAGGTGAGACATCTCGCCACGAAATTTGCCACTTCCTTCTTCATTCCCGGCCACCAATAGATCCTCTTCAGATCTTTGTATAGCTTGTCTCCTCCGGGATGTATGGAATATGGCGTGTTGTGCCCTTCCTCCATCAACCTTTGCTTCAACTCGGCACATTTAAGAGGCACACACCATCTCCCTTTAAAACGGATGCTTCCATCCTCGTGGACAGCAAATCCTATTGCCTTTTCTTCGGCAATATACCCTTTTATCTTCTCGAGTTTCGGGTCGCCCGGTTGAGCGAGTCGAATCTCGTCTAATATTGGAGTTTCTACGACCATGGCATTGACCGTTTCTCTCACTGTGCCAGGATGCACAAGTTCTAACTCCAATCTCGCCAACTCCATGTACAATGCCGGCGGAATTACCAACGAGTTTGTCACGTGTTGGGTTTTCCGACTTAGGGCATCGGCTACCACATTCGCCTTCCCCTCGTGGTATGCTATCTCTAAATCATAGTCTTTAATAAGTTCCAACCACCTTCGCTGTCTCAAATTCAACTCCTTCTGAGTGAATATATATTTCAAGCTCTTGTGGTCGGTGAACATTCGACACTTCCGCCCATAAAGATAATGTCTCCATATCTTTAGAGCGAATACGACCGCTGCCAACTCCAGGTCGTGGGTCGGATAATTCTCCTCGTGAGGTTTTAGTTGACGTGATGCATAGGCTACGACTCTCGAGTCTTGCATCAAGACACAACCTAAACCTTCCTTCGAAGCATCACTATATGCTTCGAAGTCACCACTCTCTGATGGTAGTGTTAATATGGGTGTGGTTGTGAGTCGTTTCTTCAGCTCTTGAAACGCAATCTCACAAGCTTCGGTCCATTCGTATTTTGCTCCTTTCTTTAGTAGCTGGGTCAAAGGACGTGCAATCCTTGAAAAGTCCTTCACAAATCGTCTATAATACCCGGCTAACCCAAGGAAACTCCTTATTTCCGTTGGACTCTTCGGAGTTGCCCATTCAGTTACGGCAGAGACTTTTGCCGGATCCACTGATACTCCATCAGCGGATACTATGTGTCCGAGAAATGCCACTTCTTTCAGCCAGAAGTCACATTTCGACAGCTTGCCGTATAGCTGATTTCTTCGCAAGATTTCCAACACTTGATGTAAGTGTTTTGCATGCTCTTCCTCGCTCTTCGAGTAGATCAGGATGTCGTCGATGAACACTACGACACACTGGTCTAGTAGTTCTCGGAACACGTTGTTCATGAGATTCATGAACATGGCCGGAGCATTTGTTAACCCGAAGGATAACACTGTGAACTCGTAATGGCCATATCGTGTTCGAAACGCCGTCTTTGGAATGTCCTTCTCGGCGATCCTCAGTTGATGATACCCAGATCGCAAATCGATCTTCGAGAATACCGAAGCTCCCTTCAGTTGATCAAACAGATCCTCTATTCTCGGTAGGGGGTATTTATTCTTAATGGTCACTTGGTTTAATCCTCGGTAATCTATGCAAAGACGTAGTCCTCCGTCTTTCTTCTTGACAAATAAAACCGGTGCTCCCCAAGGGGACGTACTCGGTCTTATGTAGCCTTTTCCCAATAGTTCCTCAAGTTGTTCCTTTAACTCCTTCATTTCCAGTGGTGCCATCCGGTACGGAGCTTTCGAGACAGGCTCTGTCCCCGGAATGAGATCTATAGTGAATTCAAGATCTCTCTCAGGTGGCATGCCCGGAACGTCTTCAGGGAACACGTCCGGGTATTCTCTTACCACTGGTATGCTGTCAATCTTGTTTTCTTCCGCCTCAAGGTTGTGCACATAGCACGCATATAGTTCATACCCCTTACGCATCAAGTTACTTAATTTAATTGCACTAACAATTTTGTTACTTTTCTTAGGGGGCTGAGAGTAAAAGATAACCCTCTTTCCCCTACTTTTCGACAAGGTGATCTTTTGTTTTTGGCATTCGATCACCGCTTTATACTGGGATAGCCAATCCATCCCCAGTATGATGTCAAAGTCTCTTAAGTTAAATTCTACTAAGTTCGCGAAGAATTCTACGTTCTTTATCACAATAGGAATTCTGTTATATCGTTTAGAGCAAGACACTACTTCTCCAGAAGGCAATTGAATTCCTAAGCTAATTCTCTCGCACTTAGGTAGATCTAACTCAGGCACTATCCTTGATGCTATAATTGAGCAACTAGCTCCAGAATCAAATAGAATTCTAAGGGGCGTATTCAACACATAAAATGTACCTGCCATCACTTCTCCTTGCGCAGGCACGTCCGCTTGGTTCACCACGTTCAGCCTCCCCACAGGGCGTCCCTGATTGCCTTGCTGATTCGCATTCGGCTGCTGGTTTTGTTGCTGGTTTTGATTCTGAGGGGGCGGAGGTCGTTGGTTTTGGTTCTGGTTTTGCGGCCTATTTTGAGGGGGTCTGTACCCTTGGTTATTGCCGTTTCGCCCGTTTTGGTTTTGAGGCTGTTCTTGCCCCGCGACTAAGTCGTCCCTCTTTATTATGTTCTCGAGTCTAGTCCGACAATCCCGTCGAACGTGACCCATTCGACCGCATCGGTAACAGGCGCCTTGTTGCGGGCATCCCCTTGCCAGATGTGGTCGTCCACATCGCGGGCAAGGCGGTACCGGATCTTCTTGGTTGAACCTCCTCCCAGTGTTGTTTTGCTGGGGCCTATTCGACCCTCTGCGCTGCTCGTTCCTTCCAGTGTTGTTCTCGTTTCTTGAGTCTCGGCTTCTCTTGTCTTGAGGACCCCTGCTGGACTCCCCACTCACCCTTCTTTTCAGCTGCTGCACGCGTGCTACCGCTACGGCGCGATCGTATACGGCTTGCAAATCGGGGTAGTGTACCCCCGCGATCACCTCGCGCATAGACAGGTTTAGTCCCATCTCGAACTTTTGTGCCTTTTCCGCATCAGTGGGCACTAGCCTTGGTGCGAACCTCACCAGCTCCTTGAAGCGTGTATAGTATTCTTGCACCGTTTGGCTTCCTTGCTTCAGCGACAGGAACTCTTCGTACATGGCAGCTTTAGTACTCAAGGGATAGAATCGATCCCTGAGTAGTTCCATCATCTCCATCCACGAGTAAGGCTCGTCATCTTCAGTCAGTTTGGCTTGCGTTGCTTGCCACCAGTCGTCAGCTTCGCCTCCCAAATAGTATGAAGCGACATGTACCCTCTCTCCTTCCGGACATTTGACCGCTCCCAGCAGCTTGTCAAAAGTCCGGATCCATTCCTCCAGTTTAGCTGGATCCTCCTCACCAGCATAGTGGGGCGGCTGGTAAGGATTCACCATCGCCAAGTAGTTAGGGCGAGCTTGGGGCGGAGGTACCGCCGCAGCTTGACCCTGGTTGACTTGCGCGTTTCCGAGCGCAATCAACACCTCCTCTATCGTCCTAAGACGATCGCCCACATTGTTCGGTGCGGGGGCGTCCTGCGCACCTTGGGGTTGTTCCATCTCAGGTTGAATCGGTTCATTGACGTTTGGTGGTGTTTCAGTAGGTGTTTCAGTAGTGGTTTGGGGAGCGGGTTGGGTTCTGCCTCTTCCTCTTCCTCTGGGCGCCATTCTGGTACAAATAGGATAGATTAGGACTTTGTGAATTTAGTATATAGTCTAAGCGATTTATATAAATGTATATGTGTATTGCAATTTAGCACGTGGTGCTTTGTTCGAATTAAGAAGTATACGACGCCTCGGGGGTTTCATTTTGATTTGTTTTGTTTTGTTTCGATTTAAAAAAAATAAATCGGGCATTTTATTTCCTCAAAAGAAATTTTAGTACAAAAGTAGCGATATTGTCCCTAGCAAAATAATGTCTAACAATAGAATCTCTAGTGCCTCATGACGTCTCCCGGTGGGGTAGCAGGATCTTCCTCCGGATCTTCCTCCTCCGAACTCGGCGGTAGTAGGTCGTCAAAGATAGTGTTTAAGTCTTGCCCGTGGGCATCGATGTATTCCTTTAGTATTAAGTTTTGTGTAGTGAGGGTTTGGACTTGGCGCTCGAGTTGGTTTATGCGGTGATGATCCGCCTCTCTCAAGTTGCCCATGTGATGTAAATTGGCCTCCAATTGAGCCATACGGTACTTCATCTGCTCTAGGGTTTGGTGGGAATCGAGATGAACACTCATCATCCTGACCATCAACTGCATCATGTCTTGACTAGCCATCTAGCGCAAGCAAGAGATCTAAGTTAATATTCGCCAAGATTCTAAGTTCAATTCGCCAAGATTCTAAGTTCAAGTTTCGCCCAGATTCTAAGTTCAAGTTTCGCCAAGATTCTAAGTTCATAACAGAGATGCAACATGCAAATGCAAATGATGTTTCCCCCCAATAATAATTTAATGCACCACATATATATATTTTTCCATGGGTTTTAAAATAGAAGCTTCTTCATGGAAATAATACTTTAAAAATTTAAAATAATAGTCAAAATACTAATAATAGTTTAAAAATAATAATGGTTTAAAAATAATAGTTTAAAAATAGCCGGGCTCTGATACCAACTTGTAACACCCCGGTTTTTGGTCACCCAGGTCGGGATGTCACCGCCACATCCCCCTAGTAAGACACGGTTTCTCCGAGCTTACTAAAGAGATGCAAGGCTAGGTATTGCAGTATTTAAAAACATTTAAATCATTCAAAATAGCCCACACAATATAATTCGAAAATAATACTAGCATAGCGCAGCGGAAATATTTGGTTTAGTACAGTATCGCAGCGGAAAATGTAAAAAGGGCCGACATGGCCAAAACACGGGTTAAACAGGCCCGTTCATAATGTAGTCTAAGTACGAAATTTAAAAGCAAAATAAGTGTTCCCAAAATCCCATGCATGAATCGTGCTCACACATGCTCATTCCACATATTCTGTAAGGAAAGGAATAAAAATGGCTTTGGTCAGCAAAATTGCTGAGTAAGTTAACACATGCATGATCGTAGGGTTTTAAAGCCATAAATTAAATAATTTAGCAAAGCATGATAATAACATAATATTTAATTTCATCTAATCCATATCCAATAGCATAATTTATCTCAGGGCTCTATTTAATGACACATATCACATGGTTTAATCATAAAAGCCATAATTTAAATAAAGCATTTAAATAATTTAATTGGACAACAACATAATTTAATCTAATTTAATTTAGTTTAGAATCCCCATTACATTCCCGATTTTGTATTTCAAAGTTTCACGATAAAATCGCGATGTCAACAAGTTTAGCCGGTAGCCCGGCGGCCGCAACCGTATCAGCCATACCCAGTACCACTCCGGAGCCTCGGGAAACCCATACGGATATTCACGAGAGTGTAGGCTCTATATTTCGCCGTTTAGGCAATCCATATCTCAAGTTTAGCGCGCGGGGTCACCATCGTCCATTACGGCACGAAGTGAATCGTTAGGGGGCACCCTGCAGAGCACTCACCCCTAATTTTAATTTATCAAGTTTGTAAGGGAATTTAATTTTTAAAAATCTGACTTCAATTGTACTTATTTAAAAATAATATCTCAACTCGTTTCAACCCTAAATGTTAATTCCATGTTTCAACAAGATTTCAAGATTTCGTTTCGGTAAATCACAGTTTACTCTAAAATTCGTCTAAAATCAGATTTAATTCCAAAAATTCCAAAATTTCATATCTGACTCGGAAACATCAAGATCTACAACTTTCGTGTTTGAACTTTTTCGATCCGAGATACCTAAGTAGGTCAAAATCACCAATTTTCGCATAAGAAGAATTCTGTCCGAGTTTAATGTGTCACAGTTTAAAGATTTCGAATTCGACCATATCAATTCAACTCCAAACTTAATGGAATTTGACAGGGATCATCTTAAGACAATTATCTACAACTTTCATGTTCGGCCAAAGATCTAAAACAGCCTAGATCCTATGTCAAAAACGTGATCAAGATCATTCCTAAGTTCTGTCCAAGATTTCAAGATCTAGATTCAAACAGCTCGGTTTCGGTGGGTTTTCTCATATCAAATCAACTCCAAAAATTCTCAAAATTTTACAGTAGCTAGATATAAGTCTTAGGAATGTTTTTCGTGTTTTAAGTTTTTCCGTTTGAGTTCGTTTTAAGGTTCACAAAAATTCATCAAATCTGTTGCGTCGGTAGAAAGTAATAGTTGACAGATTTTTGGTTTCTTGTTAATCTTTTAGTTTGAATGTTTTAATTCATCCCAAAACCATGTAAGAGTTAACTTACTGAGTTTATGAACGTCGGGGTTGCCTAATTCGGAGGCGTGGCTTCCAGATCACCGTTTCTCCTCTCCGTTCGTCGGGTTCTACGATCTAGATCCAATACGGGGTGTAGAAAGAAAAGAACCGAAGTTAGAATCCGTTTTCAGATTGAAACGTGAAAAGATTTATCGGACTAGAGCTTACCACAACGTTTGGAGATCCTTGGATTTTCGTCCAAAGCTGCTGCCTCCGTTTGGTGCTTTCCGTTGACTCCGAATTTAGGGTTTCGAACGTATAGAAGGTTGTAGGGTTTTGTAAACTTGTTTGGGGCTCCCAAGGGGCTTATTTATAGATTTCTCAATCCCTAGGGCGTCCAACATCTGACCTAAAGGTCTTGGGTCGAGAGATGTTCAACCGAAAGTCGAAAAATCCGCGTTCGGGCGAGAGATTCACGCAACGGGCGAATCTGTCAAGTGGCGCGGTCGTGGCGCGCTAATCCCCCTTCACCGCGCGGCCACCGCGCGACTCTCGCCTGGACTTCGGTCCGGGTGGGTCGTGCGATCCGTCGTGCTTTTCCGCCTCTCTTTCGGGTTTCTATCCCTCTATGCTCCCGAATTCCGATTTCCGGGGTATCTTCGGATTTCTACTTTCTCTCTAAATTTATTCTCGGGTCTAATTGGATGTTTTGGACTCGAATCCTCGAGTTCATTAGTGTCGGGTTTCGGTGTATAATTTATTTACCTTTAATCCATCCTTTTATTTAATTAAATTCCTTTTTAAGTAAAAATCTCATTTCTCATTTCCTTATCTTTATTTATTTGCTGGATTCATTTATTTATTTATGGTATTTATTTTATTTATTATTTATTTATTTAATTATTGTTTTATTTTATGATGGAAAATTCACGGGTATTACAGCCTTTTTCTGCCCCTGTTGGCAAATTTGGCATATGTCTCCGATGCCTTCAGCAAGCTGTTCCGAACATTCTCGTGCAGATCCTTGATTGCCTTAGCTTTGTCCCTGCCATTGAAGTTAAGACGCTCACTACTGGGTAGTGGCAGAAAATCGAGAGGGGTCATCGGGTTAAATCCATAAACGACCTCAAAGGGTGACATGTGTGTGGCACGATGAATGTGACGATTATAAGCAAATTCAATGTAAGGCAAACATTCATCCCAACTTTTAGAGCTTGAAGAAGTAATTATGCGCAAGTGGTTACCCAACAAGCGATTTATCGCTTCTGTCTGTCCGTCCGTCTGAGGATGGTAAGACGTTGAGAACAAAAGTTGTGTACCCATCTCACGCCAAAAACCCTTCCAGAAATAGCTTACGAACTTGGCATCACGGTCTGACACAATTGACTTTCGTACTCCATGAAGACGTACCACTTCTCTGAAGAATAAATTCGAAATATGCCTGGCATCATTGGTCTTCGCACATGGTATGAAATGTGCCATCTTGAAGAATCGATCAACTACCACAAAGATTGAATCTTTTCCTCTTGCAGTCCGTGGTAGTCCAAGCACGAAGTCCATTGATATGTCCAGCCAGGGTCCTTCTGGCACAGGTAATGCTTGATATAAGCCGTGGGGTTTAACAGTCGACTTAGCCTTCAGACAGACCAAGCACCTAGCAATGAAGCGAACAACCTGGGCTTGCATTTTTGGCCAGTAGAACTTTTCAACAAGGATTCCCAGAGTTGCATTTTTTCCAAAGTGCCCCATGAGACCACCACCATGAGCCTCTTGAATTAGCAACTCCCTGACAGATCCCTTTGGGATGCATAATCTGTTTCCAAAATACAGGAACCCGTTCAGTTGGGAAAACTCCTTGAAACCATTTTGCTTTGTCCTCTCGTACAACACTCTAAAATCTTCGTCAGGGGCGTACTGACTCTTGATATGCTCAAATCCAAACAGATGAGTAGTTGCAAATGTGGCCAATGCTGTTCTTCTAGAGAGTGCATCTGCAACCACATTATCTTTCCCTTTTTTATACTTAATCACGTAAGGGAAGGACTCTATAAATGTGCTCCACCGAGCATGTCTTTTGCTCAATTGTCCCTGAACCCCTTATGTGCTTAAGTGTCTCATGATCAGTGTTGATCACGAATTCTCTTCCTCTCAGATAGTGTTGCCATGTCCTCAAAAATTGAATAACAACATATAATTCCTTGTCGTACGTGGAATAATTCAGTTATTGTCATACCCATTTTTTTCGTGTTTTCGTGCATCTTTTGTAAACAAACAAACAAATTCAAATTATTTTGAACTACGTTATGGCTTGATCCTTTCATAGGGTACGTAGGCAGCTTAGAAGTTTTAATTCTAAGTTCAGTCACAAAATAATAAAACAAACAAATAGCACGAGAAAAGCCGAAACACAACTTCGAGGACAAAGTTGATTCTTAAGGAGGGTAGACTGTAATACCCGAGAATTTTGCAACATAAAACAAATAATTAAACAAATAAATAATATATAAATAAATAATAAATAAATACACTAAATAAATAAAGAGAAAAAGAAAGGAGAAATGAAGTCTAGTCTAAAAAGGAATTAAAGTTCCAATACTCAAGACAATTTAATCAAATAAATTGTACACCGAAACCCGACACCAATGAACTCGAGAATTCGAGTCCAAACATACATTTAGACCCGAATAAAAATTTAGATAGGAGGTAGGAACCCGAAGATACCCCGAAAATCCGAATCCGAGAACATAGAGGGATAGAAGTCCGAAAGAGAGGAGGAAAAGCACGACGGATCGCACGACCCGCCCGGACCACAGTCCTGGCGGCAGCCGCGTGGTGGCCGCGAGGTCAATAGGCAAACGGCGCGCTACGGCCGCGCCAGCCTACAGATTCGCTTGTTGCGAGATTCACTCGCCCGAATCCGGATTTTCCGACTTCGATTGTATTCCTTTCGGCTCAAGACTCACCAAGGCCGACCTTGGACGTCCCTAGGTCGTGCCTATCTATAAATAACACCTCTTGTCAGCCCCGAACACTTTTCAAAACATCCATACTCTCTATACGTTCGAAAACCCTAATCCCGGAGTCGTCGGAGGCACGAAACCAAGGCGAGACTGTTTTGGACGAATCCGGAAGATCTCCAACGTTTTGGTAAGTTCTGGTCCATTCAATCTTTTACGTTCTCAATCCGAAAACAGATTCTAACTTCATTCTTTTTCTTCTCTACACCACAAATCGGATCTAGAACGAAGAACCCGACGAACGGAGAAGATAAATGGTGGACTGGGAGCCACGCCTCCAAATCGACGATCTCGGATGCCCAACAATCAGTAAGTTAATCATGCTATGGTTTTGGGAGAATTTAAAATACACTTGATCTAACGATTTAAACCGAGAACGTAAAATCTGTCAAAACGAAATCTTTAACGGCGCAGCAGTTTTTCTTGATTTTTCCAGACCCTTAAACCTGTTCAAACGAGAAAACATAAAACACAAAAAACGTTCCTAAGACATTAATCTAGCTACTGTAAATATTTCATAATTTTTCGTTATGATTTGATATCTGAATTCGTTCTCAAACCGAACTGCTTGAATTTGAATCTTGAAATCTGGACAGAACTTAGGTTCGAACTTGATGACGTTTTTGACATTAGATCTAGGCCGATTCAGAACTTTAGCCGAACATGAAAGTTGTAGATATATGTCTTAGGTATCTCTCTGTAAAGTTTCATCAAATTTGGAGTTAGTTTGCTATGGTAGATCGTGAAATCTTGAAACTGGTGTTAGAATTTTCGGACAGATTAGCATCCTGTTAAAGATTGACGTTTTTCACCTACTTCCGTACCTCGGATTGAAAAACTTAAAACATGAAACTTGTTCATCTATGTGTTTTCGAGTCACTGGTCAAAGTTCAGAATTTCTGGATTTAAACTCGATTTTTAATGAATTTTGAAGTAAATTGTGGTTGACCGAGTCAAATCTTGAAATCTTGTTGAAACAGTGAAACTAGCCTTTAAGGTTTAAACGAGTAGAAGACTCTTTGAAATAAATACATGAAATCTGAAATTTAGGAAATCCCCCTTACAAACTTGATCTTTTAGAATTAGGGGGTGAGTGCTCTGCAGGGTGCCCTCCTAACGATTCACTTCGTGCCTTTATGGACGATGGTGACCCGCGTGAAATTTTGAGATATGTTGCCAAAACGGCATGAGATATATGGCCTACACTCTCGTGAATATCCATATGGGTTTCCCGAGGCTCCGGAGTGGTACTGGGTATGGCAGATACGGCTGCGGCCGCCGGCTTCCGGCTAAACTTGACGAGATTGCAATGCAATCGTGAAATACTTGAAATACTGAATCTTGGGAGTAATGAGGATAGTTAAATATTTATTTATTATCCTTTTAAATTATTAAATGCTTTATTTAAATTAATTATGGCTTTTATTTAAATTATGCTAAACGTATTATTGATTAATGCTATGAATTAATTATGCAAATTGGTTAGATAACTAAATTGAATTATTTATGATTTATTATCATGCTTCTATTCAAATATTAATTAATGGCTTTTAAACCCCACGACCATGTCTGTATTAACTTACTCAGCAAGTTGCGCTGACCAAACTATTTATTTCCTTTTTCTTACAGAGTATGTGGAATGAACTCGAGCATGTACATGCATGGGATTTTGGGAACTTTTATATTTAAATTCTTGCATTAGACCATAGTATAAACGGGCCTGTTTAACCCGTGTTTTGACCATGTTGGTCCTATTTACATTTTCCGTTGTAAAACTTATACTCTGATATTGTTTTCCGCTGCATTATGATATTATTTTCGAACTTATATTGTATGAGCTGTTTTTGAATGCTTTTAAATATTTTTAAATTCTGCAATACCTTGCCTTGCATCTCTTTAGTAAGCTCGAAGAAACCGTGTCTTGCTAGGGAGGTGTGGCGGTGACATCCCGACCTGGGTGACCAAAAACCGGGGTGTTACAAGTTGGTATCAGAGCCCGACTATTTTTAAACTATTATTTTTAAACTATTATTTTTAAACCATTATTATTTTTAAACTACTATAAATATTTTGACTATTATTTTAAATTTTTAAAGTATTATTTCCATGGAATAAATTTTTATTTTTAAAACCCATGGGAATTAGAAAAAAAATTATATATATAGTGCTTAAATTATTTGTGGGGGGAAATCATAATTTGCACTTGCATATTGCATTTCCTTTATTTGGGGAACTTAGAATCTTGGCGAATTTAACTTAGCATCTTGGCGAATTATAACTTAGAATCTTGGCGAATTTTAACTTAGATCTTTTGCTTGCACTAGATGGCTAGTCAAGACATGATGAACTTGATGATCAAAATGATGAACGCTCACTTCGACTCCCAACAAACCATAGAATAAATGAAACATCGTATAGCTCACTTGGAGGCAAATCTGCACCACATGGGCAACTTAAGAGAGACGAACCACCACCGCATAAACCAACTCGAACGCCAAGTCCAAACCCTCACTACACAAAACCTAATATTGAAGGAACACGTTGATGCTCACGGGGAGGACTTGAACCACATCCTTGACGACCTATTGCCGCCAAGTTCGGAGGAGGAAGACCCAGAGGAGCCCGCTACCCCACCGGAGGACGTCTTGAGACGCTAGGGACTTTAGTTATAGTAGATACTATTTTGCTAGGAAAATATTTCTACTTTTGTATACCTTCTCGCTCGTACTAAAAATATCTTTTAAGGAAATAAAATGCCCGATTTATTTGTAATAAATCGAAAAAAAAATCCGGACAGACCTGTCCGACGAAAAAAAAAATCGAAATAAAATAAAATAAAATAAAACCCAGAAGCGTACGGCGCTTCTTAGTTTAATCGAGCACCACGTGCGAAATTATAAACACATCCACATTTATAAAAAAAAAATATTGTTTAAACTATATGTTAATTTCACAAGTCCTAATCAACACTATTTGTAACAGAATGGCACCTAGAGGAAGAGCAAGAACTCAGCCCGCTCCCCAAGACACTACTGAAGTGCCACCAAATGTCACCGAACCTGTAGAGGAACAACCCCAAGGTGCGCAGGACGCCCCCGCACAGAACAATGTGGGCGATCGTCTTCGGACGTTAGAGGAAATCCTGATTGCGCTAGGGAACGCGCAAGTCAATCAGGGTCAAGCTGCGGCGGTACCTCCGCCCCAAGCCCGCCCTAACTATCTGGCGATGGTGAATCCTTACCAGCCGCCCCACTATGATGGTGAGGAGGATCCAACAAAGCTGGAAGAATGGATCCGGACTTTTGATAAGCTGCTGGGTGCAGTCAAGTGTCCGGAAGGAGAGAGAGTGCACGTCGCTTCGTACTACTTGGGAGGCGAAGCGGACGACTGGTGGCAGGCGACTCAAGCGAAACTGCAAGAAGATGAAGTGCCCTACTCGTGGGCAGAAATGATAGAGCTGCTCAGGGATAGGTTCTATCCCTTGAGTACTAAAGCAGCGATGTACGAGGAGTTTCTGTCGCTGAGGCAAGGAAGTCAGACCGTGCAAGAGTACTACACTCGGTTCAAGGAGCTCGTGAGATTCGCACCTAGACTAGTACCCACTGACGCGGAGAAAGCTCAAAAATTCGAGATGGGACTAAACCTGGCAGTGCGCGAAGTGATCACAGGGGTACACTACCCTGATATTCAAGTCGTGTACGACCGCGCTGTGGCAGTGGTGCGAGTACAGCAACTGAAAAGGAGGGTGAGTGGGGAGTCCATCCGGGGTCCCCAAGACAAGAGGAACAAGGATGCGAGAGGTGAGAATAATGCGGGAAGGAACGAGCAACGTAGAGGGTCGAATAGGCCACAGCAAACCAACAATGGGATGAGGTTTAACCAAGAAGAACCGGTACCACCCTGTCTGAGGTGTGGGCGACCCCATCTGACGAGGGGATGCCCTCAACAAGGAGCATGCTTTCGGTGTGGTCGCATGGGCCACATACGTCGGGAGTGCCGAACAAGAATTGAAAACATAACAAAAAGGGACGACTTGGTCACGGGGCAGGGACAACCTCAAAATCAAAACGGACGAAACGGCAATAATCAGGGGTATCGACCCCCTCAAAACCAATTTAGGCAACCAAATCAGAATCAGAACCAACGTCCTCAACCACCTCAGAACCAAAATCAACAGCAAGAACAGCAGCCGAATCCGAATCAGCAAGGCAACCAAGGACGCCCTTGATTCACCCTGTGAAACCACATTTAAATGAGCTTAAATTGTACTAAAATATGTCCAAAATGAGTGCATTTTACCTTAATTCATTGCACTTTTAAGTGTATTTCATTTGTTTTTATTTTTCAAGTGATCATGGTTAGATTTGGCTTATTTAGGTTAAATTTATCATGTTTTTATGTGTTTTTAATAAGACTTTTGGCAAACTTAATGCATTGCAATGTTGTTTCAGGCATTTAAATAAAGAAAAGAGGATGTTTGGAGAATGAATACTGTCAGATCCGGATTTTACAACTCTGAAATGTGTCCAGGAAGCGCCGGATCAACATAGCGGTGCCCAAACAAGCTTTGGAGTGCCAATGCACGCGCTAAGATCAGACTTAGAAAATTTTCGGAAGCAAAAAGTGCCCAGAATGTGCCGCATAGGATGGCGTGCAACACCCCGGATTTGATAACCCAGGCCGGGATGTCACCGCCACACCTCCCTAGCAAGACACGGTTTCTCCGAGCTTGCTAAAGAGATGCAAGGCTATGGTTTTTCAGAATTTAAATCATTCAAACAGCCCATTTACATATAATTTAAAAGTAATAATATCAAAGTTGCAGCGGAGAATAATATTTAAATACATGTATTGCAGCGGAATTTAAATATAGGGCCAACATGGCCAAAACACGGGTTAAAGAGGCCCGTTCATGCAAGTCGTAACTAAATGTAGGAATTTAAAATAGAGTTTTTCCCCAAATGTTCCCATGTATGCATATGATGATGCATAATCCTCATACTCTGAAAGAAAAAGGGGAAAAATGGTTTGGGTCAGCAAAACGTGCTGAGTAAGTTAACACCTAGCATGATCTAGGGGTTTCAAAGCCTTTAATTAAATTTAATAAAAACATATGCATGCGAGACATGATTTAAATTTTAATTCATCTACTAATAATAATTTAATTACATAATTTAAAAGGCAAGGATTTCCACACGTTCATAATTTAACACACATGAGAAAGGGGTTTAACACACGTTCATAATTTAACACACATAATTTAAATAATTAAATTTTTCTCCTAAGCATGCATACAAAAATATTCCATTTACAAATTTTACCAATTTAAAGGAAATAATACTTAAATTGTGTACTTGACATGCCTTTAATCCACAATAACCATTTAGTCATGATATGAAATTTAAAGACATAATTTAAATGCATAATTTAAAGGCATGCATAAATAATTAAATACTTTAAAAATATTAAATCTTTTATTTCCCCGTTACGTAACCATTTCTCAATGTTTTGTATAGCCGGTGGTCCGGCGGTCGCAGCCGTTTCGTAAGTATCTCGTATAGCCGGTGATCCGGCGGCCGCAGCCGTTTCGTAAGTATCTCGTATAGCCGGTGATCCGGCGGCCGCAGCCGTTTCGTAAGTATCTCGTATAGCCGGTGATCCGGCGGCCAGCAGCCGTATCTGCCATACCCAGTAACACTCCGGAGCCTCGAGAAATCCATACGGACAAACCCGAGAGAGTAGGCAATGTATCTCCCGCCGATTGGCGTAATATCTCATCTAATTTCTCTCGTCCATTATAGGCCCGAAGAGAAAGGCTAGAGGGGCACCCTGCAGAGCACTCACCCTCAACCCAAGTATCTCATGTATCGTTTAGTTTTAATGTATCGGGGTTTTACAAAAGTATAGATGTATTGCATTTCAAGTCTTTGATCGTTCGTTTCGAAATTTCAAAATCTTTCGATTTAAAGTCATTTGGCGTCACAGTTTACGCCTTTTTAATTTAAAAATTCGTTTCAAGTCCGAAAAATCTGAAAACTTCACAGTTTATGCAAAACACCCTAACGAACAACTTTCGTGTTTTAACTTTTTCGAAATAAGTTGAGGAAGCATGTCAAAAATCGATTTTATTATGCACACAGAAATCTGTCCGGACTCAGGTTCGACACAGTTCGGAAAATTGGCTTTTTGACATCTCAAATGGACTCCAAAAATTCTGAAATTTTAACCACATATACTAGACATGATTATCTACAACTTTCATTTAGATTGTGAAGATCAAATCGGACTACAAAATATAGAAACAAACTCACTAAATTCGAACATGTTCATAGGCAGATTTCAAACACGTTTTGTCAAAACAGTTTTTTTTCGATGCGATTTAAAATAGCAAACGTTAACGAAAATATCTGAAATTTTTACACAACCTAGATTTATGTGTTAGGATTAAAAGTCTAGTTTTGCGTTTTCATGTTTGAACTCTCGAAATAGGGGTTTTGGTCCGATTTCAAATCTGTCACAGTTTCAAGTTCGAATCTCAAGGCAGGTTGGTTCTCGATCGTTTTCGGATATCAAAACACAATGAAAAATTATGAAAATTTTACACGAACTAGATCTATGTCTTAGGAACGTTTTTCATGTTTTAAGTTTTTCCGTTTGAGCAGTTTTAAAGGTTCGAAAAATTCGCACAAAATTGTTGCGCCGAGGGTTTTTCGTGTTGACAGATTTTAGAGTTATTAAATCCCTATGTTTGGTTGCATTTTAAGTCACCCAAAACCAAGTAAGCATTAACTTACAGTGGGGATGATGTCTTGGAGGTCACGGGGTCATCCGAAATCCACGGGATGTCACGAACGAATCTCCTCAAGTCGATTTCCTCTTCCAACGTCCTCGAACCGAATCCGAAAGCAAAAGTCTAGGGTTAGATCGGATTTTCGGGCATGAAAACTTAAACAAAAACCTATGGATGACTTACCACAATCTGGAATACTAAAGATGTTGTTCTCCACGCCTCCTTCGTCGATTCCCGTCGCCGGAAAGTGATCGGAAAGTCGTCGGTAAGTGAAGAACTTGTGTTTTCGGTTTTTGGGAGAGTTTTGGAGGATGGATAAGTTTGAGAGGCTGAGAATGGGGTGAAAATCTGTCAATGATCGTCCTATAGGCCTTTCCCCCGACTGGGATTGGGTTTCCAAAGTCGGGACACGAAAATATGGTAAGAAAATCGCCAAAACGCGTCAAGTACAGCTGCTGTGTGGTTGGCGCGGGGTTGGCGCGGGGTTTGGCCAAACCCAGCGCGGAGAGCGCGCGGCCTGGTCTGGGCCGTGCGTCCGGACTGGGCCGTGCGATCCCGTCGGGCCTTTTCTCCTCTCTTTCGGACTTCTGTCCTCCTACGTTTTCGGGCTCGATTTTTCGGGTCATTCTCGGATCATAAATTCTTATCTTAAATTTATCTCGACTCAAATGAATTTCATGTTTGAAATCTTAAGTCCGTCGGTCTCGGGTTCGTCGGCTTCTAATTCGTCCTCTTTTGACTCCCGTGCAATAACTTGTCTAATTAAATTACTTACGACTTCACGGGTTCTTGGAATTATAATTCTTTTCCTTCTTGAATTTAATTCCAATTCTTTTAACTCAATTTATGGAATGTCTTCGGGCTTCCTTTCCCTCTTTTATTCCCTTTTGAATTTTGAATCTATCGGCGTTTCATTTCCGAGCAATAATTTATTGTGATAAATTATTTTCTTCTTCTCGGAGATATTTCGGTATTGATCGGAATAAATTTTATTCCTTTGGACGTTGATAAAAATCTGGGGTATTACAGTCTACCCCCCTTAAGAATCAACTTCGTCATCGAAGTTGTGTTTCGGCTTTTCTCGTGCTAAGAGTTAGGGTCCTTTCGTTTATTTTATTATTTTGCGATATTGTGTTATTGAATTATTGTTCGATTGTTGATTGTTTGTTGTTTGATTATTGTTTGACTGAACCCAGAATTGAAATTTCCGAGTTGCCTACGTACCCTGTGAAGGGATCTAGCCATGACGTAGTTCAAAACAATTTGAATTTGTTTATTTGGGATAAAAAATATTCGGGGCGTTACATCCTCCCCCCCTTAAGATTACAGTTATGTCCCCATAACTGCTTACACATTATTCCCAAGAAGGTTCGAGTATCGTCGCCTTGCACAGGTAAGTCCGCTTTATTTACCACATTTAACGTCCCATGAGTCTCCCTTGGTTATCTGTGGCTAGTCAGGTCCAGCGACCAGATCCTCTCTCTTGGTTATACTCTTAATCTGGGTTCGACATTCTTTCATCCGATGTCCACGTCGACCACATCGGAAGCATGTGTCGGGTTGAGGGCATCCCCTCACTAGATGAGGTTGGTTACAGCTTGGGCATCGGGGCACGTAGCCTTTACGGGTGAAAATCCTCCTATTGTTGCCTTGGGCTGGTCCATTTGGGCCTTCGCGAAGGTTATTCCTACCCGAGTCATTATCAGCTCCGCGGTCCTTACCTCTCTTGTCTTGTCCCTGGGGAGCTTGGCTAGTCTCACCTATCGCCTTCCGCTTCAGTCTCTGAACTCGTGCAACCGCGTCCGCACGATCATAAACAGCTTTAGTCGGGTCCTCCTCGCCGGCGTAGTGTGGTGGGTGATATGAGTTCACCATAGCCAAGTAGTTTATGCGGGCCTCGGGTGGAGGTACCGCAGCTGCTTGGCCCTGATTCAATTGCGCATCTCCTAGCACAATGAGAACCTCTTCTAAAGTGCGTATGCGAGCGTCCATGTTGGTTGGTATGGGGTTTGCTGGCTCCTCCTGCGCGTGTACCCCCTCATTGGGTATATGCATATCTAGTTGCCTAGGTGTTTTGTTGGTATTGGGCGTAATGGGTTGGGCGCGTGGTCTTCCTCTCGGTGCCATACTGTTGCAAGGACAAGAGATTTTAGATTTTCTTGTTGAATTATTATATAATGCTTGTGAAGTGATTGACTAAATAAAGGATGGTATTAACATGTATCGACCCACTGGAACTTGTTAATAGAGGTTGTTTGGAGTTTAGTGTACTATTTGTTGTCGTTGGGGGTTGTTTACTACTCGTCGTTTTGTTTTTGTTCTCTTTTTTTTTTCTTTCTTTTTTTTCTTTTTTTTTTTTTTTTTAAGGGTTGGAGATACCCTTGTTTGATGATTATCTCTATATAATATATATTTACATATTTATGTTACTTATTTATTAATACTTGTATTTTGTTTGGTTGGGCATCCATGAGATAATTAATTAGTGATATTTAAATAAAATGTAAGGAATAATCTAAATATATTTGTATAAAATAAATACTTGTAAATTTATTACTCAAGAGATTTTTTTTTTTTTTTTAATTTTTTAATTTTTTATTTTCGGTTACAAGTATTCGAAACATGAATGAAATGGTAGTGCTGATAATAGTTTGAAAAGGGAACATAGATAGTAGTGCATCAGTATGGGATGCATCAATCGGTCACTTAAGTTCTTAGGCATGGAGGCTACTTCCCCTCCTTGATTGGGTGCACTAACGTCTTGTATTGGTTCATCGGGTTGTCGTGGCTCTTCGTTGGTGTTGGGTGGGATAGGTGGATTGTTAGGTCTTCCTTTAGGTGCCATTTTCTGTTATTAAGCACGCGAAGATGAGTTTATAAGTGATCAAGATCTAGGACTAAGGCAAGGTTAGTCTCAAGTTAGCGCTTCTAAGTCAAGACTCAAGGTCAAGTCGAACACTAGAGTGAGAAGGTTATGTATCACAAACGATTCACATAAAAGGTCAGTACAAATATTTATGTATGCATATGCATATGCAATCCCCCCCAAAATTAATTTAATTTAATCATGGATTTAAAAAAGTTGGGCCTCTATATTGGCCAAAAATAATGATTTGGACTTTAAGAAGTAAAATATGGGTACTTGGGCCGAAATGGTTGGGCTTAAAATAATTATAAGTATTGGGTCAAAATAATTTAACCCCCTTTGGGCTCAAAATATTATAATAATTGGGTAAGAAAATTTTTGGCTCAAATTTTGGGCTAAAATAATAATACTAGTAGTCTTAATAATAATAATGATGATAATAAATTTAAAAGTATTACTTAGTTCAAAATATTTTAAAATAATAATAATAGTAGCTTAAAAATATTCCGGGCTCTGATACCACTTTGTAACACCCCGGATTTGATAACCCAGGCCGGGATGTCACCGCCACACCTCCCTAGCAAGACACGGTTTCTCCGAGCTTGCTAAAGAGATGCAAGGCTATGGTTTTTCAGAATTTAAATCATTCAAACAACCCATTTACATATAATTTAAAAGTAATAATATCAAAGTTGCAGCGGAGAATAATATTTAAATACATGTATTGCAGCGGAATTTAAATATAGGGCCAACATGGCCAAAACACGGGTTAAACAGGCCCGTTCATGCAAGTCGTAACTAAATGTAGGAATTTAAAATAGAGTTTTTCCCCAAATGTTCCCATGTATGCATATGATGATGCATAATCCTCATACTCTGAAAGAAAAAGGGGAAAAATGGTTTGGGTCAGCAAAACGTGCTGAGTAAGTTAACACCTAGCATGATCTAGGGGTTTCAAAGCCTTTAATTAAATTTAATCAAAACATATGCATGCGAGACATGATTTAAATTTTAATTCATCTACTAATAATAATTTAATTACATAATTTAAAAGGCAAGGATTTCCACACGTTCATAATTTAACACACATGAGAAAGGGGTTTAACACACGTTCATAATTTAACACACATAATTTAAATAATTAAATTTTTCTCCTAAGCATGCATACAAAAATATTCCATTTACAAATTTTACCAATTTAAAGGAAATAATACTTAAATTGTGTACTTGACATGCCTTTAATCCACAATAACCATTTAGTCATGATATGAAATTTAAAGACATAATTTAAATGCATAATTTAAAGGCATGCATAAATAATTAAATACTTTAAAAATATTAAATCTTTTATTTCCCCGTTACGTAACCATTTCTCAATGTTTTGTATAGCCGGTGGTCCGGCGGCTGCAGCCGTTTCGTAAGTATCTCGTATAGCCGGTGATCCGGCGGCCGCAGCCGTTTCGTAAGTATCTCGTATAGCCGGTGATCCGGCGGCCAGCAGCCGTATCTGCCATACCCAGTAACACTCCGGAGCCTCGGGAAATCCATACGGACAAACCCGAGAGAGTAGGCAATGTATCTCCCGCCGATTGGCGTAATATCTCATCTAATTTCTCTCGTCCATTATAGGCCCGAAGAGAAAGGCTAGAGGGGCACCCTGCAGAGCACTCACCCTCCACCCAAGTATCTCATGTATCGTTTAGTTTTAATGTATCGGGGTTTTACAAAAGTATAGATGTATTGCATTTCAAGTCTTTGATCGTTCGTTTCGAAATTTCAAAATCTTTCGATTTAAAGTCATTTGGCGTCACAGTTTACGCCTTTTTAATTTAAAAGTTCGTTTCAAGTCCGAAAATTCTGAAAACTTCACAGTTTATGCAAAACACCCTAACGAACAACTTTTGTGTTTTAACTTTTTCGAAATAAGTTGAGGAAGCATGTCAAAAATCGATTTTATTATGCACACAGAAATCTGTCCGGACTCAGGTTCGACACAGTTCGGAAAATTGGCTTTTTGACATATCAAATGGACTCCAAAAATTCTGAAATTTTAACCACTTATACTAGACATGATTATCTACAACTTTCATTTAGATTGTGAAGATCAAATCGGACTACAAAATATAGAAACAAACTCACTAAGTTCGAACATGTTCATAGGCAGATTTCAAACACGTTTTGTCAAAACAGTTTCTTTTCGATGCGATTTAAAATAGAAAACGTTAATGAAAATATCTGAAATTTTTACACAACCTAGATTTATGTGTTAGGATTAAAAGTCTAGTTTTGTGTTTTCATGTTTGAACTCTCGAAATAGGGGTTTTGGTCCGATTTCAAATCTGTCACAGTTTCAAGTTCGAATCTCAAGGCAGGTTGGTTCTCGATCGTTTTCGGATATCAAAACACAATGAAAAATTATGAAAATTTTACACGAACTAGATCTATGTCTTAGGAACGTTTTTCATGTTTTAAGTTTTTCCGTTTGAGCAGTTTTAAGGGTTCGAAAAATTCGCACAAAATTGTTGCACCGAGGGTTTTTCGTGTTGACAGATTTTAGAGTTATTAAATCCCTATGTTTGGTTGCATTTTAAGTCACCCAAAACCAAGTAAGCATTAACTTACAGTGGGGATGATGTCTTGGAGGTCACGGGGTCATCCGAAATCCACGGGATGTCACGAACGAATCTCCTCAAGTCGATTTCCTCTTCCAACGTCCTCGAACCGAATCCGAAAGCAAAAGTCTAGGGTTAGATCGGATTTTCGGGCATGAAAACTTAAACAAAAACCTATGGATGACTTACCACAATATGGAATACTAAAGATGTTGTTCTCCACGCCTCCTTCGTCGATTCCCGTCGCCGGAAAGTGATCGGAAAGTCGTCGGTAAGTGAAGAACTTGTGTTTTCGGTTTTTGGGAGAGTTTTGGAGGATGGATAAGTTTGAGAGGCTGAGAATGGGGTGAAAATCTGTCAATGATCGTCCTATAGGCCTTTCCCCGACTGGGATTGGGTTTCCAAAGTCGGGACACGAAAATATGGTAAGAAAATCGCCAAAACGCGTCAAGTACAGCTGCTGTGTGGTTGGCGCGGGGTTGGCGCGGGGTTTGGCCAAACCCAGCGCGGAGAGCGCGCGGCCTGGTCTGGGCCGTGCGTCCGGACCGGGCCGTGCGATCCCTTCGGGCCTTTTCTCCTCTCTTTCGGACTTCTGTCCTCCTACATTTTCGGGCTCGATTTTTCGGGTCATTCTCGGATCATAAATTCTTATCTTAAATTTATCTCGACTCAAATGAATTTCATGTTTGAAATCTTAAGTCCGTCGGTCTCGGGTTCGTCGGCTTCTAATTCGTCCTCTTTTGACTCCCGTGCAATAACTTGTCTAATTAAATTACTTCCGACTTCACGGGTTCTTGGAATTATAATTCTTTTCCTTCTTGAATTTAATTCCAATTCTTTTAATTCAATTTATGGAATGTCTTCGGGCTTCCTTTCCCTCTTTTATTCCCTTTTGAATTTTGAATCTATCGGCGTTTCATTTCCGAGCAATAATTTATTGTGATAAATTATTTTCTTCTTCTCGGAGATATTTCAGTATTGATCGGAATAAATTTTATTCCTTTGGACGTTGATAAAAATCTGGGGTATTACATGGCGGCGCTGGAAATGACCTCGGAGCGCCACATCAGGCACCGCTTCAACACTTAGAAAAATTTCAGAGGTGAAAAAGCTTCAGAATGCTCCGCACCTTCTTGGCGGCGCCTAAAACAGCCTCCAGGCGCCACTTTTGGCACCGCAATCAGAAAATTGGGAAAAAGCTTCAGAATGCCCCGCACCTTCTTGGCGGCGCCGAAATTGCCTTCCAAGCGCCACTTTTTGCGCCGCAGTAGAATTTTTGAAAAATGTCAGGATGCGACAGCTCTCCTTGGTGGCACCTAAAACCTCTTCCGAGCGCCATTTTATGCGCCACAGTCGCGGTTTGGATGTTTTCTAACCTCCCGAACACGGTTTTAAAGCAGGTTTTTCACCATTCTTCATGATCCAGACTCATTTTATCATCAGAAACTCTTTGGAAACGCTCTGCAACTTTGGAGAAGAAGGCGATAACACCGAACCATGCCGGAGGAAGTGATCGGAATGTCTTTCTGACTGTGTTCTTCGCATTCTAGGTGTTGTTTTCCTTTTTCTCGCTTTGTAATGTTTAGGATTTGCTTTAAACATAATTTCCTACTGTTTTCATGTTTGTAAACGGATTTCTATGTTGTTCGTGTTAGAAGTGTTCTAGAACGGGAGTTCGGAATTACTTTGAAGTACGAATCTATGTTTTTATGGAAGCAATAATAATGATCGATGTTTATATGTTAAATCTGGATAAATCTGTAATGATGTTAGAATTTGAATTAGGATTGTTGTTTTACTGCATAAAATGAATCGATGATTCTGTATTCTCTTTAATCTGATGTCTATGTCATTAATCTGCAATTCAGAATTGATTGATCTTTTCTATTATTCCATTTACAGTAATCTGGCAATATCCTAATCTGCTTAGATTCTAATATTAGTAATATAACCCAATTTACGAAGTTCCATCAATATTTTACCATGTTTATTAGATTATTTACACTATTCTGCATAATTAAATGTTAGAATCTAATCTGTTTGATTTCTACTTTGCTAAATCGGGAGATAAAAGTGGAAATTAGATTTTAGTACCGGTCTTGGGAATGAATCATATTAAAATAGATTTTGGCATGTACACGCTGATTTGGGAAATGAAATGTGTTGTATGATACAATAGGAAAATTTGTATGCTTGGGAAAGACTCAAATTTATGCCTAGACTGATGATTGCAGAATGTTAGATAATTTAATTTGCTTCCATAAAGTCTGTTTTTACAAATTATGAAAATTAGGAAATTGACATATTTTTAATCTTTATAAAATTATTGAATCTGCTGAAATTGATCCTTTTAGACATTGGGAAATGCTAAATCATTATGCAATTTCACTTTTATATAAAGATGGCAAGTTCTAAAATATTACAAGCATATATCTTATTTTTATTATTTTATTTTTAACTTGCTTTACTTTAAATTTAATGCTATCATTTTAATTTAATCACCATTAGAATTAAACAAACTCTTTTCAAAATATAATATATATTATTAATGAATTTAAAATGACTAAGTTTTCTCCAGAATGAAATAATATTCTGAATTCCCTTGGGTTCGACCCGGTATTCACCGATTTTTATTACTTGATGACAACCATCCGCTTGTGGTAAAATATGAGTAGTGAAAATCACTCATCAAGTTTTTGGCGCCGTTGCCGATGAATTATTGTGAAAATTATGTTGTTTTAAGTTCATTTGAATATATTTATGTTATTTCTACTTTTTAAATATTGTTATAACCTTTTGCTATTCTATGTCGTGCAAGGGCATCGAGCTAAATCAGTATGTGATCCTGAAATTTGAAAGAATATTGGGTTTCTCATCTAAAAAAGAGGAAGATTTGCAAGAGAACAAGTGTGAGGATGGCGGCGAGTTGTATGCAGCATATATAATTGAGGATTTCAAGTGGATAGCCTCGATTGAAAAACCACCTACACTTCATTTAAAGGTATTAGCACCACACTTGAGGTAAGTATTTCTTAATAAATTAGATTACTTTTAATTAAATGCATTACATCAAGTGTTGATATTGGATGCTAGAAAATTTGAGATTAAATTCCACATCTTGACAACATTACAACTTTAATGAGTTTTTTTTTAGGGAATGCTGATATATTAGAATGTTAATCAATAATTTTCTTTTGATTGCATTACCTTTATTTAAATTGTTGTATAAAGATGTGCAATTTGACCTTATAACTCATGAATGACAGGATCATGGAAGTGCACCCATCATTTAGAGCTTTAATTTATAAAATGGTGCATTTATTTTTGAAAGCTAATTAGGAAATGGAATTCATATACTGCCGTTGCATGCTTAGTAATAGTTTTTTTAAATCTTTTGCTTAATATGTTTGATTTTCTTTTATTTTAGTTTATATGCTTTATTTTACAATAAAAAAATGGTTCTTGTTAAAAGAAAAAAAAAGAGGTTCTTGCATGATTTTCATTATATGTAATTTTGGAGTGACTCTTAAGAATTAGAGTGATCAATAACTGAAAGAATTTTTGTGGTGATTTAAATAAAATAGGAGAAAAGGCTTGAAATAAATTGATAGAGGGGTTGATGAAATGAACAGAATTTCATAGATATTTATAGGGGATGATTAGAACTAATTAAGGTTATTTTTTTCTTAAGATGAATATGAAAATGGATGAAATATTATGTTTCGATTAAGCAAATCACACCCTATTTTTGCTACAAAATTTGCACAAAACTGAATTTTAGATGTCACTCTTCATAAATGATTTTCGAAAACTCAGTTAAGCACCAAAGTAACACAAGCAAGGCATTTTGGGCATCATTTTCACCAATGATGTAGCATAAACACTTGGTTTTTGCCATTTTGGGCATCATTTTGGGCATCATTTTCATCATTTGGGCGTAAACACTTGTTTGATTACCATATGTAGCATAAAATGGGAACCACTGGGTTTTTGCCAAACTCGGATTTTTACAAACTTTTATGCTTAAAATCCATTCCAATTCTGTAATACCCGGGAATTTTCCAACATAAAGTACAACAATAATTAAATAAATAAATAATAAATAAAATAAATACTATAAATGAATAAACAAATCCAGCAAATAAATAAATAAATAAATATAAGGAAATAAGAAATGAGATTTTTACTTAAAAAGGAGTTAAAGGAATTTAATTCAATAAAAGGATGGATAAATGGAACACCAAAACCCGACACTAATGAACTCGAGTATTCGAGTCCAAAATATCCAACTAGACTAAGAATAAAAATTAGAGAAAAAGTATGAACCCGAATATACCCCGGAAATCGGAATTCGGGAGCATAGAGGGATAGAAACCCGAAAGAGAGGCGGAAACGCACGACGGATCGCACGACCCGCCCGGACCGAAGTCCAGGCGAAGCCGGCGCGGTGGCCGCGCGCTGGAAGGGGGAAACCGCGCCACGACCGCGCCACCCCACAGATTTGGTTGTTGCGTGAATCTCTCACCCGAACGCGGATTTTTCGACTTTCGGTTGAACACCTCTCGACTCCAGAGTTCTAGGTCGGCCGTGGACGCCCTAGGGACTTAGAATTCTATAAATAAGCCCCTTGGGAGCCCCGAACAAGTTTACGAAACCCTAAAGCACTCTATACGTTCGAAACCCTAAATCCGGAGTCGTCGGAGGCACGAAACCAAGACGAACGCTGTTGGACGAGTTCTCTACAGATCTCCATAGTCGTGGTAAGTCTCGGTCCAATCTTTATTCAATAAACGATTCGAAAACGAATCCTAATCATCACCTTTTTTTCTTTCTACACCCCCGTATCGAATCTAGATCGTAGAACCCGACGAACGGAGAGGAGAAACGGTGATCTGGAAGCCACGCCTCCGAATTGGACATTCCCGACGTTCATAGACACTGTAAGTTAACCTTACATGGTTTTGGGAGATTTTAAAACAATCGAAACCTAAAAGATTTGACAAGAATCATAAATCTGTCTACTTTCGTTTTCTACCGACGCAACAGAATTGTTGAATTTTTCCGACCTTTAAAACGAACTCAAACGGAAAAACTTAAAACACGAAAAACGTTCCTAAGACTTAGACCTAGCTACTGTAAAAATTTGAGAATTTTTGGAGTTGATTTGATAGGTGAAAACCCGTTGAAACCGAACTGTTTGATTTAGATCTTGAAATCTTGGACAGAATTTAGGATTGATCTTGATCTCGTTTTTGACATAGGATCTAGGCTGTTTTAGATCTTTCGCCGAACATGAAAGTTGTAGATAAATGTCTTAAGATGATCCCTGTCAAATTTCATTAAATTTGGAGTTGAATTGATATGGTAGAAACTGAAATCTTTGATCTGTGATGTATTGAACTCGGACAGATTTCTTGTTATGCGAAAATTAGCGATTTTGACCTACTTAGGTATCTCGGATTGAAAAAGTTAAAACATGAAAGTTGTAGATCTTGATGTTTCCGAGTCAGATGTGAAATTTTGGAATTTTTGGAATTAAATCTGATTTTAGGCGAATTTTGGAGTAAACTGTGATTTACCGAAACGAAATTTTGAGATCTTGTTGAAACATGGAATTAACCTTTAGGGTTGAAACGAATTGAGATATTATTTCTAAATTAATACATTGGAAGTCAGATTTTTAAAAAAACTAAATCCCCTTACAAACTTGATAAATTAAAATTAGGGGTGAGTGCTCTGCAGGGTGCCCCCTAACGATTCACTTCGTGCCGTAATGGACGATGGTGACCCCGCGCGCTATACTTGAAATGTGATATTGCCAAAACGGCGAAACTTAGAGCCTACACTCTCGTGAATATCCGTATGGGTTTCCCGAGGCTCCGGAGTGGTACTGGGTATGGCTGATACGGCTGCGGCCGCCGGGCTACCGGCTAAACTTGTTGACATCGCGATCTTTATCGTGAAACTTGAAATACCAAATCGGGAATGTAATGGGGATTCTAAATTAAATTAAACTAGATTAAATTATATTGTTGTCCAATTAAATTATTTAAATGCTTTACTTAAAATTATGGCTTTTATGATTAAACCATGTGATATGTGTTATTAAATAGAGCCTGAGATAGATTGTGCTATATGATATGGATTATATGAAATCAAATATTATGTTATTATCATGCTTTTGTTAAATTATTAAAGTTATGGCTTTTAAACCCTACGATCATGCATGTGTTAACTTACTCAGCAATTTTGCTGATCAAAACCATTTTTATTCCTTTCTTTACAGAATATGTGGAATGAGCATGTGTGAGCACGAATCATGCATGGGATTTTGGGAACTTTTATTTTGCTTTTAAATTTCGTACTTAGACTATATTATGAACGGGCCTGTTTAACCCGTGTTTTGGCCATGTCGGCCCTATTTAAATTTTCCGCTGCGATACTGTACTAAACTAAATATTTCCGCTGCGCTATGCTATTGTTAATTTCGATTTATATTGTATGGGCTATTTTGAATGCTTTAAATATTTTTAAACACTGCAATACCTAGCCTTGCATCTCTTTAGTAAGCTCGGAGAAACCGTGTCTTACTAGGGAGATGTGGCGGTGACATCCCGACCTGGGTTACCAAAAACCGGGGTGTTACAAGTTGGTATCAGAGCCCGGCTATTTTCAAATTATTATTTTTAAACTATTATTATTTTTAAACTACTATTTAAACCACTATTATTTTTAAACTATTATTTTTAAACCATTATTATTTTTAAGCTATTATTAATATTTTGACATATTCTAAATTTTAAATTTTTAATTCCATGGAGAAATTTTATTTTAAAACCCATGGGAAAAAAAAATATATATGGGTATTAAATTATTATTGGGGGGAAATATCATTTGCATATGCATGTCGCATCTCTGCTATGAACTTAGCATCTTGGAAACTTGAACTTAGCATCTTGGCGAAACTTGAACTTAGAATCTTTGCGAAACTTGAACTTAGCATCTTGGCGAAACTTGAACTTAGAATCTTGGAAACTCGAACTTAGAATCTGGGCGAATTGAACTAGAATCTTGGCGAATATTAACTTAGATCTCTTGCTTGCGCTAGATGGCTAGTCAAGACATGATGCAGTTGATGGTCAGGATGATGAGTGTTCATCTCGATTCCCACCAGACCCTAGAGCAGATGAAGTACCGTATGGCTCAGTTGGAGGCCAATTTACATCACATGGGCAACTTGAGAGAGGCGGATCATCACCGCATAAACCAACTCGAGCGCCAAGTCCAAACCCTCACTACACAAAACTTAATACTAAAGGAATACATCGATGCCCACGGGCAAGACTTAAACACTATCTTTGACGACCTACTACCGCCGAGTTCGGAGGAGGAAGATCCGGAGGAGGATCCTGCTACCCCGCCGAGAGACGTCATGAGGCATTAGAAATTCTACTGTTAGACATTGTTTTGCTAGAAAAATATTTCTACTTTTGTACTCAAATTTCTTATGAGGAAATAAAATGCCGATTTATTTTTTTTAAAAAAAATCAAAACAAACAAAACAAAATAAAATAAAACCCCAAAGCATACGATGCTTCTTAACTCGAACAGAGCACCACGTGCTAAATTACTACACACATATACATTCATAGAGATTGCTTAGACTATATGCTAAATTCATCAGTCCTAAACTATCCTATTTGTACCAGAATGGCACCCAGAGGAAGAGGAAGAGGCAGAGCCCAACCTGCTCCCCAAACCACCACTGAAACACCTACTGAAACACCACCAAACGTCACCGAACCAAACCAACCTGATGAGGAACAGCCCCAAGGTGCGCAGGACGCCCCCGCACCGAACAATGTGGGCGATCGTCTTAGGACGATAGAGGAAGTGTTGATTGCGCTCGGAAACGCGCAAGTCAACCAGGGGCAAGCTGCGGCGGTACCTCCGCCCCAAGCTCGCCCTAACTACCTGGCGATGGTGAATCCCTACCAGCCGCCCCACTATGCTGGTGAGGAGGATCCAGCTAAACTGGAAGAATGGATCCGAACTTTTGACAAGCTGCTGGGAGCGGTCAAATGTCCGGAAGGAGAGAGGGTACATGTCGCTTCATACTACTTGGGAGGCGAAGCTGATGACTGGTGGCAAGCAACGCAAGCCAAACTAACTGAGGATGACGAGCCTTACTCGTGGATGGAGATGATGGAACTACTCAGGGATCGATTCTATCCCTTGAGTACCAAAGCTGCCATGTACGAAGAATTCCTGTCGTTGAAGCAAGGAAGCCAAACGGTGCAGGAATACTACACCCGCTTCAAGGAGCTGGTGAGGTTCGCACCAAGGCTAGTACCTACTGATGCGGAAAAGGCACAGAAATTCGAGATGGGACTGAACCTGTCTGTGCGTGAAGTGATCGCGGGAGTACACTACCCCGATTTGCAAGCCGTATACGATCGCGCTGTAGCGGTAGCACGCGTGCAGCAGCTGAAAAGAAGAGTGAGTGGGGAGTCCAGCAGGGGTCCTCAGGACAAGAGAAGTCGAGATTCACGAAACGAGAACAACACTGGAAGGAACGAGCAGCGCAGAGGGTCGAATAGGCCCCAACAGAACAACACTGGGAGGAGGTTCAATCAAGAAGATCCGGTACCGCCTTGCCCGCGATGTGGACGACCACATCTGGCAAGGGGATGCCCGCAACAAGGCGCTTGTTACCGATGCGGTCGAATGGGTCATGTTCGACGGGAATGTCGAACTAGGCTCGAGAACATAACGAAGAGGGACGATTTGGTCGCGGGGCAAGAGCAGCCTCAAAACCAAAACGGGCGAAATGGGAATAACCAAGGGTACAGACCCCCTCAAAATAGGCCGCAAAACCAGAACCAGAACCAACGACCTCCGCCCCCGCAGAATCAAAACCAACAGCAAAATCAGCCGCCAAATGGGAATCAGCAGGGCAATCAGGGACGCCCTGTGGGGAGGCTCAATGTGGTAAACCAAGCGGACGTGCCTGCGCAAGGAGAAGTGATGGCAGGTACATTTCACGTTTTGAATACACCCCTTAGAATTTTATTTGATTCCGGAGCTAGTTGCTCAATTATTGCATCAAGGATAGTGCCTGAGTTAGATCTACCTAAGTGCGAGAGGATTAGCTTAGGAATTCAATTGCCTTCTGGGGAAGTAGTGTCTTGCTCTAAACGATATAACGGAATTCCTATAGTGATAAAGGACGTAGAATTCTTCGCGAACTTGGTAGAATTTAACTTAAGAGACTTTGACATCATACTGGGGATGGATTGGCTATCCCAGTATAAAGCGGTGATCGAATGCCAAAAACAAAAGATCACCTTGTCGAAAAGTAGGGGAAAGAGAGTTATCTTTTACTCTCAGCCCCCTAAGAAAAGTAACAAAATCGTTAGTGCACTTAAACTAAATAACTTGATGCGTAAGGGGTATGAACTATATGCGTGCTATGTGCACAACCTTGAGGCGGAAGAAAACAAGGTTGATAGCATACCAGTGGTAAGAGAATACCCGGACGTGTTCCCTGAAGACGTTCCGGGCATGCCACCTGAGAGAGATCTTGAATTCACCATAGATCTCATTCCGGGGACAGAGCCTGTCTCAAAAGCTCCGTACCGGATGGCACCACTGGAAATGAAGGAGTTAAAGGAACAACTCGAGGAGCTATTGGGAAAAGGTTACATAAGACCGAGTACGTCCCCTTGGGGAGCACCGGTTTTATTTGTCAAGAAGAAAGACGGAGGACTACGTCTTTGCATAGATTACCGAGGACTAAACCAAGTGACCATTAAGAACAAATACCCCCTACCGAGAATAGAGGATCTGTTTGATCAACTGAAGGGAGCTTCAGTATTCTCGAAGATCGATTTGCGATCTGGGTATCATCAATTGAGGATTGCCGAGAAGGACATTCCAAAGACGGCGTTTCGAACACGATATGGCCATTACGAGTTCACAGTGTTATCCTTCGGGCTAACAAATGCTCCGGCCATGTTCATGAATCTCATGAACAACGTGTTCCGAGAATTGTTAGATCAGTGCGTCGTAGTGTTCATCGACGACATCCTGATCTACTCGAAGAGCGAGGAGGAGCATGCGAAGCACTTACATCAAGTGTTGGAAATCTTGCGAAGAAATCAGCTATACGGTAAGTTGTCGAAATGTGACTTCTGGCTGAAAGAAGTGGCATTTCTCGGACACATAGTATCCGCTGATGGAGTATCAGTGGATCCGGCAAAAGTTTCTGCCGTGACTGAATGGGCAACTCCGAAAAGTCCAACGGAAATAAGGAGTTTCCTTGGATTAGCCGGATATTATAGACGATTCGTGAAGGACTTTTCAAGGATTGCACGTCCTTTGACCCAGCTACTTAAGAAAGGAGCAAAATACGAGTGGACCAAAGCATGTGAGACATCGTTTCAAGAGCTGAAGAAACGACTCACAACCACACCCGTATTAACACTACCATCAGAGAATGGTGACTTCGAAGTACATAGCGATGCTTCGAAGGAAGGTTTAGGTTGTGTTTTGATGCAAGACTCGAGAGTCGTAGCCTATGCATCACGCCAACTAAAACCTCACGAGGAAAATTATCCGACACATGACCTGGAGTTGGCAGCGGTCGTTTTCGCTCTAAAGATATGGAGACATTATCTTTATGGGCGGAAGTTTCGAATGTTCACCGACCACAAGAGCTTGAAGTATATATTCACTCAGAAGGAGTTGAATTTGAGACAGCGAAGGTGGTTGGAACTTATCAAAGACTACGATTTAGAGATAGCATACCACGAGGGGAAGGCGAATGTGGTAGCCGATGCCCTAAGTCGGAAAACCCAACACGTGGCAAACTCGTTGGTAATTCCGCCGGCATTGTACATGGATTTGGCAAGATTGGAGTTAGAACTTGTGCATCCCGGCACAGTGAGAGAAACGGTCAATGCCATGGTCGTAGAAACTCCAATATTGGACGAGATTCGACTCGCTCAACCGGGCGACCCGAAACTCGAGAAGATAAAAGAGTATATTGCCGAAGGAAAGGCAATAGGATTTGCTGTCCACGAGGATGGAAGCATCCGTTTTAAAGGTAGATGGTGTGTGCCTCTTAAATGTGCCGAGTTGAAGCAAAGGTTGATGGAGGAAGGGCACAACACGCCATATTCCGTACATCCCGGAGGTGACAAGCTATACAAAGATCTGAAGAAGATCTATTGGTGGCCGGGAATGAAGAAGGAAGTGGCAAATTTCGTGGCGAGATGTCTCACCTGCCAAAAGGTTAAGGCAGTGCGACATAAACCCTTAGGATTGATGCAACCACTAGAGATTCCAAGTTGGAAGTGGGATAGCATCTCAATGGACTTTGTCTCGGGATTACCCCGATCACCTAAAGGCATGAACAAGATTTGGGTGATTGTGGATAGGCTAACGAAAACAGCCATATTTATCCCAATGAAAGACACGTGGACTATGGACCAATTGGCCCGAGCCTACATTGATAATGTGGTACGACGACATGGAGTACCCCACGATATCATTTCCGATAGAGACAGTAGATTTGTCTCTCATTTCTGGACAGAGTTACAAAAAGCTCTCGGTACTCAAATCAAAATGAGCACCGCATTCCACCCGATGACGGATGGACAAACCGAGAGAACAATCCAAACACTAGAAGACATGCTGAGAGCATGCGTGTTGGAATTCAAAGGGAATTGGGAATCTCATTTACCCTTGATTGAGTTTTCCTATAATAATAGTTACCATGCGAGTATTGGCATGGCACCTTTCGAGGCATTGTATGGACGAAAGTGCCGAAGCCCTTTGAGCTGGGAAGAAAACGATAAGTCCGTGGTAGTGGGACCACAACTTATCGAAGACATGGCTCGACAAATCAAAGTGATTCAAGGGAAGATGAAAGCCGCACAAGACCGTCAAAAGAGTTATGCCGACGTGAGACGACGAGACCTAGAATTTCAAGTGGGAGATAGGGTCATGCTAAAGATATCACCCATGAAGGGGGTGATGCGCTTTGGCAAACGAGGGAAGTTAAGTCCTCGATACATAGGACCTTACGAAATTCTAGAACGAGTCGGAACTCTAGCCTACCGATTGGCTTTACCGCCACACTTAGATAGAGTTCATAATGTCTTCCATGTCTCACAACTAAAGAAGTATGTGCCGGACCCGACACACGTACTTCAACCGGAGATAATTGAGCTCGATGAAGATTTGACTTACGAAGAAGTCCCAGTACGTATTCTCGATACTAAGGAACGAGTAACGAGGAACAAAACCATCAAAATGATCAAGGTTCTTTGGTCAAATCACGAAAGTGAGACGGCAACTTGGGAAGTAGAATCCGATATGAGGGAACGATACCCGACATTGTTCCAAACCGATACCGACACAGTTATGGGGACATAACTGCAATCTTAAGGGGGAGAGGATGTCATACCCCCTAATTTTTCGTGCATTTTTGTAACCTTTTGAACTACGTTATGGCTTGATCCCTTTACCGGGTACGTAGGCAGCTTAGAAGTTAATTCTAAGTTCAGTCACAACATAATAAAACAAACACAAGACCTTAGCACGAGACGAGAAAAGCCGAAACACAACTTCGAGGACGAAGTTGATTCTTAAGGAGGGTAGACTGTAATACCCGGGAATTTTCCAACATAAAGTACAACAATAATTAAATAAATAAATAATAAATAAAATAAATACTATAAATGAATAAACAAATCCAGCAAATAAATAAATAAATAAATATAAGGAAATAAGAAATGAGATTTTTACTTAAAAAGGAGTTAAAGGAATTTAATTCAATAAAAGGATGGATAAATGGAACACCAAAACCCGACACTAATGAACTCGAGTATTCGAGTCCAAAATATCCAACTAGACTAAGAATAAAAATTAGAGAAAAAGTATGAACCCGAATATACCCCGGAAATCGGAATTCGGGAGCATAGAGGGATAGAAACCCGAAAGAGAGGCGGAAACGCACGACGGATCGCACGACCCGCCTGGACCGAAGTCCAGGCGAAGTCGGCGCGGTGGCCGCGCGCTGGAAGGGGGAAACCGCGCCACGACCGCGCCACCCCACAGATTTGGTTGTTGCGTGAATCTCTCACCCGAACGCGGATTTTTCGACTTTCGGTTGAACACCTCTCGACTCCAGAGTTCTAGGTCGGCCGTGGACGCCCTAGGGACTTAGAATTCTATAAATAAGCCCCTTGGGAGCCCCGAACAAGTTTACGAAACCCTAAAGCACTCTATACGTTCGAAACCCTAAATCCGGAGTCGTCGGAGGCACGAAACCAAGACGAACGCTGTTGGACGAGTTCTCTACAGATCTCCATAGTCGTGGTAAGTCTCGGTCCAATCTTTATTCAATAAACGATTCGAAAACGAATCCTAATCATCACCTTTTTTTCTTTCTACACCCCCGTATCGAATCTAGATCGTAGAACCCGACGAACGGAGAGGAGAAACGGTGATCTGGAAGCCACGCCTCCGAATTGGACATTCCCGACGTTCATAGACACTGTAAGTTAACCTTACATGGTTTTGGGAGATTTTAAAACAATCGAAACCTAAAAGATTTGACAAGAATCATAAATCTGTCTACTTTCGTTTTCTACCGACGCAACAGAATTGTTGAATTTTTCCGACCTTTAAAACGAACTCAAACGGAAAAACTTAAAACACGAAAAACGTTCCTAAGACTTAGACCTAGCTACTGTAAAAATTTGAGAATTTTTGGAGTTGATTTGATAGGTGAAAACCCGTTGAAACCGAACTGTTTGATTTAGATCTTGAAATCTTGGACAGAATTTAGGATTGATCTTGATCTCGTTTTTGACATAGGATCTAGGCTGTTTTAGATCTTTCGCCGAACATGAAAGTTGTAGATAAATGTCTTAAGATGATCCCTGTCAAATTTCATTAAATTTGGAGTTGAATTGATATGGTAGAAACTGAAATCTTTGATCTGTGATGTATTGAACTCGGACAGATTTCTTGTTATGCGAAAATTAGCGATTTTGACCTACTTAGGTATCTCGGATTGAAAAAGTTAAAACATGAAAGTTGTAGATCTTGATGTTTCCGAGTCAGATGTGAAATTTTGGAATTTTTGGAATTAAATCTGATTTTAGGCGAATTTTGGAGTAAACTGTGATTTACCGAAACGAAATTTTGAGATCTTGTTGAAACATGGAATTAACCTTTAGGGTTGAAACGAATTGAGATATTATTTCTAAATTAATACATTGGAAGTCAGATTTTTAAAAAAACTAAATCCCCTTACAAACTTGATAAATTAAAATTAGGGGTGAGTGCTCTGCAGGGTGCCCCCTAACGATTCACTTCGTGCCGTAATGGACGATGGTGACCCCGCGCGCTATACTTGAAATGTGATATTGCCAAAACGGCGAAACTTAGAGCCTACACTCTCGTGAATATCCGTATGGGTTTCCCGAGGCTCCGGAGTGGTACTGGGTATGGCTGATACGGCTGCGGCCGCCGGGCTACCGGCTAAACTTGTTGACATCGCGATCTTTATCGTGAAACTTGAAATACCAAATCGGGAATGTAATGGGGATTCTAAATTAAATTAAACTAGATTAAATTATATTGTTGTCCAATTAAATTATTTAAATGCTTTACTTAAAATTATGGCTTTTATGATTAAACCATGTGATATGTGTTATTAAATAGAGCCTGAGATAGATTGTGCTATATGATATGGATTATATGAAATCAAATATTATGTTATTATCATGCTTTTGTTAAATTATTAAAGTTATGGCTTTTAAACCCTACGATCATGCATGTGTTAACTTACTCAGCAATTTTGCTGATCAAAACCATTTTTATTCCTTTCTTTACAGAATATGTGGAATGAGCATGTGTGAGCACGAATCATGCATGGGATTTTGGGAACTTTTATTTTGCTTTTAAATTTCGTACTTAGACTATATTATGAACGGGCCTGTTTAACCCGTGTTTTGGCCATGTCGGCCCTATTTAAATTTTCCGCTGCGATACTGTACTAAACTAAATATTTCCGCTGCGCTATGCTATTGTTAATTTCGATTTATATTGTATGGGCTATTTTGAATGCTTTAAATATTTTTAAACACTGCAATACCTAGCCTTGCATCTCTTTAGTAAGCTCGGAGAAACCGTGTCTTACTAGGGAGATGTGGCGGTGACATCCCGACCTGGGTTACCAAAAACCGGGGTGTTACAAATTCATCCTCAATTCGCTTAAAATTTAATCATAGATCTTCTAATTGGGCTTAAAAACCTACCCATTTAATGTAAACCTTAAAAATAAATAAATAAATAAATAAATAATAATAATAATAATAATAATAATAATAATAATAATAATAAAATAAAATAGTCATCTCCTTCCTGTTCACTCTTTCACATTCCTCTCTTTATTGAATCTCACAACACCAGTCATCATCCTCAATTTCCCTTCCACCACAGTTTCTTTAAAAAAAATATAAAATAAATAATAATAATAATAATAATAATAATAATAATAATAATAATAATAATAATAAAATAAAAATAAAAATAATAAATAAAAATAAAAATAAAAATAATCTGTTTTTGTTTGTCTTTATTATCACCTTTATGGTTTATGCATGTTTTTATTTTTATTTTATGTCACGTTATGCTTATTTGTTTAGGTTTTTAATTTTGTTAATAAAATATGCCCACCATATTCCTAATTTAATAATTAAGTACTGCATGTTATGTGGTGAAAGTAGAATCTGAAATGTACTCGATAATTGAAGCTGAAATTGAGGCTCAAGAACCCTAGTTTATCAAATTTGGGGATTTCTTGTCAAAGTGCTTCAAAGTTTCAATTTGGGGTAAGAATAGCTATCCTAGTTCAATAATGCGTTCAATTTTGTGATTTGGTATGTGTTATTGTTAGTATTTGTGTTGTTAATTAAATTTTGGGTTATGTAGGATGTGGGATTAAAAATTGGTTTAAGTGCATGAATCTTAGGTTGATGTGAACAATATGGTATTAGAATATGTTTTCAAGCTCAACATCAAAAGTTTCAAATTATTTATAAAAATTTTAGGATTGCAGTGTATTAAAAACTGAAATTACAGCTTGGGAATTCCGAAAGTTTGTTTAAAATGAGTTAAAATAACATGTTTAATCTTTTAAGTTGATCTATGAATATTATTAAGCATGTTGTTATAATCTACATTAATAAATTTTGGTAACATTAAAGCTTGAAACCTCATGTTTTTCTAATTTATGAAAAAGAAACAATTTTATTATAAAAACTCATCCTATGAATTTTTAACTAAAAAGGCAAATTTATGTTATTTAAAACAATAAACTAAGTTCTTGATCATTATTTCAAGTCATTAATAAGAACTAGTTTGCTAATTTGGTTAGCTTTAAGAATTAAATCTGAGATTTTTAACAAAAAGGGAGTTCTTATAACTTAAAAACGCGTTCTTTTTAATAATAAGGTTTAAGTTCTAAAAAGTGATTTTCTTAAATTTGTAAGAGAATTAGAACTTATAGCTTTTAAAATAAAATATATTGGTCATTTAGTTGTTTAAATCCCACATTCTAGGTTGATATATGTTTGCTTTATACAATGCACTTAAGTTAAACTTTTGGTTTAAACTTAAGTGTGAGGATGGGGAGGAATGCATATATTTATCACTAACCCAAAGTTGTTGTGTAACCAGGTTCCACAAATAATGTATAAGAAATACCTTGCTAATTGGTTGGATGTTTTTTTCTATGAATATTGGTTTGCTTTGCTATGCACTACTTAGGTGTTTTATTTGTATTGAATATGGTGAGCATGTGGTTAAGTTTATATTTATGTTTAAGTTATGTTTATGCATGTTTTTAATTCTAATAAAATAGCTCTTACTTGAATCATGTTAAACTGGAATGTTGTGAGCTGTTGATTTGATAACAGGAAAGTAAATAACCATGATAATTGATGAAGAAGCGGGATTAATGTTGTTGAAGTGTCGAATCTTTATGATTTTACACAATGCAGGCATTAAAATCAATAAATTATGATGTATAGATCATATTAAAGAAAAAGCTGAAAATTTTTATCTATTTAAAAGGTATGATCTAATTTAGTCTAACTTTTTAAATGCATGCTATATTCTTATTTTTGAGATTAAAACGTTTTAATCCCACATTTTAAATCTTTCATTATGCACTTAAACTAAACTGGTAGTTCAATTTAAGTGTGAGGATGGAGGAGTTTCTATTATGATCACATTTTCAAAATTCTTCATCAACAGGTCCATTTAGTTTATTCAATGCATAAACCATTTATTTACTACATTATCCAGGGTTGAGTTATCATGAAGAATGAGGTATATTTTGCTATAGTTGGCATTTTGCTGTAAATTCTGCTCTAGAACTATGATGTTTTGCTTCTGATGAATTCTGAAATTTATTATCTATCAAATCTGTCCATATTTATTTAATTAATGAAAATTGCTTAATATTAAAAATCAGAACTTTTACATTAAAATTCTGAAATTAAATATTAAAATCTGAATTATGGATGGAATTTAATTGGTCTACTTAATTTGAAATTCACCATGTGCACTAATGATTGTCATTTGTTTGAGTGATCGCCATATAAATATACTAAGAAGCATGATATGCCAACAAAGGAGCAAGATGACAATCGCGATGATGATGTGAAATTCAAAGCCCTAAACATTCCAGGTGTGATCTTTTCATGTTTTATGTTAACTAATTTGCATGGAAATAAATTGGTAAGAGCTTAGTTATGTTTTTAATATTTCCTTATGCTTTAGAATAAATATGGTAAATGCTTTAGGTTGGATATGTTAAATATTTTAGATTAAATTGTGTTTTCACAGTGTGCTATTATTTGAATTACTACATCACAGCCAATCTTAAGAAAATTCGAATATAAGTTTAACTGTTCTGCTTATATCCGATTTTACAACTTAGTGAGCATTATGATTCACAGTTTAAAGTCCTAGACTTTGTTAAATTGTCATGCTAGTTGTTCGAACTTTGGTGACATTCTATTTACTTTGCAGAAAGCTTTTTGATTAATTAGACTGGTATACTTGTCATGTGGAGAGTTATCATTATTTATATATGAATATGCTCGTTCCATGTCTCCTTAAATGCTTAATTACAATAAATTCAGAGTAAATCCCCTATTTAAAAAAAAAACAAAACAAAAAAAATGAAATGAAGAAAAACAGTAATTAAATCTTGCAAAAAGAAAAGAAAATGAAAAATTAGAAAATGCAAGATCAAAAAAAAAAAGAGAAAATGTTGAATAAAGGGGTATTAAACAGAATAATTATAAACTCTTGGCTATATGACTGGCACGTATTCTTAGACATGAGTAGCTTTTGGAATTCAACCGTCTACAACTCAGCCAAAGTGTCTTGAATAATTGTGAAACCGAGTCATTAATTGAGCATATTTGAAGACAAGAATAGAAAAGCATATTTACATTATTCACTCTCCCATTTCGAGTTGCTATGTGTGATTAATCTACTTTTTGTACTGTAAGTGCTTTGGATACCTGGTTTTGATAGCTGATGCATGACAATTTACCTTGTTCTAGCACATTAAACTTTTGAATCTCTTTAGCTCATTGCGTTGTTGAAATCTATGATTTGGCATAACTGTAATGACTTCATCTTTATTATCTTGATTGGCATGTTGATGTGTTAATTGACTTCATTGCTCAAGGGACGAGCAATATTTAAGTGTGAGGATGTTGATGCACCCTGTGAAACCACATTTAAATGAGCTTAAATTGTACTAAAATATGTCCAAAATGAGTGCATTTTACCTTAATTCATTGCACTTTTAGGTGTATTTCATGTGTTTTTATTTTTCAAGTGATCATGGTTAGATTTGGCTTATTTAGGTTAAATTTATCATGTTTTTATGTGTCTTTAATAAGACTTTTGGCAAACTTAATACATTGCAATGTTGTTTCAGGCATTTAAATAAAGAAAAGAGGATGTTTGGAGAATGAATACTGTCAGATCCGGATTTTACAACTCTGAAATGTGTCCAGGAAGCGTCGGATCAACATAGCGGCGCCCAAACAAGCTTCGGAGCGCCAATGCACGCGCCAAGATCAGATTTAGAAAATTTTCGGAAGCAAAAAGTGCCCAGGATGCGCCGCATGGGCATGGCGGCGCCGAAAATGACCTCGGAGCGCCACATCAGGCACCGCTTCAACACTTAGAAAAATTTCAGAGGTGAAAAAGCTTCAGAATGCTCCGCACCTTCTTGGCGGCGCCTAAAACAGCCTCCAGGCGCCACTTTTGGCACCGCAATCAGAAAATTGGGAAAAAGCTTCAGAATGCCCCGCACCTTCTTGGCGGCGCCGAAATTGCCTTCCAAGCGCCACTTTTTGCGTCGCAGCAGAATTTTTGAAAAATGTCAGGATGCGCCAGCTCTCCTTGGTGGCGCCTAAAACCTCTTCCGAGCGCCATTTTATGCGCCACAGTCGCGGTTTGGAGGTTTTATAACCTCCCGAACATGGTTTTAAAGCCCGTTTTTCACCATTCTTCATGATCCAGACTCATTTTATCACCAGAAACTCTCTGGAAACGCTCTGCAACTTTGGAGAAGAAGGCGATAACACCGAACCATGCCGGAGGAAGTGATCGAAATGTCTTTCTGACTGTGTTCTTCGCATTCTAGGTGTTGTTTTCCTTTTTCTCGCTTTGTAATGTTTAGGATTTGCTTTAAACATAATTTCCTACTGTTTTCATGTTTGTAAACGGATTTCTATGTTGTTCGTGTTAGAAGTGTTCTAGAACGCGAGTTCGGAATTACTTTGAAGTACGAATCTATGTTTTTATGGAAGCAATAATAATGATCGATGTTTATATGTTAAATCTGGATAAATCTGTAATGATGTTAGAATTTGAATTAGGATTGTTGTTTTACTGCATAAAATGAATCGATGATTCTGTATTCTCTTTAATCTGATGTCTATGTCATTAATCTGCAATTCAGAATTGATTGATCTTTTCTATTATTCCATTTACAGTAATCTGGCAATATCCTAATCTGCTTAGATTCTAATATTAGTAATATAACCCAATTTACCAAGTTTCATCAATATTTACCATGTTTATTAGATTATTTACACTATTCTGCATAATTAAATGTTAGAATCTAATCTGTTTGATTTCTGCTTTGCTAAATCGGGAGATAAAAAGTGGAAATTAGATTTTAGTACCGGTCTTGGGAATGAATCATATTAAAATAGATTTTGGCATGTACACGCTGATTTGGGAAATGAAATGTGTCATATGATCACAATAGGAAAATTTGTATGCTTGGGAAAGACTCAAATTTATGCCTAGACTGATGATTGCAGAATGTTAGATAATTTAATTTGCTTCCATGATGTCTGTTTTTACAAATTATGAAAATTAGGAAATTGACATATTTTTAATCTTTATAAAATTATTGAATCTGCTGAAATTGATCTTTTTAGACATTGGGAAATGCTAAATCATTATGCAATTTCACTTTTATATAAAGATGGCAAGTTCTAAAATATTACAAGCATATATCTTATTTTTATTATTTTATTTTTAACTTGCTTTACTTTAAATTTAATGCTATCATTTTAATTTAATCACCATTAGAATTAAACAAACTCTTTTCAAAATATAATATATATTATTAATGAACTTAAAATGACTAAGTTTTCCTCCGAATAAAATAATATTCTGAATTCCCTTGGGTTCGACCTGGTATTCACCGGTTTTTATTACTTGATGACAACCATCCGCTTGTGGTAAAATATGAGTAGTGAAAATCACTCATCAGCCCTATGGGAAGGCTCAACGTGGTTAACCAAGCGGACGTGCCTGCACAGGGAGAAGTGATGGCAGGTACATTTCATGTCTTGAATACACCCCTTAGAGTTCTATTTGATTCTGGAGCTAGTTGCTCAATCATAGCATCAAGAATAGTGACTGAGTTAGATCTACCTAAGTGCGAGATAATTAGCTTAGGAATTCAATTGCCTTCAGGAGAAGTAGTATCTTGCTCTAAACGATATAACGGAATTCCTATAGTGATCAAGAACGTAGAATTCTTCGCAAACTTAGTAGAATTTAACTTAAGGGACTTTGACATTATACTGGGAATGGACTGGCTGTCCCAGTATAAAGCGGTGGTCGAATGCCAGAAGCAAAAGATCACCCTGTCAAAAAGTAGGGGAAAGAGAGTTATCTTTTACTCTCAGCCCCCTAAGAGGAGCAACAAAATCGTTAGTGCCCTCAAACTAAGAAACTTGATGCATAAGGGGTATAGATTATATGCGTGCTTCGTTCATAACCTTGAGGCGGAAGAGAACAAGGTTGACAGCATTCCAGTGGTAAGAGAATACCCGGACGTGTTTCCTGAAGACGTCCCGGGCATGCCACCTGAGCGAGATCTTGAATTCACTATAGATCTCATTCCGGGAACCGAGCCTGTCTCAAAAGCTCCATACCGGATGGCACCATTGGAAATGAAGGAGTTAAAGGAACAACTCGAAGAGCTGTTAGGAAAAGGATACATAAGACCGAGTACTCCCCCCTGGGGAGCACCGGTTTTATTCGTCAAGTAGAAAGACGGAGGATTGCGTCTTTGCATAGATTATCGGGACTGAACCAAGTGACGATTAAGAATAAGTACCCATTGCCGAGAATTGAGGATCTCTTTGATCAACTGAAGGGAGCTTCAGTATTCTCGAAGATCGACTTGCGATCTGGGTATCATCAGTTGAGGATCGCCGAGAAAGACATTCCGAAGATGGCGTTTCGAACTCGATATGGCCACTACAAGTTCACAGTGTTATCCTTTGGATTAACAAATGCTCCAGCAATGTTCATGAATCTCATGAACAATGTGTTTAGAGAATTGTTAGATAAGTGCGTCGTAGTGTTCATCGATGACATCCTGATCTACTCGAAGAGCGAGGAGGAGTATGCCCAACACTTACATTGAGTGTTAGGGATCTTGCGAAAGAACCAACTATACGGCAAGTTGTCCAAATGCGATTTTTGGTTGAAGGAGGTAGCATTTCTTGGACATATAGTATCCGCTGATGGAGTCTCAGTGGGTCCGGCAAAAGTTTCTGCCGTGACCGAATGGGCAGCGCCGACAAGTCCAACGGAAATAAGGAGTTTCCTTGGATTGGCTGGATACTATAGACGTTTCGTGAAGGATTTTTCGAAAATCGCACGTCCTTTAACCCAGCTACTGAAGAAAGGAGTCAAATACGAGTGGACCGAAGCGTGTGAAGCCGCGTTTCAAGAATTGAAGAAACGACTCACAACGACACCCGTATTGACGCCACCATCAGAGAATGGTGACTTCGAAGTTTACAGCGATGCTTCGAAGGAAGGTTTAGGTTGTGTCTTGATGCAAGACTCGAGGGTGGTTGCATACGCATCACGCCAACTGAAACCTCACGAGGAGAATTACCCGACACACGACCTGGAGTTGGCAGCGGTCATTTTCGCTCTAAAGATATGGAGACATTATCTTTACGGGCAGAAGTGTCGAATGTTCACCGACCACAAGAGCTTGAAGTATATATACGCTCAGAAGGAGTTGAATTTGAGACAGCGAAGGTGGTTGGAACTTATTAAAGACTATGATTTGGAAATATCCTACCACGAAGGGAAGGTGAATGTGGTAGCCGATGCCCTAAGCCGGAAAACCCAACACGTGACAAACTCGTTGGTAATTCCGCCGGCATTGTACATGGATTTGGCGAGACTAGATGTGGAACTTGTGCATCCGGGCATAGTAAGTGAAACAATCAACGCCATGGTCGTAGAAACTCCAATATTGGACGAGATTAAGCTCGCTCAACCGGGCGATGCGAAACTCGAGAAGATAAAGGCGTATATTGCCGAGGGTAAGGCATTAGGATTTGATATCCACGAGGATGGAAGCATTCGCTTCAAGGGAAGATGGTGCGTACCCCAGAAGTGTGCCGAGTTGAAGCAAAGGTTGATGGAAGAAGGACATAACACGCCCTATTCCGTGCATCCTGGAGGTTACAAACTTTACAAAGATCTGAAGAAGATCTATTGGTGGCCGGGAATGAAGAAGGAAGTAGCAACTTCGTGGCGAAATGCCTCACCTGCCAAAGGGTTAAGGCAGTGAGACATAAACCCTTAGGACTGATGCAACCACTAGAGATTCCAAGTTGGAAGTGGGATAGCATCTCAATGGACTTTGTCTCGGGATTACCACGATCACCTAAAGGCATGAACAAGATTTGGGTGATTGTGGATAGGTTAACGAAGACGGCCTTATTTATCCCGATGAAGGACACATGGACTATGGACCAATTGGCCCGAGCCTACATTGATAATGTGGTACGAAGACATGGAGTACCACATGACATCATTTCTGACAGAGACAGTAGATTTGTCTCTCATTTTTGGACGGAGTTACAAAAAGCTCTCGGTACTTAAATCAAAATGATCACCGCATTCCACCCGATGACGGATGGACAAACTGAGAGAACGATCCAAACACTAGAGGACATGCTGAAAGCATGCGTGTTGGAATTTAAGGGAAATTGGGAAGCTCATTTACCCTTAATTGAGTTTTCCTATAACAATAGCTACCATGCTAGCATCGGCATGGCACCTTTCGAGGCGTTGTATGGACGAAAGTGCCGAAGCCCGTTGAGTTGGGAAGAAAACGATATGTCGGTGGTAGTCGGACCACAACTTGTCGAAGAAATGGCTCAACAAATAAAGTTGATTCAAGGGAAAATGAAAGCCACTCAAGACCGTCAAAAGGGTCGACCTTGGACGTCCCTAGGTCGTGCCTATCTATAAATAACACCTCTTGTCAGCCCCGAACACTTTTCAAAACATCCATACTCTCTATACGTTCGAAAACCCTAATCCCGGAGTCGTCGGAGGCACGAAACCAAGACGAGACTGTTTTGGACGAATCCGGAAGATCTCCAATGTTGTGGTAAGTTCTGGTCCATTCAATCTTTTACATTCTCAATCCGAAAACGGATTCCAACTTCATTCTTTTTCTTCTCTACACCACGAATCGGATCTAGAACGAAGAACCCGACGAACGGAGAGGATAAACGGTAGACTGGAAGCCACGCCTCCGAATCGATGATCTCGGATGCCCAACAATCAGTAAGTTAATCTTGCTATGGTTTTGGGAGAATTTAAAATACACTTGATCTAACGATTTAAACCGAGAACGTAAAATCTGTCAAAACGAAATCTTTAACGGCGCAGCGGTTTTTCTTGATTTTTCCAGACCCTTAAACCTGTTCAAACGAGAAAACTTAAAACATGAAAAACGTTCCTAAAACATTAATCTAGCTACTGTAAAAATTTCATAATTTTTCGTTATGATTTGATATCTGAATTCATTCTCAAACCGAACTGCTTGAATTTGAATCTTGAAATCTGGACAGAAGTTAGGTCCGAACTTGATGACGTTTTTGACATTAGATCTAGGCCGATTCAGAACTTTAGCCGAACATGGAAGTTGTAGATATATGTCTTAGATATCTCTCTGTAAAATTTCATCAAATTTGGTAGATCGTGAAATCTTGAAGCTGGTGTTAGAATTTTCGGACAGATTAGCATCCTGTTAAAGATTGACGTTTTTCACCTACTTCCGTACCTCAGATTGAAAAACTTAAAACATGAAACTTGTTCATCTATGTGTTTTCGAGTCACTGGTCAAATTTCAGAATTGTTGGATTTAAACTCGATTTTTAATGAATTTTGAAGTAAACTGTGGTTGACCGAGTCAAATCTTGAAATCTTGTTGAAACGGTGAAACTAGCCTTTAAGATTTAAACGAGTAGAAGACTCTTTGAAATAAATACATGAAATCTGAAATTTAGGAAATCCCCTTTACAAATTTGATCTTTTAAAATTAGGGGGTGACTGCTCTGCAGGGTGCCCTCCTAACGATTCACTTCGTGCCTTTATGGACGATGGTGACCCGCATGAAATTTTGAGATATGTTGCCAAAACGGCATGAGATATATGGCCTACACTCTCGTGAATATCCATATTGGTTTCCCGAGGCTTCGGAGTGGTACTGGGTATGGCAGATACGGCTGCGGCCGCCGGCTTCCGGCTAAACTTGACGAGATTGCAATGCAATCGTGAAATACTTGAAATACTGAATCTTGGGAGTAATGAGGATAGTTAAATATTTATTTATTGTTCTTTTAAATTATTAAATACTTTATTTAAATTAATTATGGCTTTTATTTAAATTATGCTAAACGTATTATTGATTAGTGCCATGAATTAATTATGCAAATTGGTTAGATAACTAAATTGAATTATTTATGATTTATTATCATGCTTCTATTCAAATATTAATTAATGGCTTTTAAACCCCACGACCATGTCTGTATTAACTTACTCAGCAAGTTGTGCTGACCAAAACATTTATTTCCTTTTTCTTACAGAGTATGTGGAATGAACTCGAGCATGTACATGCATGGGATTTTGGGAACTTTTATATTTAAATTCTTGCATTAGACTATAGTATAAACGGGCCTGTTTAACCCGTGTTTTGACCATGCTGGTCCTATTTACATTTTCCGCTGTAAAACTTATACTCTGATATTGTTTTCCGCTGCATTATGATATTATTTTCGAACTTATATTGTATGGGCTGTTTTTGAATGCTTTTAAATATTTTTAAATTCTGCAATACCTAGCCTTGCATCTCTTTAGTAAGCTCGGAGAAACCGTGTCTTGCTAGGGAGGTGTGGCGGTGACATCCCGACCTGGGTGACCAAAAACCGGGGTGTTACAGTTGTGCTCCACTGAACTTCTCACTGTATTATGCTATCGACCTTCCTTCTTGAAGCAACACCGCTCCCATGCCCGTACTTGACGCATCACTTTCAACTTCAAATGGCAAATTGAAATTTGGTAATGCTAGGACAGGGGCATGAGTGAGCTTATCCTTGAGGTCATCGAATGCTTTTTGCTGTGCCGGCCCCTACTTGAATGGAATGTCCTTTCTAAGCAGTGCAGTAATCGGGGCCGCAATGACACTAAACTGTGGGACGAATCTTCTAAAGAAACCACTCAAACCCAGAAAACTGCGTACTTCATGCACAGTGGTTGGCGGCTTCCAGTCAGATATAGCCTTGATCTTTGATTCGTCCACTTTCAGTCCATCTCTACCTACGACAAATCCAAGAAACGTCACTTCTGGCACACAGAAGCTACACTTCTCGAAGTTGGCATACAGGCGGACTTCTCTCAATCGATCCAGTACCTATTGCACATGATTTACATGATTGATTAGAGTACAGCTATAAATAAGAATGTCATCAAAATACACTACAACAAATTTTCCTATGAATTGTCGAAGAGTCTCATTCATCAAATGCATAAATGTCGAGGGGCCATTCATATACACCAAACTTCGTCTTGAAGGCGGTCTTCCATTCATCCCCTGGCTGCATTCTGATTTGATGATATCCGCTCTTTAAATCGATCTTAGTAAAAAAAAACTAGCACCACCAAGCTCATCTAGCATGTCGTCCAGTCGGGGAATTGGATGACGATATTTGACCGTAATAGCATTGACTGCTCGGAAATCGACACACATACGCCATTCGCCATTTTTCTTTGGAACGAGTAGAACTGGCACGACACATGGAGATAAGCTTTCTCGAACCCAACCCTTTTCGAGCAACGCTTGCACTTGCCGCTGAATTTCCTTTGTCTCCTCGGGATTCATGCGGTACGCAGGTCTGTTGGGGATTGAAGCTCCGGGCACAAAGTCAATGCGATATTCCACGCCTCGGAGTGGTGGTGAACTAGATGGCACTTCTCCCGGGAAAATATCTTAGTTTCTGTCAAGCATCCTGGAAAATTCCAAAGGCAAATCAGGTGCAGTATGAACAGTTCTATTGAGAGATTCATCAGGTTTAACTAATGCAAGAAAACAGTGACCTGAGAAGTCAGGTTCTCGTGATGCTTGCTGAAATGCAGTCTTGGTCAATATCAGACATTGATCCAAGTTTGATGAACTCTCGCCAACTTTGGCTTTTCCTCTTTCTTTTTGCCTTATGGTTATGCTTGCTGAAATGCATCTGCTTGAGCTATTTTATTCTTCAGTTTTTCCTGGTCTAACCTGACAGCTTTCACAGATAAAGGTTTAAACAAATATTCTTTTTGTCCATGTTTAAAATATAAAACATTAGATTTTCCCCTGTAAGTGGCGTCCTTATCATAAAGCCACGGTCTTCCAAGCAAAACGTGACATGCGTTCATGGGAACGACATCACATAATACCCTTTCCGAGTAGGTGCCCTTCGTGATGGGGACCCATGCCTGTTGGGAGACCTTGGTCTTGCCACTGTTGTTCATCCAGTGCAGTAAGTAGGGACTGGAATGCTCCTCGGTCGGCAGCTGCAATCTGCGCACAGTATATAAACTAACAATACTAGTGCAGCTTCCGTTATCAACAATGACAGTGGCATTATTGCCTTGAATAGTACAACGACAATGGAAGAGATTCTCCCTTTGTTCGTTGGGTGATATTTCTGGCTCTCTGTCAGCATTTAAGGCTCTCATTGCTACTAGCAGATTTACGTCTTCTTCATTGTCCTCATCGACTTCTGGATTGACTGGTTCATCAATTTGAAATCGTCTCAGATCTTCATCACAGTCATCCTCTTCTTCTGAATCAACAACCTTGAACATTTCGGGTTCAACCTCGATCATTGGTCTTTCCTCTTCGCCAGTATTGACTATCGCCACTCGTCTTGGATTATTGCATTCATTGGCATAATGGCCCTTCTTGCCACATTTCCAACAAGTGATTTCTCTTTTGTCTTTGGCGGGTGGATGTTGTTCTCGCCCTGGTTTCTGTTTCTATCCTCCCGGTTGTATTCCCTGAAGTTCTTTCCCAATTCAAACCTTTTTGGCTTGTAACCTCCCTCATCAAGAACCGGCGACGGTGTAGGCTGGGGATTTTTGGATCTCTCTGTCCGATCAGGTGGTCGAATCAACCAAGGTTTATTTAGGTTGTAACCGGTGGAAGTCCGATGGGTTCTTCTCTTGAGTTGGGCCTCAAACTTTGCAGCTTTCCTCACCAGATCAGTGATATTCACATACCCTCTCATGTCCATTTCTTTGAAGATTTCGGGCCTCAGACCTTTCACAAATCTGGTCAGAGTGATCAATGGGTCTTCGTTGAACTGTGCTTTCATCATGAGCATTTCCATTTCGCGGTAGTATTCCTCAACAGTTTTTTATTCCTGTTTCAGACTGATCACCTTCATGTACATGTCTGGTTTGTAGGTAGGAGGCACGAATCTTCTCTCCATGAGTTGCAGAAAATATTCCCAGTCGGTGACTTGGGGTTGTCCGGCATTGTGATGATCAATTGTGAACTTTTGCCACCAGAGTTGGGCATATTCCTTGAATTCTTGAACTTCCAATCGGATCTTTTTGAAATCAGAGTAGTTATGGCAGTTGTAGATCATTTCCATGGTGTTCCTCCAATCATGAAATTCATTAGGATCACCGGTTCCTCTGAAAGTAGGAATGGTGAACTTAATGCATTGTAGATTGTCGTCCACGTCATCTGGATCATCTCTGTTTATTGCAGGTGTATTTCGGGGTCTGTTTGGCATAGGTGGTGGAGGCATGGCCAAAGGATCATTGATGCGCAGTCCTTCGTCGACTGGAGGAGGGTGGATTGGTGCCATCGGAGGTGGCCTCGGAGCACGGGGCCCTTGTCGTCGATCAAATGTCCCGATCGCGACTTGTTCTTCTTCCCTTTCAGCTAGGGCCTCTTCTGCATCAGCCATGTCAGTTCCCTGGACGTGGCTATTGCTTCTAGATGCTCCATTTTGTCCGGAGGTAGAAGGATGATAGAATGCATCTTCCAACCTACGTTCAACCCGTTGCATCAATCGTTGTGCCAACTTCATCTTGTAATTTCATGCGTCCTGCAAATTCATTGCTCAGACTATCAATGCGCTCATTTACAACAGAGATATTTGAAACAATAGCATCAAGATTTTGCTTAAGGGTTTCGAAGTCAGCCATTTTAAATGTACTCTCGCTCATTGCTCGGAGCATCTCCATGATGTCAGTCAAATTTGGCTCTGTGTTTCCTGCCATGACACTCAGAAAAATAATATAGATATAATGTAGGTCAGAAATTAAGTGCTGAAATATGTAGAGTGAACTCTCAAATTTGCACTCAGTCTGGGTCCTCAACACCACTTCAGTTCGTCACCTGCTCAAATAATTCAATCAGATGCAAGAGAAGTACACACAGATATTTTGTACGCACAGCTCAAGAATCAAATGAACTGTTCGACTCAATCAAAGAACGCACTGAATGTATTTTATGTACTGCAGTCTGATCAAGTTCACAGTCTTAAACAGATATTGCAAGCAAAGAACAGTGATATTTGTCCCAATTTAGAAGTGGAAAATAAAGCTCACAAGAAAATGCACTCAACAAATAAAACCCAATTTACTCAAATGACTTCCCGGGCTAGGTTTCACAAAATGCCAGTCACGATAGCCACTTTATTGTACAAGTACTCAAGTGGCTTCTCGGGCTAGGTTTCAAATTGTGCCAGTCCGATATTCACTTTATTGTAAATTCACTCAAAACACTCAAATACGTGAAGGGGAAAATAATACTGGGAATGGAATTGCACTACAAACACGTGAAAATTCTGGGGGCAATTGATGCGGTTTAGAGGGGTTAATGCGGTATATACCGCCTCGATGTAGACCGCCTCTATTCCAACGCCTTAGTCGATTCCTGCCCTTGTGTGAGGCAATGCGGTTTAGGGAGTCTTGATGCGGTTTATATCGCACCAGTATACCGCATTGATGAGTGTTCCAGACTTAGGAAATTTTCTTGCCCAATGGGAGGTTGATGCGGTTTATTTGTGTGGGATGCAAATTAACAGACCGCACCAACTTAAGGAAACCGCATCGAGGAGAGAGAATTCCTTGGCCTACAAATTTTGACTTTGCTCCTCCTTTTCGGTTGGATGTCTGGTACTTCCTTGGAGAATTAAATGCAGTAGATTTCTTACAATATTCTCATACTAAAGAAGGGGCCGAATTTGCATATGATTGGAATTTAATGATCACGGGTACAAATACTAGCCTTTCCCATGCAAGATCAAACCATACTATTACATCAATTTGCCAAGAACAATATATGTCTTGAATGAACAAAGTTGAGTATTACTATGAACACCAAGAACTCAAACCAAATCTCACTCCCAAACCCACAAAACCCTTCACTGTTTGCTCTTTAATAATCATGTTTAATCCAAAAAACTCAAATAATCATGCAAGTACATTCAGACATGAGATTAGGACAACAAGACTAACATCAACAACAAACAAGATATGAAGAAATATGGTATGGCCGAGAGTTACAAGGCACAAAATATTTTTAGGGTTTTTTTTTTTAAGATTTTTCAAGCAAGGAGAAAATACAATCTAAGACACGGAAATAACAAGAAAAATATGAAGAGTAATCCTATTGCACTTAACAAGTTTGGCTCTGATACCAAATTTCTATATATGTCGTATTAAGACACGGAAATAACAAGAAAAATATGAAGATCGAAACTTGATTAGTGACAATATCCGGATTAATGGTAATGAATTTTAGGGTTAGGTAAAATGATGATTAGAGGGACAGGAATATAGAAGATGATGAAGAACAAGAATACACACAAAAGATGGATATAACAAAAGATGATGAAACTAAATTGTAAGATAAAGGTTAAGAAAGCTTATGAATGAAGGGGACCCGAACTTGCCAAGGGAAATGAGATTAGCTCAAGACAAATGGCTTCCTTCAAGTGCATCATTCATTGACAATCCATCGAGCAAGCTTCCAACTTGATGGCGTGAGGGAAATGAACATAAGTTCAAGACAAACACGGATGGGAGAGAACACTTTTGAAAGAGTGCTCTCGGTTGTGAACTTTGAAAATATGAGAATGGATTTCAATATTAAGCAAAGTTGTTACAAATGAAGGGGGAGGACATATTTATAGGCCAAACCCCTTAGGAAACAAGAGAAATGAAAAATACATCAAAAGTAAGGCCAGATGCGGTTTAGGGGAAAGTGATGCGGTTTATACCGCATCGATGCGGTATAAACCGCATTGAAGGCAAAAGACCGCATTAGGTCTCAAAAACCTATCTATTACAAACTAATAAGGTCGATGCGGTTTTAATGGGCAATGCGCTTTATACCGCATTGGACAATAATACCACATTGAACACTTAGGAAAATAAACGAGTGCTACTATAATACCGATGCGATTTTTAGGCGATGCGGTTTATGGGTATTTCGCATCGACTAAAACCGCATTGGGGAAACAAGGAAAATATACTAAGGCAATGCGAAAAAGGGGGGCGATGCGGTATTAAACCGCATCGAGGTCGATGCGGTTTATACCGCATCGATTTGGAAAAGGCTGATGAGAGGGGATGCGGTTTAAAGTCCGCATTGAGGTCGATGCGGTATATACCGCATCGATGCGCTTTATTCCGCATCGCTTAATCCGCATCCATGCCTTAGCCAATTTCGCATGCTCTTAATTCTACACTATTACAAATATAATATCCGACGTCCGGTGGTGGTTCCGGTCAATCTCCGGCCACTTTTCCGACGAGCTCCTTTTTGGGCCTCTTCATGCTGGTTGGGCTTTCCTTGTGCATCCTAAGGCCTTCTTCCATCTTTATTTAATTCCGTAGTGGGGAATCCATGTTAATGGATTCCCGGCTTTCTGGGCTTGATCTATCCGGATCATTATTTGTAGCTTTTGGGCTTCCTGGGGTTCCAAGTTATCTGTTTCCTACAAGAAAAATTTATACAGTGCATCAGAAAATTTCTTGGCCTTTTGTTTGGACACTGGGCCCTCGGGGATTATCGGAATAATTAATTCGTTGGTTCTGGCGACTACGCCACACAATGAACGACAGGTACCACCAGGAGGGGGTGTGTACAGGACAATAATGAAGCTGTAGGAACCCTCCCTGACCGCCAGCTTTGACTACCAGGCAGTAGATTTAGCCAACGGATTATATAAATGATCCAGCTAGGGGTGAACACGTCTTGGTTTGGTGCAGTTTCGCACCAAACTGCAAAAAAACAGTTTGGAAAATATTTAAACCAAACCAAACCAAACCATTTTAGCATTTTAAACCAAACCGAAAAAAATGGGTTGGTTAAGGTTTAACCAAAATTTAAAAAAAAAAGTCATATGAATCATAGTCGTAAGTGTAACAGTCCAAACTCCAAAATGTTGATTAAAATTTTTAAAAAAATATTTGTTCACTGTTTACAAGCCAAAATACTTAATAAACTAGACTTACTAGAAGCTCTTGAAAAAAAAAAAGAAAACAACAATTATAAATATATAGACAATTATTCGAAAACAAGTAAAATTGAATTTTGATCTTGTATAACTTTGTCACTTCAAGCCCAATAACCTGTAGCATAAGAAAATAACAAATTATATAGTTGATATTATATATATAACAATAAAAACAAAAAAAATACTCCCTCCATCCCATTTAACTTGTCCTATTCATTTCTGCACACAATCCACTGCACTTTTTCAACTGTTAATATCTCAAAATATGTGCAATAAACAAAATTATATAAAAAATGTATTCTAAAACTACATGATTACACAATTCTAACAAGACCCAACTCGACCATTTTTTTCAAATATATATATACTTGCAATAGAATTAAGCCAAAGTTAAACAATGAACATGGTCAAAAAGTCAAACAACACAAATAATGTGGAACGGAGGGAGTAAACAAAAAATATGTATATAAAATATAGATATATATATATTGCGGTTTGCGATCTGGTTTGGTTAATTTTGTCTCCGAACCAAACCTAAACAACAAAAAACGGTTTTGTAAAAAAGAAAAAAAAACCATAAATTTTAAACCGCAAACCAAACCAAACTGACAGGCCAAAACTAGTATATTAAACCCTTTGTGCGTTGTTTGTGCGGTCTCAACAACCTGTAATCAACAACCAAGGCAGACACAAAACAGAGTGCGGAATAAAAATAGGAACACCAAGATTTGGTCACCCAGATCGATCCATAGATATACTTCTGGGGGCTCCAAGCCAGGATTTTACTAGATCCCCACCAAAAATGTCGAATGCACAATCAACTCACTCTACACATCTTTCGTTCCAATGAACTTCCCTATCTACCCAAATAGACTAGAGAAACACATGGGAGCCTCACAACTATTTACCAAAATGCAAATAATTCACTAGAGATGCTTGAATGATGTTTGTGGTACCTAGCTACTTAAAAGTAATTGAGCACAATGGTGGTAAGACACCCGATCTAAGCTAAGGTTTGTGTTTACAAGATTTAAGTCAAGAAAAACTTAAACACAAACTAAAATCCCCATAGAATGCACTAGGCAGATAAGAAAAAAAATACCCAACTGTAGAATAGTTGTTTCTGCCAACGACGGATTGGGGGATTTGGTTCCAGCTACTCTCAAATCGCCATGGAAGGAAAGCACCTTGAAGAATGCTCTGTTTCCTCCTTGAAATGTGGCTGGAAAATCTCTCAAAATCGTAAGGACGAAAAAAAGTATTTATAGTTACCTAAGGTCCATCTAAAACCCCAAAAAGCCTGCTAAGGGGTAATGGCCACACCACTATCCTTTCTGTACTATCACAGTGAAGTAATGTCGACGTTATTTAAGGGTTGTCACAACAACGACATAATCAGCAAACATCTTCACAATCTAAAAATTTCCCTAACAATCTCCCCCTTTGTGGAGATGATCGGGCCAAGTAGTCAACGCAGTGGAAAGTACATGACAGAACTAAAATATCGAAAGAGTAATCAAGATAGTAGAAAGATCATGTTATCATTGACAATCAATATAAGAATATGCATATCGAACTCCATAATTGCCATGAAAGATAAGTCAAAGAGAGTAGGCATAATCCAACCAAGTAACAATCGGCAAACATCACAGCATCCAGAAATCCAAATATCCGTATATCAGTTAATACAGACTAGAAAACCAAGAATCCATAATTTCCAAAACAAAATAACAGAGTATTATCAGAACCAGCAAATAGGCCTGTTTCAAAAGTTGTCCAAACAACTATCCCCTTTCACTGATACTCCCCTTACTTGGTCAGATCAAAGAGTGGCTTCAGAATCGACCTTCCCCTCAGGTGGATCATCAAAAGAAGTGGGCAGAAGAGCAACCAGCTTGCGAACCTTGCGTTTCAACCCCATCTGTCTGTCATTAAGTTGGGCCAGCTCCCTTTCAACTTGTTGCAGTTCAGCGCGAACAAAGTCCACCTGCTCAGAATCACGCTTCTGAGGACCATGCTTGATGTCATTGTGAAGCTCTTTCAGCTTGTCAGAGGGTAAATGCTGCTTGCTCTTGACAAAGGTTTCAGTAGAAGGCAGCAAATGGCAAGAAGTAGCAAGCAAGGTGATAAGAGCAGGATATGGCAATTGAGTGTTCTTCTCAATTTTGGCTCTGGCAAATCTCATCATGTGCTTAAGAAACAGATAACCAAAGTTAAGAATTTCAGGACAATTGTCAATGGAATACAACAATTTGCCCATGGTGGAACTGAGCTGACTAGCATTGCTAGTAGGAAGAAAGTTTGAAATCCCAATTCTAAAAAGACAGTTATACTTCATATAGAGATCAGCGGGGCTCATAGAATTTTGACCAAAAAATGTTTTCTTAGTAGAGGAAATAGGAGCACCGATAGCAGACAGATCAACATCCAATAAGTCAAAGGGATTGGTCATATCGTTGTTGGTAGGTAGTTCCAACAACTCATGAAAACTAGAGGGGGTAATGTCAAGCAGTTCACCTCTTAAGATAAATCTTGCAAAACCAGGGGGATTTGGGATCAAGAGTATCATGATGCAGATTAGCATAAAATTCTCGAACAATAGCAGGGGAATATTTCTTAAGAGAAGTAGACCACACACGAAGATGTTTCTTCTCAAGATAAGCAGAAAAACCAATCGGATCATAATAAGGATGTGTAACATTCTTCCAAAATAAAACCTCGAGAGTTGAAGGAACGCAAATGAGGAATCTTGTCAGATCTTCAATGGGTTGCCTTATTCTCCTCTTCTCTATTGCTTGGGTGATGGTTGAAAGATGGTGCACGATAGAATTATGGAATCGGGACACTGGTATAATCATATCAGATTTGACCATCAACTCTCCCTCTTTCTGGTATAATCATTCAACAACATCTTTGCCTTTTACTGGTTCTTCCACAATAGTTGGGACTACATGAAATCATCACTAGGAACATACATCGGTGTCCCTCTTCCATGGATCGACAAAGAAATACAATAGATCGACGAAAAACAAGAAAGGAAATAAGGACAGGGAAGCTCCAATATTGAAGAAGATCTTGTGATGGAGATGCAAGCAAGCCCGGCAACACCGTCTCCTCCAAATCCTTCAACAATGGTGAATTCGATCCCGGATTTGCTTCAAGATTCCGAATCGTATGAGCTAGCCCAAGTCTAGAACACGGTGTTGTTTTGAGTTATGCACTCGTGAGGGTTTTCGGTTTCCACAAACTCTAAGTTGATCTTTGGAGAATAAGAGAGAAATGTTCTCATAATATCAAGCCAAAAGATGAGTAACAAGTGTTTGGGAGATCATATATATAGACCTCATTAAATAAGGGCAAGTCTGGAATAAGAAAATACATCAAAAAGTGAGCAAAACACAAAAAGGGGGTTGTTACGATGCTAGCCTGGGGACGTACGACGCTAGCTGGGCGCCTTACGATGCTATCCTGATGCCTTACGACGCTATCCTCTGCGGACAACCGTCTAAGGACGCCAGTCTAAGGACGGGTTACGATCCTATCCTTACGATGCTAGCCGGTTGTCTTACGACGCTATCCTCTGCGCACAACCATCTAAGGACGCCAGTCTAAGGACGGGTTACTAGAATTGAGATTACTCTCATATCATTCACCGTTCCATATTCCATTCTAATGTATTAGGTCAATCGAATATAAATTCTTTGTAATTCACGCTCCAAACTCAATATGGTGTTAAGGAGAGTAGCACAAACCAAGTTCCCTCTTTGCTACTCAAGCATTTATTTATCAAGGGACTTAGTCATGTAGTCTGCTCGTTGTTCTAACGACAACTTGTATTGCACATCTTCAATCTCATTTTTTCCAAGGCAGTTGTATTTTGATTTCTTTGGAATCCAAACTCTTCTCCCCTTAACCCTCTTGAATATTCTCCAGTTGGCCAGACAACAGGATGACCATTCATTAAATCCTTAGCAATCCTAAAACACTCATCAACTGTATGTCCTGACAATTTGGAATAAGTGTTGTCTTTGTTTTATTGAAATTTCAGAATATATCTTTCCTTGTAGATCTTTCTGACTGGTTGCCAGTCAAACATTTCAACAACCTTCTTAACCACTTCAGTAACGTTCGCTACAAAACCTTTTGATTTCTCATTGGGGATGATTTTTCTTCAAGAAATCCTCCACTAAAAAATTTAGAGTTTGATGGATTGTTCAAAAACTAAAATCCAAATCCAATTTGATCATTGTAAGACTTCCCCATTGAGAAGACTTTATCAAACTTTTCTTTTTCTTTCACCATTCTTCCCAATTTATGAACCTTTACTTCAAGATCTTGAGAGTTTTTTTTTTTCAATGATCCTTTCTCTTCAATCAACTCCTCTTTCTCCTTGAGCAAACACTCTTTATCCTTGGCTGGTACACGTTTCCTATTATTCGTCAGTTGGTGGAATGGCAGGAATCACACCCCCACATGAAATTTTTATTTGATTGTCTCTAAGAAATATACCTTAAAAAATCCACCAGTTAATAAGTTCCTAATTTTTCCAAGTTGATGTGATGTCCCGATGTAGGAACTACTCTGTTAGCCATGCACAAATATGATATGCTCTAAATATTTGGGTTACGTGCTATCATGGTCGCCTACCGATGCTGTGCACACCAACCCCATATGATGTGCTATAATACCGGCGAATTGATGCACGATGCATTCCATTGAAAAGCATGATTCCCTTGCCAAAATACATCATAATTTTTCCCATGTTTGATCAGGAAGATTGACATTCACCCTTCCAGTATGCACAACACTAATCATATAGTACCATATCCATGCTTTCACCATCCCAACAATGCACATCATCCAATCGCAGCACAATCATCGGATCCGGCATCACATAGAATCACAATGTTGATAAATCATCCATGTTGGTATCACCACCAGTGTTATCATCATCTTCAGCTCCCCATGCCATCACCAATGTGGTTTTTAGCACCTTCATTGCCTTCACCGTCATCATCGGATTCATCAACATCCTTCGTCCAGTCTCCAACATTTAACGAAACTCCGATGTTCTCATTAGGGTAGTGGCCCTCTGCGCCGATCACAACGTTGGTGTCTTCTTCCGAATAGCCATTGAGATCAAGCACTTTTTACTTGCTGACGGGTTCCTGTTTTACAATGCTGTTGCTTCACATGGATTCCTACATAAATGATATTTTCGATTGCACATCCATAGACACACACCATAATGAGGCAATCATTATTTCAGGAATGTATCAATCACCCATAAATTATGCAAATAAATGATTGATCTTCAAATCGTGTTTCCAAATATTGGTGGTAACTGAAACGGCAAGAAATGAATGCTCCAAACGGTCAACACAAAGTTCACTAGATCTAACATTTTCTAGACCTTCGGATTGTCTAGAATCAGGACACTAACTTAATTGGAATGGGAATGCGTTCCTAACCTGAATCAGGATATACGCACATGATGTTTTCCCAGTGTTTTATGATGTTTGTTTTGTGGATGAGATGTCTACAATTAATTATAAATTCCTACCTTTTATGGTGCATTTAACTTTTGCATTTCAGTCGGTTGTTTCCTGATTTGTGTCCTGGCCCGATTCGTTTGAGACGATCATGGACAAGATTCCATCCTGTTTTGGTGTGTATTGGGCACAGATTCTTGATATTTTTTAAAAAAAGCTAATTGAATCAATGTAATAACTCGATGGACCACTAGAAACCCACTATACTTTCCACCCATATATCATTTTATTTTTTTATTTCTAGCAATCACCTATAGCAGAGAACCTTTTCTTCCCCCGCTTCCATAAGGGTGATATTTGGCAGGTGCACGTTTCCTATTATTCGTCAGTTGGTGGAATGGCATGAATCATACCCCCACATAAATTTTTTATTTAATGAAGTTACTAAGAAATATCCCTGAAAAAATCCACCAGTTAATAAGTTCTTAATTTTCTCAAGATGATGTGATGTCCCGATGTAGCAACTATGCTATTAGCCATGTAAAAATATGATATGCTCTAAATATTTGGGTTACATGCTATCATCGTCGCCTACCTGCATTGTGCACACCAGCCCCATAAGCTATGCTATATTACGGGCGACATTTGTGTTGTTTATGTGGTTATTCATGTGCAAATATGATATGCTCTAAATACTTGTGTTCTAAATACGATGTGGTCGTTCATATGCTATCCTATTAGCCATGTGCAAATATGATGTGCTATAAATATTTGTGGTACGTGCTATCATCATCACCTACCTATGCTGTGCACACCAACCCCATATGATGTGCTATATTACCGGCGAATCGATGCATGATACATTCCATCGAAATGCATGATTCCCTACCAACATACATCATAATTTTTCCCATATTTGATCCGGAAGATTGACATTCACCCTTCCGGTACGCACAACACTAATCATATTGTACCATATCCGTGCTTTCACCATCCCAGCAATGCACATCATCCATATTAAAAATTGCAGCACAATCATCGGATCCGGCATCACACACAATATCACCATGCTGATAAATCATCCATGTAGGTATCACCACCATTGTTGTTGTCATCTTCAGCGCCCCATGCCATCACCAATGTGGTTTTCAACACCTTCATTGCCTTCACCATCATCATCGGATTCATCAACATCCTTCGTCCAGTCTCCAACATTTAACGAAAGTTCGATGTTCTCATTAGTGTAGTGGCCCTTTGCGCCGATCACAACGTTGGTGTCTTCTTCCGAAGAGGCATTGAAATGAACAACTTTTTACTTGCCGACGTGTTCCTGGTTCACAATGTTGCTGCTTCACGTGGATTTCTACATATTGGGGGATGATGTTTTGGATTGCATATCCATAGACACTCACCATAACGAGATAATCATTATTTCAGGAATCTATCAATCACCTATAAATTAAGAAATAAATGATTGATCTGCAAATCATGTTTCCAAATATTGGTGGTAACTGAAATAGCAAGAAATGAATGCTCCAACCAGTCAGCACAAAGTGCACTAGATGTAGCATTTTCTGGACCTCCGGATTGTCTAGAATCAGGACAATAACTTAATTGAACAGAATTTACCAAATTGTTTATAAGTTTCTTCATAAATCAGTATTTTAACAGTAAACAATTAACTACAATTTGGGGAATTAAAAAATGTAGTCAAACAAACCCAAGGCTAGCCAAACTATAGCTAACAATCTGGTAAATTATTTGACTTTCGACGCACATATATAATTATTCACCAGAAAATCATACTACATATTTTCGGTTGTGCAAAATACTAGAATTTTATATATCAATTAATTATAATAATTTAATTTATAAAAATAAATTGTTGGATGAAATATGCACTACAAAAATTTCGTGGGGAGGTGACGAAATAATTTCGTCATCTTGTTCGTCGTCTGGCGCACTAGGCGACGAAATCCGTCAGGCGACGAAATTTTAGGCTATGACTTCAATAAAATTTTATCGCCAAATTCGTCAAATTCCCGCGAATTTCTTGTAGTGATGGCATTTTAATTGAAAAAACAAGTAAATGAACCATAACAATTATTAAGGTAGAAAAAAATTAATATAGTAATATAGTTTATTATCACTGAAGGAATTTAGATAAGCACCGACCTTAATTTGCGGGAGACTCCCTTGGGCATAAACAGTTTAATATTTTTATTAATTACTAATGAAATATAAATGTAGCAAAGTGAAAAAACAATGCACATGTTGTCTAAAAGACTTAAACGTTGAAGTTGAATTCAGCCAGTTGTACATATATATATTCGACGAATAATTATTAATTTATTATTATTAGTAGATATATATTATTGGAGTGAGACAGTTAATACAAGTATTAAAAAAAGGTCATCTATTTTTAATTAATAGGAATTAAATAGGAAAAAAGGAGTGCAAATTGAGGGCATTGACATTTTGCACAATGTTTGAGGTGGATGAAGCCATTTAGTTTGAATCAGTAGGTCATTTATTATTCATTACATTGAGCAAGTCAAATAAACAGTGCCTACCTCACTTTGTCATTAAGCAACAAGACTACTTGTGCTATCCAATCCAGCTAGGTACTTGTAATGGAGATTTCTTCTGTGCATCAATCTGGTCCTGAAGAAGACAAGCACCTGGCAGAGATCAAACCATCCAGAACTTGTCCTAATGATGATCAAAGAAACAGAGATGGAGACGAGATTGTTCTTGAGGTATATTCCTTTTATTGGATCGAAAATTTTTAGTTATTACAGCTAGGTATATTTGTTTTGATGGTGGGAAGGGGTGGGGGTTGGGGGGGATTCAACTAGAAGTCTCGGATTCATTAGATGCTGCATGTTGGTTAATTTGATTTTGCTGATTCCAAAGTTTGATTTCAACAACAGTGATTTATAAATTCTAACCATAGTATATCTATTGATGTATAATCAAAATAAGGGTTTCTTCGTTGTTCTTAAAATTTGGATTGAGCATCCCTATGATTTAAAAAACTTGATATATGAGAGGTTTGTGGATAGTATTAATTCATTGTATAATGAATTAATTAGGCTGTGTTACTTAAATCTTCTGACATATATATCTAGTATTGATCTATTACTATTAGGATTAACAAATAGGTTATTAGATTGATTCTGAATATGCAACGGTGTCGAATTGCTACTAATAACTAGTGAATTGTCCCTCATAACTACAGAATAAATTTGTAAACATTAACTAAATGATGTTAGAAATATTTATTTAGCACTTTCGAGGCACAATCCAGTACTTTTCAGCAGCAATTCGACACTCTTTATGTGCTGAATCTGTACCGGATTGTAGGATTAATTCTTGCTTTCTAGAATAATGTTTATCGTAAGTATCGATGTTAGATTGTTAATGAGTGCATCATTAAGGATGTTAGATTGATTATGTTATATATAATTGCAGGTTGGTGATCGAAAAAGGTCACAAGATGAAGATGGGTCAAAGGATACATCCACTAATTATAATCACCATATCTTAAAGCTGGTAAATTTTCATAATTTATTGGTTATCTTGGCACTCCATGCATGGGAAATATTACGGCAGATCTAGTGATCCATTGAAGTTGATTTCTGCTTTTCTTAACAATTACTACTGATGATTCACCTCCACAAAAGTTAATCAGTTGATCTTCAAGAAATGTAACATATTTATGTGATGTTTAATACGCTTCAATTCCATGTCCATATAGTAGTATTATAGGAGAAAAAACCGATTTATCCAATTTCCAATTCAATCCCATATTTATTGAATTTGTCCAAAAGAGTACCATAATTTTTTTAATTGTGTCTAATTAAATCCCAGTTGACCCAATATTGTAATTAGGTGTGCAATTAGGCATTGTGCATACTCAGCTCGCAAGATTTTCAACAGATCAATTTAACGTAGGAAGAAACTGATTGTATGAGAAAATATATAGTAATATTTGGAAACGTGGATACGTTATTGTCCTGTTTATTAAAGTCTTTATGAGCTTGCAATTAATATGTCAATCTCTCTTCCAAGTCAATTAATGCCTGCTCGTAGTTTATTGACATTAATACTATCTGTGAGGGTCTGACAAAATTTTTGTCAGGACATGGAGAGATCATCACAATCAAGATCATCTTCATCTGCCCACAAAGAACAGGTTAAACTCTTTCTCTCTCTCCAAGAAAGAGCTCAAATGCTGACTATATAAAAGTAAAATTTGCATAGTACTCCCTCCGTCCCAGCTAATATCTGGTTTGACTTTTTGATACTGTTCATTATTCAGCCTTAACTCAATTTTCTTGTAAGTATATATTTGAAAAAAATAGTCGAGTTGAGTCTTGTTAGAATCGTATGATCATGTAGTTTTAGAATATATGTTTTACATAATTTTTCATTGCATATATTTTGAGATATTAACGATTAAAGAAGTGAATTGGATTCTGTGTGCAGAAAGCAAACAAGACAAGTTAGATGGGACGGATGAAGTATTAATTTTGTTATCATAAGTAAAATTTGTACATTCTCATTTACTAATTTTAATGTCAAAATGATTCTTATTATCATTAAATTTTGGTCGCAAAAATGTGATGGCTCATCACAATAATAGCAAAATTATTCCCATTAAAATTTTTTATTCATAGCCATTCTTATATTAGAACTTTTGTACGTAGCCTGGATATGATATTTATTTTATTAGTATCTTTAATTTGTGCATGGCCGATTCGCAATGATTAATAAGGTACGTATTGGCACTTGTTTGTGCTTACAAATTGCATGGTACATACAGGCAAATGATGAACTAGAATCAACCAAGGCCCAAATGGACAGAATTCTGGAAGAAAATCATCGGCTCAAGATGTACTTAGACCAAATTCTCAATGATTATCGATCTCTTCAAATGCAATACAACCAGGTTCTTCAACAAAAGTCACACAAAAACAAAAACCCTAATCCCAATGGGGATTATCATGCAAAGGGCTCACAAGACCTAATAAATCCCACGCCAGGATTGAGTTTGAACCACGGAAATATCACCAATGACCTTGCCCGCAAACAAGTACCAAGCGTCGACAATGCTACTGTGGAAAGAGATGATGATGACGACTACGACGATGAAGGTCTTACACTAGCACTCAATTGTAAATTCAACGAGTCAAAAAATTCCAGTACTGGCCACGAAAACAGTGTAGAAGAAATCAAGAAAGATGCAAATACAACATCGCGGGGAAAAGCAATGAAGAACGCGAGGGAAGATAGTGGGGATATTGATGAAATTTCACAAGAAAACCCTAACAAAAGAGCCAGGGTTTCAGTTAGGGTCAGATGTGATTCTCCTACGGTACATGAATTTGGATCCACACACATACATACATATATATATATATATATGCTTTAATTTGGTCAAGAAAATGAATTATGCAAGGTATTAATGGATCATCCCTAAATGATGTATGTTCATTTCACTGGATCTGATGGACAGATGAACGATGGATGCCACTGGAGAAAATATGGACAGAAGATTTCAAAAGGGAATCCATGCCCTAGGGCGTACTATCGTTGCACAATTGTGCCATCTTGCCCTGTTCGAAAACAGGCAAGTACTAGAATTTATTGTTATTTTTAATTTTTTTTTTTTTTTTTTTTTTTTTTTTTTAAGTTCGCGTGTTAGTCTCTCCTCAAATTTTGTATTTTTTTTTGGGTTGAACTTGACACTCAAGTGTCGGAGATAGAGTGGTGAGAGTCCATATTTAATAAATTATAAAGGGACAAAAGAAAGGAATAGGGGGCTGAGTGAGAAATCGAATATCCAACTATAAGGTTGAAAATTGAAGAACTTGGCTAATTGGACATATTTTAATTCCATCCTCTCTTCACTTTTAATTTTAGTTTTATGATTCCTTCGATTTTTGTCTAGGGAATTTCTAATTTTTCATGTCCCTGCAACAGTTTATAATTAAATTTAACAATTTATAACATTTATATACATTTTAAAAAATAACCTACCACAGTTGACTTGAATACTTGTCATGAGATTATATCCGCCTATGCCTATTCCGCAAGCGTCCGAAGAAAATAAATAATAAGCGCTCATACCACATAAATTAACACAGAAAATAAATAGATAGAAGGGCATGAGCCTGTGGGAATTCAAGATTGGAAGCACCATGTTTGTCAGTAAATTAGTTTATTCAATGAAATACGGGCCTAATATATCACAACAACATAAAAGAAAAAAAAAAAATACGTCAATTAACCGTTTTGTAGAAGTGAACTGAGGTTCATGAGACTCAAAAGATCCAAATTAAATAAGATTGTGAAGTCGCATGAAGGATCATTTATGTTCTACTCTATATGTTTGAATACTTTTTCTTGACTTGGTTCCGTAAATGATCAATTGCATAAAATCTTCTCTTCATATATATAGGTTCAAAGGTGTGTAGAAGACATGTCCATCTTGATCACAACATTTGAAGGGACACACAACCATCCCCTTCCAGCATCTGCCACAGCCATGGCCTCGACCACCTCGGCAGCTGTCTCGATGCTACTGTCGGGTTCATCAACCTCAGGAACCGGGACATCTTCGTCGCCTTCAACCAACCCTCTTTCCGCCCCAATGAACCCCTACGGACTAAATCTCCACCTCTCCGACAATTCAAGATCCAAACCCTTGTATCTACCAAACTCATCCATCTCCTCTTCCAATTTGCATTCTCATCCAACCATCACTCTCGACCTCACCTCATCGTCCTTGTCCAATCTCATTCAGCAAAATAGCTTCCCTCCAAGATTCTCGACCACAAACCTTAACTTCAGCTCCGCGGCTTCAAACCCTACGCAGGTTTCTTGGACCAACAGAATGCTTAGTTAGGGTCCACAAACTTACAACATGAACCAAACTACTCTAGAAAATTCCCTAAGCTTTGGTGCCCAAAAAAATGAGACCCTTTACCAATCCTACTTGCAAAATTCAACAAGTAGCCACATTCATAGCCAATCATCTCTACCACACGACACCATAGCTGCTGCAACCAAAGCTATTACATCAGATCCAAACTTCCAGTCAGCTATAGCGGCTGCAATAACATCGATCATTGGCTCAGGTTCCTCTTCAGACAACCGAATTCATCCTGGGAAAATACCAAGCCAAGTTAGCTGCATCAGTAAGGAGAATCATGAATCTTTTCCTATTTTGTCGAGTTTTCCACCGATTTCTTCTTCAAATCTGTTTAAAAGTGCGCCTAGTTTTCTCAACATGTCATCTTCATCGACGACCTCACAACAAAGTGGATTGACGGTTCATTCGCCTTCTTCATTGCCTTTTCCCAACTTGAAGTGCAAGCCTAATTCGGAAAGTGACAAGAGTGATCAAGTTTGATTTGCTATAACTACACTCAGGAGGACTCTTTCATTTGATCATACTCGGGGATTCTAGATGAGAGGTTCTTTTGTAATGTTGCAGACATTACATGCTTTGTCTTTGGTTTTTCTCTTTAACTGTTGATAGCGAGCATTAGTAATGGCGGAAACTGTGCATACAACTTGAAACTATTGGTTAAGAAACTTGAATGTAAAATGATCGATTGTGAATTTAGCCTTTCTTTTTGTTCATCAGAAAACAAGTGAGCTTTTTCATAATTCTACATAGCCAAGAACATTGCTATAGCGGAAAAAGGGTAAATACGTCCATTTTTTCTTTTCCAAAAATTCAAATCAGTAATGTTTCTATTTTATTACCAAAAGTGTCCGCTACAAATGTTAATTATGTCCAAATCAGTGCATTGTTCACTAATTATGCCCTAATTGCTGACGTGGCAAGGGTTTAAATTTAAACCTGACACGTGGACGTAATATTAGTGTTTTTTCTTTTATCTTTTGCCAATTCAGTCCTAAGCTTTTGTTTTGTTCCATTTAGTCCTCTACACAAATCAGTTATTTTTACATTAATTGGTCTACAACCTTTCAAATTATTCATTTCAGGCCCAGAACCTTAAATTTTTATTATTATTATTCAATTTATCAAATAATTGCCCATTATACTTGCGTAAATAAGATTAAACACTAAACCTCATGCATTGGATTTGACTGCTTTGTTACCGGGTCTTCCAAGCTCCGGGATTTTACGGACTCCCTCCAACCACCCGACCGTCAACAATGAGGACAATCCTACTTTATTTCCTACCTTAGGATTGTGCTGATTATTGCTGAAGGAAACCAGGACTAATGAACCATTGACTCCAGTCGGGTGGTTGGAGAGAGTCCGTAAAATCCAGGAACTTGGAAGACTCGATAACAAGGCAGTCAAACCCAATGTATGAGATTTTGTGTTTAATCTTATTTCTGGAAGTATGTTGGATATTTATTTGATAAATGGACTATTAATAATAAAATTTTAAGTTTCGAGGCCTGAATGAAATAAGTTGAAAGGTTGTAGACGAATAATATAAAAATGACTGATTTGGGTAGAGTAAATGGAACAAAATAAAAGTTTTGACTGAATTGGCAAAGATAAAAGAAAAAGGACTAATATTATACACACGTATGAGGTTTAAATTTAAACCCTTGCCAAGTCAGCAATTAGGGCATAATTAGTGAAAAATGAACTGAGTTGGACATAATTAGCATTTGTAGCGGACTGTGTTGGTAATAAAATAAAAAATGACATATTTGAATTTTTGGAAAAGAAAATGGACGCTGAATCTTTTTTCCTTGCGAGGAGGATAATCAAACCCTAACCGATTAAGCGGATGCTTAATACAAACTTAACTTTGGCTTGTATTAAATAATCCGTTGAAATTTGTCTTGTCTAGTAATGCTTTGTCTAGTCTTTAAACTATGTTTGGCGGAGCGGTTAGGGTCCTGAATGTCAATATTCAGGAGAGATCTGAACATGTTAAATTGGACCACCTCCCTGCTAGGTAGATAGAGGGTTATTTACCTAAACGGTCGGCAGCATGAATGGGAAATTAATAGCTCATAATGGCCGAATTTAAAGGCTTGACTTGCTACCAATTAATTTCATTCCTTTTGTGATTTTGTCTGCCCCAAAAGATTTTCAACCCCAGCTTGGCCGGTCTCAGATTTGAAATTGTGAGTGTTGGAACCATGTTGGCAGTCATTCAAGAAAATGCTTGATCTAAATTTAGTGCCGGACCTTGCTGAATATGACAGAACACATGATGATTTGTTAATTATTTGATTAAGGATTGTTGAGGGAATTATGATGATTAAATTAAGCATCATTTGTATGATGTATGTAATTTATATCATGTTGTATGGGAATATTATCATGTTGGATAAAATTAATAAAAATATGTAGAAAATTTTGAATTTTTAGTTATTTTTATTTAAATGATATATTGTGTTTATTTTATCATATGTTATATGTAATTCATATCATGCTATGTATAAATGTTATTATGGTGTCCGAAATTAATAAAATACTATATGTTTGTTTAAATTTTTATATATTGAATTATTTTTTATTCAAATGATCCCGTTACTATGTTTATTTTTTGCATGCTGTATTTAATTTATATCATGCTATTTGCAAATAATATTATACTGTGTGGAATTGATAAAATATTTGTATAAATTTTCAGATTTTGGGTTCTTTTTTTTATTTAAATGATACATGTGTGGTGTTTATTTCTTCGCGTGTTGTATGTGATTCATATCATGCTATGTAGAAGCATTATCATGATGTGCGGAATTAATAAAATGTTTCTTTAAATTTTTCCATTGTGGGTTCTTTATTTATTTAATATAATTTGTGATTTATGACAATGAATAAAACTCATGCTGTGTGGAATAAATATCATGCTATAAAAAAGTAAACACATGCTATGTATTTTTAATCATTTGCTTGTTTGGATTTTTTTTTTTTTTTTTTGTGAATGTTGGATTTTGTTTCTATCATTCAACGGCCTCCTTCCAAGACAAAGCAGGAAACAAAATTCCAAAAGTTAAAATACTACATAATGAAATACCTAAAGCATATCCCATTTATATGTCTAAATATACGTAGACTAAAATTCAATAAATAAATTAGGTTATGTGAATATTGATTTCTAAAGATATTCACCAATTATATGAATATTTTAGTTACATTTTTTATAAAAAAAATTTAAATACTTTTCTAAATACACAAAATATATTCCATAAAAAAAGATACCATTTACGTTTTTGGCAATATTAATTTCTTAAAATAACTCCCACATAATTCAATACATTTTGTGAAACTAATGGATTGTCACACAATTACAGCAATGTAATTACAGCAATTAAAACAATCTATTAAATACATATTAATTATTGATTAAATACTTAATACTTCGAATTAATTTATTAATGGAATGTATATCAACTAAATTACAACTAATCTTCCCAAAAAACCTATACAGCATGAAACTCAATAATTTCAGCAGTTCAGATCCTTCCTGATTCAGAACTTGAACCAGTTCCTATGTCTGGTATGTATTCAATTCCTTTTATTGGGCTTTAATTAGTCTATGTACTCAATTGAAAGTAATATGAAATGGTGAATGAATATTGAGTAAATTGTCCTCGACGTGTGCATCTACTTTGTATCAGATATTATATTACTTCCTTTTTCACTCCAACATAGTGGTATCACAACAACCACAAGATGAAGAGCACAGTACCGTTCCAATATCCAAAACTCACCCCCAAAAAATTATGGCTACTGCCTACTGGTCCATAAGGATGAAAGCCTTGTTGGGATCGCAAGATCTGCGAGATATTGTTGAGATCGGGTGCGAGTCAACGAAAACCACCAAAGGCATGACGGTAGGACAAAGAGATGCACTAAATAAATTAAAGAGAGTTTGGTAAGACTTTGTTGTCATTTAGACAACAAGGGTTTGATGAAGCATATATTGAGAAAATTATAAACCTTAAAGTACCTACGCAGGAAATGAAGTCATTAAAAATAATTGCATTAGACATTGATAGGGAAACTAAGTTGTCCCTCGAAAATGTCAAAACGCGCATCCAGAGAAACTTTAACGAGGATCATCTGACATGGTGGGATAAAAACAAGATCGAAGCTACTTTACAGGTAAAAGAACAATATAAATATGAGTATGTTCGATACAAACACATCTTAATGAATATGCAAGATAAGTAAGTGTTTGGCTTGGGTTGAGCCAAGGACCTTTTTCTCCTCAAGGGAGGCTATCGGAAAAGGATCAAACCGATTACGGGTCCGGATTAATAATAATGCGCCCACAATTGACTGAATCTTCATTGAATTGATAAAAAACAACAAGATACAATGGAGAATCTACCTGTTGTTAAGAAACAACGGCGGAATTCACCGTGAACAAGGAACCAAACTACCAGTTGCTAAGAAACAACGGTGGATTTGGAAAAGGTAACCGCTACAAACTAAGCTAGATTCTAAGGAAAGCTGTAAAGGAAAGCTGTAAAGAAAGCAGTAAAGATAACAAGGAATTAAATTTGATAAAAGGAATTTGGGGGTTGGATTGATCTCTCCGATTTTGTGTGTGTCGACCCCTATTTATAGCCGGAGCTGGAGTAACCGCTCTCCGGCCGATCCTTCTGAGCCGAATTCTCTCTTTCTTCATTTCGGTTGTTTTGGTTTCGGCTGTTCCCTTCCTATTTCGGCCGAAATCTCTATCAGTCTCGGTTCCCTTCCTTCGACTTTTACTATGGACTACCGGCCTTACTGATCTTAAGCCCATCTTCCTCTGGAACTCTCTCTTCTGGCCCATATCTTATGGCCCAATAGCTCTTCGCGGCCCATCATTTCGTATGGCCCCAACAGATGCCCTCCTTACTTCGGCGAATTTCTTTCATAGGAGAAGGAGCCCAAGTAATCTCCCTTTCTTCTTTCTTTGGCGGTTATTTTCTTCTTCTCGAGGGTGCTCTCCATCATTCCCCTATTTACGTAGCCTACCACGTCCTTAGAGTGAACTGTCTTTCCAACTTCTCCTCTTTCTTTCTCTCTCTCCACCTTCTCCAATGGATCCCTCTGCCCCTGTTACTGCTCTTTCTGCTGATCTTCTCAAAGTTGAAAACTCTTTTGCTCCTCAATCCACAGTTCGTCTCCTCCCTGAGGGCTTCTATTCCTTAGGTCCGTTGGGCATTCCTGAGGATATTGATGAATGTACTGCTCGAATTTTTGATAATCGTTCTGTTCTTCTGTATGACCTTTGTTTCTCTTCCAAGCTTTTCCCCCCATCTTTCGCTAATTGGTCTTCGGCCTCTCCCGATTATGTGGCGTGGTATCGTCATCTTGAACCCCACTGTTACGACTCTTGGAATAAATCGTATGTTCATCGTATGATTTATCTTAGTACCTTGCCACTTCCCACGGACCTTCGTCCTATTCAAGCCCTTCTTTGTTTTTGGAATCCTTCTGTGAACTGTTTTTGCTTCCCTTGGGGGATGATGACTCCCACCATTCAGGATGTAAAACTCCTTCTGGGCCTCTCTATTCGTGGGGATAACCTTGCCATTATGTCGCTACCCAAGGAGAAAAATATCGGTTTTTCTTCTGGCGATTCTTTTGCCAATTGGATCATTTCTCATCAGAGTGATCCTGTTTCGCCTGCTCTACATCCTTCAGAACCTCTTGCTTTCATGATGTACTTTCTTACGAAATTCTTCTGGTGTGTTCCTTCTAACGGTGTTCTCCTCGAAATGCACTCTCTGGCTTCGGCGCTTATTAACCATGTGACTCTGCCCTTAGCCGATTTCTTCCTTGCTCATTTATATGCGGGTATTTCGGCTACTGTGTCGGGTTGGGAAAAAGGTTCGTCCGATAAAGCCCGTGGTCCTTTATGGTTCCGCCATTTGTGGTTGGTTTGGCACTTTCGTGACATTTCTCAATTTCCTCCCCATTATATTTGTCCTAATCGTTTTATCGCTCCTGATCTTCTTGGAGCATCCCTTCCTCTCTTGTCGATTCCTCATTGGATCAACAATTTCTTGGGTCGAACTGCCAAATAATCCTTTTCCCATTATCACTATCGGAAGGCTGACTTCGCTTGGGTCAGGGAGATTGCTACTTCTCCCTTCGGGTCTCCCCTTTCTGCAGCTCTTGCCCAAATCTGTAATAGGTGTATATTACCCCGTCCGATCTTTAACGGTTCCACATTTGTATCCGCTAAGTCTGCCATTCCTTTTGAAGTCTACAATCCCCATTTGGTCAGCCGTCAATTCGGTTTTGGTCAAGACTTAGTGGAAGCTCTTAGGACCGGTAAACGCCCTTCTGCTTCTGCCAGCCGTCAGCAATGCTCCCTCTATCATAAACGTTTAATCTCGTTTAAGGTTTGGAAGTTTGCTGTTCGTCCGGGAAGCGTTACCTCCCGCTTTCAGTCTTGGTGGGACGGTGTTGCTTGTGCCTTTTTCAGTGCTAATCTTGATTCGGTTCTGCGGAGAGGTGGTTTCTCTCCTATCCTGGCGTTCTCTTCTTTCCCTTCCTCATCTCCGGGTTCTACCCCTCAGCGTACCCTCGGTTCGCCTTCTATTTCTCGCCCAGGTATGTTCCTTTTCTTCTTTCTCCCTTTTCCTTGGTTATTGCTTATTCCCTTATTTTTCATCTTACTCATTTGATTCCTTTGACTTCAGATATTCCCCGATCTTCTACCTCTGACCCTGGTCGAAAGAGGCCTGCTTCGCCTTCGGCTTCCCTTATTGGCTCTCTTCCTCCTACTCAAACTAGGAGGCGTTCATCTCGTTCACCGCTTGGCAGAGTCCCTACCACTCTTTTTGCGGTTTGTTACACTACTCTTTTTCTTTTCCAGGCTCCTTTCCTTCGACTAATTTCTTTTTCTCACTCTTGCCAGGTCCCACCCGTTTTGCCACCATCCGATGTTTCCCCACTTCCAACTGTGGTTTCGGCTCCTCCTGTAACTGAATTTCGCACATCGGCTGGTATCAGTAATTTGACTGTTTGTGCTGGTTCTTCTTCTGTTAATCCTCGGGGTTTGATTGAAAGTTCTACTCTTGCCGACCCTTTCGTCCCTCATTCGGTTGATCTTTCTCAATCTATTACGGACTCTGTCACACCCTTGTCTTCGGCTATTCTGAAACCGACTGGCCCTTCATCTAGTGGTGTGATTGTTGATGAAGCCCCCGCCGATCAGGTCCCTTTATCACCATTTCCTGATCGGCATGTTTTGGACGATTTCTTTTCTCCTGTCTCTATAGTTTCTCGTCCGTCAGACCTTTCTGTTCACCTTGGCGATTGTTTGGCCAGGCTGTGCAATCTAATCGGCCGGCAATCTGATGTGGAGTTTGTCAATCCTAAACCGATCCTCATTCTCTTGTCTCATCTTGAGCAACAATTTCATGACGAGATGTTGTCTCTGAATCTAAATGGCACTCTTCAAATGATTACGAAGTCTGTCCTCTCAATGGATCAGGAACTCATGGCTCATTTGATAATGCGGGACAAACTTGCCGCCGAGCGTGAAGCTGCGGCTTCTTCACGAGCCATTTTTGATAATTATTCTGCAGAGTATCGGGCTCAGATGAATACACTATCCGAGGTGGAATCTCGGGAACATAAACAGTCCGAGGACCTTTCTTCGATTCGGTCTGAAATAGCCAAGCTCCAACTACAAGAGAAGGATTTGGAATTGATTTTAGCTCAAACTAAGCGAAAATCGGCCGATCTGAGACGGTCAATAAAAGCCCTTCGTCAATCGGCCGAGGCTCCCAAGGCTAGAATCTTGGATTCTCAGCAGGATGCTTCTTATCTAGCCATGCGGATCAGTTTCAACGATTTCATTCTTGGCACTTTCCAAGAAAAATGGGCCGAAACCCAGTCTTTAGTCGGTCAGCTGGATTCGGCCATCAAAAGCCCTTGGCGGGCAAAGTGTTGTTCATGTCTCTTCTCCACATGTTTTATTTCCTTTGGATCCTTCAGAGATAGAGACCTCCCCTTCGGGCGATAATCCACCTTTGTCAACCATTCCTTTAGGTACTTTGTTCTCCTCCATTTCTTGTTGTGATTCTTCTTTATGCTCTCTTACTTATCATTCCTTTTTTTCTTCCCTAGGGAAACATGGTACTTCCTATGGTGCTGGTTCATCCACCGTTCGCCTCCCATCTGGTGACGCTGCTGGCCCTTCTTCTTCAGCAGGTCCGAATCTGATGACATCTTCGGTTAATCCTTCTATCGCTGCTTCGCAAGGCTTGGATGATGATGTTCCCTTTGATGACCAGGAAGACCATTGATTTGCTTTTGTATATCAACTTTGTGTTTTGACTTATCTTCTGTCAAGTGTGAATTTCGGTCACTCTTTTTTTCTTGACAGCTGTAATCGGCCCTTTTTGGACTATGTTGGCCGATACTTTGTACTTGGATTCATATCTTTTGTATCTTTTGCAATGCGATTCGTATCCCGTTAATTCCACTATTTTCGGTCTCCTTTATTACTAATTTCTGAATGTTAGCAGCTTTTTCCGGGAGTCAGCTGTAACGTTTTCCCATAAATAACATTTAATATTGACCGTTTCTTTTGCCGAGTACTTATCCCTTCCTATAAATACCCGGCATTGTTGATGCTTATCTATCACTTCTTTCTTTCTTCCTTATAACGATATGGCTCTCTCTTCTCCTTTGCTCAATCTCCTGTCTCCCGTACCTCCATGGTTCTCGACGAGCACCTTTATGCAAGGATTTCCAGACGTGGTACGAAAGCCTTTCGCTTGTGCGATACGAGTTCAACTAATACTCTTTTCACCATGTTCGTATGGGCGAGGATCTTTATCTGTTATTCCAAATGAAGGTCTCGACGGGTATGCGGACATTTCTTTTTTCGACTTTGCGGTTGCATATCCTGTCGGACCTTATTTAATGGGGGAATAACCTCCCTTAGTTATTCCTCCGTCCCCTTACCTTTCCACCGCTTTGGGTGATTGACTGGCAGTACCCCTCCACCTTCCATCCACGGGGGTACACAGACAATACCCGAATTTGACTTCTACCTCTGGAACATGTATTATTCGTGCTAGCGTCTCCAGGGGTAAAGGTTCGGTGGTAGGACTCAAATCGGCAATACTATTCTGGGGCAAGCATCTGTGCCCTGTTTCTGTTTTGCCGATATTACTAAGCGGCATTTCTACAAGGCTGGGAATCTTCCAAGGACCTTTCCCTTGTATATGCCTGCATAGACTAGGACGTTCCCCTTGTATATCGTATTTTCGGGCTATTGACGCCGCTTTCGGCCGAAGTAGCACCCTCTTTGTACTTGTTCGTTCATGCAATAAAATCTTTATTTTCTGCTTACTTATCGTTTAATCCCAAACTGATGGATAATATTTCTTCATGTATCTTGCATTTACTGGATTTGACATCTGCTCACCATTTTCGTCCACCAAAATGTATGCTCCATTCGATAATTTGGTATGAACAATAAATGGTCCCTCCCAATTGGGACTCCACTTACCTAGTCGGCCATCCTTCTGCTTGGGTGGCCATATAACTTTCCAAACTAAGTCTCCAACTTCAAACCGCTTAAGACGAATTCGCTTATTGTACCAATCGGCCACAACATCTTTGTTTTTCTGCAAATTCTCAAAGGCTTGCATCCGATTGGAGTTAATTTCCAATAATTCATCTTTCATCGCACAATCGTACTGTTCGGCCGACATTGAATCCGCTTGGTTTGTTCTCAAAGTCGGCACTGTTATTTCGGCTGGCAACACTGCGTCCATTCCATAAGTCAGCCGAAATGGTGTAAACCTAGTGGCTGAAGTTTTAGCATTTCGATAAGCCCATAATGCCTCTGACAGCTTTTCATGCCACTTTCTTGGTTGGTCTTCGATCATTTTCTTTATAATTCCTATTAGCTGTTTGTTTGTGGCCTCTGCTTGTCCATTTCCTTGTGGGTAATATGGTGACGAATGCACAATTTTTATTCCGTATTCATCTGCAAAGGCCTTGACTTTTTCTCCCACAAATACAGTTCCTCTATCTGTTAGAATCGTCTGTGGGATCCCAAATCTATAAATCAATTGTCTCTTGATAAACTCGATCACCTCTTCTTGTGAAATACTGACATACGCCTGAGCTTCGGCCCATTTCGTGAAGTAATCTGTTGCCACTAGCACGAACTCATGTCTTTTAGACGAAGAGGGAACTTTTCCTATGATGTCCATGGCCCATCCTCGAAACGGCCATGGTTTGATCATTATGTGTAATTCTTCGGCCGGTAACTTCTGAATCGGCCCATGTTTCTGACATTCGCTGCATCCTCTCGCATATTTTTCACAATCAATACCCATATTCGGCCAATAATATCCCAGCCGAATAATACTCCACTTCATCGATTTTCCTGCCCGATGTGCGCCACATATTCCTTCATGAACCTCTCCCATCACCCTTCTGGCATCTTCTTCTCCGACACATCTGAGCAATACTCCATCAATAGCACGCTTGAATAATAATCCTCCTATTATGACGTAATCCATCGCTTTCCGCTTTTCAGCTGGATTAGCCTCCGAAGGATCTTCTAATGTCTGTGCTATCTTCTTTATCCATTCGGCCTTCTCTGTTTCGGCCAAATGTACTTCCACATTTCCTGCTATTGGCATTAGCCGATATCTAGCTGCGTGTTGAGCCAATTCATTGGCTACTTCATTCTTCTCCCTTGGGATATATTCAATATATACCTCATCGAATTCTTCTAACAAATTAACCGCTTCTTCGTACAATCTAATCAACTGAGAACTCTTAACCGAAAAATCGCCTAATAATTGCTGAACAACTACTTGTGAGTCCCCTCTGATAATGATTGCTTTGACTCCTTCTTCTATCAACCGTTGTAATCCCGAAATCAACGCTTTGTATTCAGCTTGGTTATTCGTATATGACTCTGGCAATTGCACGAAGTACTTGTATACCTTGCCCTCCGGTGTTTGTAGGGTAAACCCTGCTCCGACTCCTGAAGCGGCTTTAGAACCATCAAACATCATCACCCATGGTTGCAAGTATACAATTCCTATCTCACCGACTTCTTTCGGCCGATCTTGATGATCGATGTCATCGGTCATCGGATGTATCGCATGGTCAGCCAGAAAATCGGCTACAATATGTCCTTTCATAGCCCTCAAAGGTTGATATCTCAAATCGTATGCATTTAACTTCATGACCCATTTGGCCATTCTTCGGCTACTGACCGGATCATTCATCATAACCTTGACTATGTCAACCGAAGCCACCACTATCACTTGCCTCGGTTGAATATAATATTCTAATTTCTGGCATGCATGATAAAGACTTAAATATAATTTATGAATCGGCGAGTACCTTACTTCTGTAACACCCCGAAATTCATCCTCATAAGGTTTCAGAATGTTACCGCCACACTTGTCAGTCAGGCTCGCCCTTTGGCTAACCTAATTGACAAGTGTTACGGCTAAATATCTTCACATATAAATTTTTGTAATATGAACTTTAAAAATTATTGCCAATTTTATAAAATATAGTCATAAGAAAATTTAAAGTACTTAATACCAAAGCCATTGTTCTTTCTCACGCGGAAGCATAAACTAAAGGCAATATATAAGACATTAATAATTAAAAGTACGTGGTTCCTTAAAGCAACAATCTTTTTGATGAAAGGTAATCCCATCCCCAAATGCTCATGTCATGAGATGCAGTTCACATGTCAGCTCCAATATCTGTAAAAAGATAACACAACAACTTTTTATCAGTACAATGGTACTGAGTAAGTCAACCCGCTCCACTTTAAGAAGTGGATTTTAAAATAATGGTTGACACTCATTTAAAAAAAATAATTTTCACTTTTTCTTTAAAAAAGGATCACACACATTACCTTTAACAAAATAAATAACTTCATTCTTACCATTGTAGCAACTATGCACAAGAGGACACCATTTTCCATATATCATATCATATCATATCGATCATAAGTCATGATCAGCATGCAGCGGACTCATATACAGACACACTCCGGAGCTTTGGGTAACCCATCACGGATACACCCAAGAGTATAGACTCATACATGCAACAACGCCGTTTTGGCACAATTTATCAACAATGTCGTCTTGGCATATTTAGAGGGGGAGGCCCCGCAAGACACATCCCTAGTGCATTAGCCCTCTATCAAGTATGGCATCTTACTCAAGTTAATAGTGCACAATGGATTTAAAAGAGTTTTTCACAATTTTCCACATAATATCCTCTTTAAAAGAGTTTTCAACAATTTCACGGGAGTAACCTCATAACAAGGGCATTCAATAATGCCAAATATTATTTCAACATTTAACTCCCATATCAGTATCTCATAAATATAAAAATATCATTTCATGGATCTCAAAATCCAACAATTTTTCATTTGGACAAAAAAAATCAAGTCCAACGTCGCAGTTTACGCCAAGTCAGTTTAAAAATTCATATGAAAGGCGATTGCTATGAAATTTAAACTGTAGATACTCAACACATAGTTGAACTAGTTTTATGTTTTACACTATTCAAAATAAGGTATGGAAATAGTTCAAAAATAGAGTTCTTTATAGAACATGTATTCTGCCAAAAATTCAATAGTGACTCTATAATTTTCAACAGGTTTTAAAAATAGTAATTCGTGACCAAAAATTCTAAAATTTTACCACAAGGTAGATAACACATAGATAAATATTTTTCATGAAGAAACCATTTGGCTTTGAGATACTTAAGACCTTAAAAAATGCGGATTTCAGAAAACACTATCATTTCTCAGATTTCAACAAAAAGAGATTTCGACCTTTCGATAAAGCGGATCCCATAACTTTTTGATACGAGTTCTAAAAATCATAAAATTTTCCAGAATTATACTCAACTCAATAAGGAACAAGTTTTATGAAGGAACCTTTGAGGGTTAATGAACCAAAATAGTTTAAAAAGATGGATCTTTGCGTAAACGAAAAACGGACAGATTTTGGTATAATGAGGGAATTTTAATTTTGTACTTTTAAAACATGGATGGGGATCTCCAAACTTAAAGTAGAGAGTGTTAACTTACAGAATAGATGTATAAGACCAAGGAGATTCAAAGATAATGGCCGTTATAACACAAGATTCGCACCACAAATGACGGGTTTCGCTGAAATTCGACAAATAGAGGGAAATCAATTTATAGTATAAAAATAAAAGATTTAGATCTCTAAGATACAAGTTTCAAGGATGATATCTTACTAACCAAGTGTTGAGAAGAATTAGAACTCTTAGAATGATGAAGGTTGCCAAGCCTACAAGACTCCACAATCCTTAAGATATGCTCACTATGTGGGAGAACTTTGAAGAATAAAATGGGTAGTGAATTTGGCTAATGAGATGGATGAGATTGGTGTGTTTGAAGGCTAGAAACTCCCTCTATTTATAGGCTAAGATTTGAACAATTGAACATGACACATTGTGAGAGTGATTACAACCTCACCAATCATCCAATTAAGTGTGTCTTGAGCAATAATGGTTAGAGTATTTGTATCCACTCATTTGGTCCTTATAGCCTAACAAAGAGGCTATTAATTTGGGAGGCTATTAATTTTGTCCATCATGTTGTCTATTAACATAATGGTTTGCCTATTATGGAGGCTATTAATCTTGGTGGGTTCAAGAGATAATTGATCACCTTTCTTTGCTAGCCATTCATCCAAGACACTTGTTAATCATGTTGATTTTTCATCTATTTGTTTAGGAAGAAAATTTCTTGCAATTGCTTTTTAACCTTATATTTGTGTAAGTAGTGTATCATGAAAATGATTGAAGTATTAGCTTGTCTAGAAAAATCATTATTCTTGCCATTATTTAGTGGCATGCATTTATACTCAATGAGTTGGATATGATAATATAATATTTATTTATTTATTTCAAGTATTGTATTTATATTAATGTGCTTTCAAAAAGATAATAATAATATACTTGCATGGTTTTATTTTATTCATAACAATACTCAAACCACAAAGTCTTCATGTCATCATCAAATAAAAATTATAATCTATGAATATATTTTCTTATATATAAAAGTTAATTCTCATAGATTCACATAAAAACTCATACTTTTATTTTTATAAAAATTTATTCCATAATGAATACCAAAGTACTTAAAATATTCACATACTATCCTCATAAAAATTTTCAAGACCAATGTGTATATATATAAAAACTTATATATATAATTTAAACAATAGATTTAAAAACTATATAATTCTATTACCCTTGATATTGAAATTCATATTTCTTTTGGAAAAGACAAATTTACATATTTAGTTTTTCAAGTGTTGTTTTGTAGAAAAAAAACAATATACTAATTCTTTAAGCAAGTGATTAAATATTTAATAAAAGTCTCTTTAGTGAATTACAATTATTTCGGGTAATTTCTATGGTATTACAATCCACCCTCCTTAAGAATCAACTTCGTCCTCGAAGTTTTAATGAAAAATACTATGGCAATCTAATATGCGGAATATAAGATAAAAGTTAATGGAAAAGAAAAAAAATAGGAGATTTTGAACATACCCTATCAAGATTGTGTCGGGTGGTTACATCCTCCTCCCCTTAAGCCTACAGTTATGTCCCCATAACTGTTATTTGGTCGTTTAAAAAGAGATTGGGGTAGCGTTGCTTCATATCATCCTCTAGTTCCCATGTTGCTTCTTCCGTACCATGATTGGACCAAAGTACTTTAACAATCCGGGTGGTCTTGTTCCTTGTCGTTCTTTCTTTGATATCGAGTATTTGGATTGGATACTCTTCATAAGTTAGATCTTCTTTGAGTTCAATTACTTCCTGTTGAAGTACATGGGTTGGGTCACGCACATATTTCTTTAACTGTGAAACATGGAACACATTGTGCACTCGAGATAGTTGTGGCGGTAGGGCTAGTCTGTATGCCAGGGTTCCGACTCGTTCCAGAATGTCATACGGTCCAATATATCGAGGACTTAACTTTCCTCGCTTTCCAAAACGCATCACTCCTTTCATAGGTGATATTTTCAGCATAACCTTATCTCCAACTTGAAATTCTAAGTTTTGTCGCCTAACATCGGCATAACTTTTCTGTCGATCTTGTGCTGCCTTCATTTTCCCTTGGATCATCTTGATCTTTTGGGTCATGTCTTCAATGAGTTGCGGCCCAACCACAATAGAATTATCACATTTTTCCCAACATAATGGGCTTCGGCACTTGCGTCCATAGAGTGCCTCAAACGGTGCCATACCTATATTAGCATGATAGCTGTTATTGTAAGAGAACTCTATCAAAGGTAGATGCCTTTCCCAACTTCCTTTAAATTCAAGAACGCATGCTCTCAGCATGTCCTCCAGTGTTTGGATTGTCCTTTCTGTTTGTCCATCCGTCATCGGGTGAAAAGCGGTGCTCATTTTAATTTGGGTACCAAGAGCTTCTTGCAGCTTGGTGATAATGGCCAGAAATGACCATTATTTTCAATCCATTTCCGTGTCTTAAACGGGCATTTGATCGCATTCCGGTCTTACATTAAGTAAGAAAGCAGTCGAATTGGACTGATTTATGCATAATTGTAAAAATAATAAGCTGGTGTGAAAAAGGCATAAATATGTAATTTTATTACATATTTATGTTAGAAAAATCCAAAAACATGAGAAAAAGAAAAGAAAAGAAAAAAAGGAAACAAAAGATGGGAAAAAGAGAAAAAGCCCACAAAAAGAATACTTTCGGCCCATCTGGCCCAATCCAGCAGGCCCAGGAACACCTTTGTCGCGGAAGCTCCTTTGTCGCGATGCATGGTTCCGCGACAAAGGAACGCTCCGCGACCAAGCAAGCTCAGATGAAGGAGAAGACCAGCCAGAGCCCTCTGTCGCGATACCTTTGTCGCGATGCCCTGTTCCGCGACAAAGATGCATTTTTAGAGACACAAGACCCAGTCGAGAAGCTTTGCCACATGCAGTGTGTTCCGCGACCAAACTTGGTGCTCCGAGACAAGCTGTGATGTCTTGAGACACAATGCGCTCAAATCAAGGCCCATGAGCTTAGGGTTTCCCCTCTATAAATATGAGGTGTTTCCTTTGAGCTAGGAGTTGGAAGAATTTTTAGAGAGAATACACATTCTTGAAGACAAGTGGGGAGCTCAGTAGTTTAGTTTAGTTTAGAGTAGTTTAGTTAGGTTTTTCTTGTATTATTTAATTCATGCACTAGTTAGATGTAGTTTATTGCGCTTTGGTTAGATAGCCAGTTTTTTTTCCTGCTCTAAACTTTTGTTTAAGGGATTGTGATATCCAATCATCGGTATGAACAACACCGTTTAATAATATGGGAAAACATTCTCCATTTGTGTCCCGAAAATCATGAAATGGGTCTCACACCCCATGGATCTTACTGCTTTCGTTTTCCTTGGATCATTTGATCCTTGTTTTGCATTTTAATGTCACTGCTTGGTGACTTTTTCTTGGGATAATGTTGCACGCTTATGGGTGATCAAGCTCAGATTAGGGTTCCTTAATATTTAAGTCTGTTTTATTTCTTTTATGTTCAGCATGTTCTAGCTAGATTCATATTCTGTTTTGTCATTTTAAGCTTAGTTTAGCTTTTGAATCTGAAAAGGGTGAGATCACACATAATGCATGCCACTGTTCCACTTTACTTTCTGACATGTGTACTGGACACACCTTTGTTGCGGAACAACTCTTGTCGCGGAACCACGTTCCGCGACAAAATGATGCTTTGGCGACAAAGGTGCCAAAGAACATTCGTTAACCATTATTTTAAAACCCTTGGTCGCGAAACAACCCTTGGCGCGGAACCACGTTCCGCGACAAAATCCTGATTAGCGACCAAGGACCCAAATACTTTTGATTTTATTTTGGAAGGGCTTTGTCGCGAATCAACATTGTCGCGGAGCCACATTCCGCGACAAAACCTCTTGTTCCGCGACAAGAATTATGCCTTGTCCAATTTTCAACCTTTTTGTCGCTATGCCCCCTTGTCGCGGAACCATGTTCCGCGACAAAATTTTCGCTTAGCGACAAAGCAAACCCTAATTTTCAAAATTCCATTCCTCTTATTTCCCACCCCTTTGTCGCGGAGCCACACTCTGCGACACAAACCCTGCATCGCGACAAAGTGGCACATTTTTTTGCCAAATTTTTATCCTTCATCTCACTCCATTAATTAATTGAACCTTTATATTAATATTGTGAGGTTGAAATCCAATGATCTCAACCCATGATTAATTTGATATAAAGAACTTTGTTCAATTTCCCATTAAAAGATTCTTCTACAAGAAATTAAACTCTAATGATCTAAGTATATAATCCGGACTGTAATTAATTAATTAATTATGGAATGAGAGATTATTTAGACCATAAAGAGTGATTATGGATTTAATTCCATACCCTTGCATGAGAAACCAATGTCTCTCATACAAGATGACCCAAAAAAAATATTTTCTTTTATTTATTTATTTATTTTGTCTTTTCCGTGATGTGTGAAACAGCTAATAAGAGATATAACAGACTAATGTTGGCGGGTATTCCGACACGGATAACTAGCTCGTATTCTGTATATTGATTATTAATTGTTATTTTGCGTGGTCCGGATAGTGGTCGGTGGATGCCTTGGCGGTACATCCATCCGGGATTATAATAGCTGCTCAGCTGACTCCTATCCGGATACAGTTTTCTTTTCTTTATTTTAATTTCAAACCCGAATCTGGAGCTGTAGTAATGTTAGATGATATTTGCCAATATCATCTAATAATTATTGCAGTGATAGAACATGTGGGTTTTTATCCGAATTCACAGATAGTGGAATCTAAGATGACAGCGGCAACTGTCATTTAAGACATTCCACTGTCTAAAAACCGTTCCACCTGGAATAGTTGGGACCTGGATAGCAGATGTTTGCAGTCCGGATAACCCCAGTTATTGCAGTCATCTTTTAGCCAAATAAATTCTTCCCACCTCCGGCTATTTCATCTCTGTGTATCAACTTCTGTCTAAACCCGCCTTATATTTTGGGTTATTTAATTTTACACTTCTCTATAAATTTATGCATGATATTATTATGTAGATATTTTGGTCGATATTATTTTGGGATCCTTCCCTTGGACATAGAGGTCTTGATTTAAATCAGATGTTTCATAATAAATTTCCAACAAGAATTCCTTTATAAATCCGGATCTGAGTAAGGGATAAATTCGACAGTTATGACTAATTCATATCCGACTGGGGGCTGATTTTGGGAAATTAGAAGCAGAGTCAGCGATTAGGTCTCACCTAGACTGAAAGGATCTGTATTTTAATTGAGAGTCTAGTACCTGATAGGGAATGATTTTCAGATTTATTCTTTTCCAAAATCGCTGTTTGTTGGAAATCTTGTATTACATATTACACTGGGTCAGATTCCACTTGGATTCCGATAAGGTGTGACAGATAATACTAGAGGAACAACATTCGGGCCTTGGTTATTTTCTAAGGTAGGGTTGAGTACTCTTTCAACTGCTATTTTCTTCTGCCAAAGCCTATTATTGAGTCCTGAGTGAGTGCATCCGGAACGAACTAATTTATTAGTTCGTTTCATTAGTTTGTATCTCATAACCACCCGACGAGAAGTGAACACTGCGAGCGGTTCACCGAGAATAGGGAATTCTTGATCTACATCCGGTCATTCTGACTGGGGGCTTTCTTTTACTACCAGGGTCAGACTTTCAAAAACCTCCGAGTGATAAGATTTTAAACGCTTTCTTTACCGCTTTCTTTTAAATGCTTTCGTTAGAGGTCACTCGGTTGTATTGAGAGTTGTGTAACTGCTACTAGGATTGAGAGTTAAGGGATAGTTCAGGGCTTGATTAGATTCTTCGGGTGTGACATGGGGGAATGATAGCGGTACTTGCCACTTCAATAAATGATTTGTCAGGTGTTGCTTGTCCACCACAGATGAATAACATGCCTCCACACGGCCGTGTGAGGGCAGTTGTGAGTCTGTGGTATCTTAGATTTTGCTGTCTTAAGAGCATGTAAACTCTTACTGTAAGTACCTGTCTGTTAAAGGGAACATGGTATAGAGAGCATGAGAGTTAGCTAACTGACGGATTATCCCAAGCTAAGATCTGTGAATTAAAATGGAAGTTTAATTGTGTTTCATCTGAATCTTGTCCAATCTTTATTCTTTTCTTCCTGTCCCTTCTGTCAAAAATTTAAATCTGCTTTCTTAGATAATTTTAACCGCTTTCTTAGAATAATTTTATTGCTTTCTTAGATTAAAGTTAATTCGCTTTCTAGAATAATTTTATCTGCTTTATTTTAATTGCTTTCATAGCTTAGTTTAAATTATGTCAAGTAGTTGTTAGTCATTTCACAAACTTGAATCGAGTAACCGAGTGGAAAATCTTAGTAAACGACGTGGGCCCTGCTTCCACCGCACATCCTCCAGTGAACGATCCGGTACTTACTATAAATACTGCAATTTTTGACTCCGTGCGCTTTCGGGAGCACAGTTTCTTAACACGAGTAAATAAAAACATGATTTTTTCGGAAAATACTCATGTAGTGGGAATCTGCCGAAAGTTTCATGGCAGGGAATCTCATGACATGAAATCATGAGAAGTATCATGGCACATATGCCGGGGACCCTCAGTGTGACAGGCTGAAGGTCAATTTATCCCGGTTGTATCATGAGATTTTTCAAAAGTTTCATGGCAGAGAGGACCACATTGCCATTTGAAATTAAAGCCCCTGACATGAGTAATAAAGAGTAACAGCCTTAATATATCCTTAAACCCCTTCCCATGAATCATAACTCCTTCATTTAATAAATCCAATCCTGATATATTTTTATAAAATACTCGTGTTAATGAAATTTGTCAAAAGTTTCATGGCGCCGTTGCCGGGGAGGATGCAGCGTCGTTTATTAAGAGAAATACATTCCTGATTACTCATAGATTAGCTTAGTTTAATGTAATATATCTAATCCAGAACAGAAAAAGTACCCTCAAGATTAATTGAACATTTAGAGTACCAAGACTCTAAATGTGAGGATGTTGAACTGAGGAGAAAACCTAACCTAATGGGTATTTACCTGTCTTGCAGGAAATTCGGAACCAAAATGGTTTCATGAGTCCTAAGGGCTTCTGACGTACTGCTTTAACCTTTTGACAGGTTAAACATCTAGCCACAAACTCAACAACCTCATTCTTCATCCTTGGCCACCAATAAACCTTCTTTAAATCCTTATAAAGCTTATCACCCCCTGGATGTACTGAATATGGGGTGTTGTGGCCTTCTTCCATTAATCTTCGTTTTAGCTCTACGCATTTATGCGGTACGCACCATCTTCCTTTGAAGCGAATGCTTCCATCCTCATGGATTGCAAAACCAATTGCTTTTCCTTCAGCAACCTTCTTCTTGATCCTTTCAAGCTTTATGTCGCCTGGTTGAGCACTGCGTATTTCATCAAATACCGTAGATTCAATGGTCATAGCATTAATGACATTTTCCACAGTTCCATAATGGACTAGCTCCGTATCTACCTTGACCAAGTCCATATACAGTTTCGAAGGTAAGATAAGAGTATTTGCCACGTGTCGAGTCTTGCGGCTCAACGCATCTGCGACCACATTAGCTTTCCCTTCATGGTAGGCGATGTCCAAATCATAATCCTTGATCAACTCTAACCATCTGCGTTGCCTCATGTTTAACTCCTTCTGAGTAAATATGTACTTAAGGCTCTTGTGGTCGGTGAATATCCGACAAGTTCGTCCGTATAAGTAGTGTCGCCAAATCTTTAATGCGAACACTACCGCTGCTAATTCTAGGTCGTGCGTCGGATAATTCTCCTCATGAGGCTTCAATTGTCGTGATGCATATGCAATGACTTGTTGTTGTTGCATTAAAACACACCCTAGCCCCTCTTTTGAAGCGTCACTATACACTTCAAAATCTCCATTCTCTGTTGGCAATGTTAAAATTGGTGCTGTTGTGAGGCGTTTCTTTAACTCTTGAAATGATGATTCACACTTTTCTGACCATTCATACTTCAAGCCTTTCTTCAAAAGTTGAGTCAGAGGTCGTGCAACTTTGGAAAAGTCCTTGACGAACCTCCTGTAATATCCAGCCAGTCCAAGAAAACTTCTCACTTCTGTTTGATTAGTAGGCGTAGGCCACTCGGTGATTGCTGATATTTTTGCTGGGTCAACAGAAACTCCATCAGCTGATACAACGTGGCCTAAAAATCCTACTTTTTCTAGCCAAAAGTCACACTTGGACAACTTGGCATAGAGTTGGTGTTTCCTTAATGTCTCTAGCACCTGATGCAAGTGTTGCTCATGTTCTTCATTGCTCTTTGAATAGATCAAGATGTCGTCGATGAAAATGACTACACATTGATCTAACAATTCTCGAAACACATCATTCATGAGATTCATGAATACTGCTGGGGCATTTGTTAGCCCAAAGGACATCACTGTAAATTCGTAATGTCCATAACGTGTCCTGAAAGCAGTTTTCGGAATATCCTTTTCAGCGATTCGCAGTTGATGATAACCGGATCGCAAATCTATCTTGGAGAATACCGTTGCACCTATAAGTTGAACGAAAAGGTCATCAATCCTAGGTAACGGGTATTTGTTTTTAACCGTTACCTGATTTAAACCTCTATAATCGATACAAAGACGTAACCCTCCATCTTTCTTCTTGACGAATAAGACTGGTGCTCCCCACGGCGACGTGCTAGGTCGTATATACCCCTTTTGTAATAATTCCTTAAGTTGCTCCTTGAGTTCATTCATTTCTAGGGTTGCCATGCGATAAGGAGCTTTTGATACAGGTTCTGTTCCGGGAAGTAGATCGATTGTAAACTCGACTTCACGTTCTGGAGGCATTCCAGGAATTTCTTCTGGGAATACATCTGGATACTCCCTCACTACTGGAATGTCATCAATTTTATTCTCCTTTAACTTGAGGTTATGGATATAGCATGCATAAAGCATATATCCTTTCTGCATAAGACTATAAAATTTTAAGGCATTTACTACCTTAGTCTTACGTTTGGGGAGTTGGACATAGTAGTTGACCTTTTTGCCTCTCGTCTTAGACAGTGTAATTTTGTGTTTCTGACACTCAATTACAGCTTTATATTGGGTAAGCCAATCCATTCCCAATATAATATCAAAATCTTTAAGGTCAAATTCTACTAAGTTTGCATAGAACTTAAGGTTCTTAATGACTATAGGAATCCCATCGTATCGTTTGGTGCACGATACAAATTTTCCCGAAGGCAACTGAATTCCTAAGTTAATCATTTTAGGTTTTGGCATCTCTAATTCAGGCAAGATTCTAGAAGAGATAAACGAACAACTTGCTCCAGAATCGAATAAAACCTTAACAGGCACACTTAAAGCCGTAAATGTACCTGTTATCACATCCCCTTGAGTTGAAAGATCTGCCTGATTAATAACATTGAGCCGCCCTATAGGTGCTCCATGGTTCCCTTGTTGGTTTCTATTTTGCTGAGGCCTCTGTCCTTGATTATTTCCGTTTCGCACATCCTGATTATTTGGCTGAGTGGGGATATTGATAAGGTCATCTCTTTTTGTAATATTTTCAATGCGGGTCTTACACTCCTTCCTCATATGACCTTCTCGGCCACATCTATAACATGTACCCGGCTTGGGGCATCCCCTAGCCAAGTGGGGCTTGTTGCATTTTGGGCATTGTGGTATGTACCCTTCATGGTTTCTAGTACCATTGTTGCCCCCTCCTTTGTTTCCCTGGACGGGTCGATTCTGCCCACCTCGAATATTGCCTTTATTGTTGCTGAGGTGGTTGTTGTTGCTGCTGCTTCCTCGGTTGTCCTGAATCCTCTTGTCCTGTCCTTGGAACCCGCGGCTAGACTCCCCGGCTTTTCTCTTCATCTGTTGTACACGAGAAACTGCGACAACTCGATCGTAGATCGCTTGGAGGGTAGGATACTGAACTCCAGCCACCACTTCTCTAATAGAGAGGTTTAATCCCATTTCGAACTTCTGTGCCTTCTCGGCATCGGTGGAGACTAACTTAGGAGCAAATCTGACTAACTCCTTGAATCTGACATAGTATTCTTGTACAGATTGTGCTCCTTGTCGTAACGATAGAAACTCTTCATACATTGCTGCTTTGGTACTCATCGGGTAAAACCTTTCTCTTAGAGCTTCTGTAAAGTTTTCCCATGTATACTCCTCATCATCATCTAGCTCTCTCTTCTGTAACTGCCACCAGTCATCTGCATCACCTCCTAAAAAGTACGAGGCTACAGTAATCTTCTGCTCATCTGGGCAACGAGTCGCTTCGAGTAGCTTGTTGAAACTTTTTATCCAATCCTCCAATTTAGTAGGGTCCTCCTGCCCATCATAACGAGGTGGTCTGTATTGGTTCACCACTGCTAGGTGATTGAGCTGGGCTTGAGGTGGCGGCACAGCTGCTGTGGCTTGATTAATTTGACCCTGACCCAAGGCAATGAGCATTTGCTCAATGATCCTTAGGCGATCATTGTCAAGCGAGTTTGGCGTGTTTCGATTCTGAGGGGTTTGGTTGTTGGGTGCTCCCTGATTTGGAGGTACCATGTTGTGTCCAACGCCCTGATTGTTGGTGATGTCAGGGTGATATATGTTGTGTGCAGGTGGTACAGCTTGTTGATTGGATACACCCGGTGCTGCTGGCACTTCGTGGTTAGTCATGTTCGGATTTTGGTGTGGCTCCATGTTGTTGAGGGCATTAACACTTCGGAGGGTTTTTCTAGTCCTTGCACGGGGTGCCATTCTGCTAAGGATGGTTAAGCGAGAGTGAGTTCAAGTCTAAGGGATGATTATGTCCTAAAACTCGTTAGGTCATAGTATAAGGATGAGTTAACGCAGAAATGTCTAAGTTAGGAGTATGACTTTATTTAGAGATTAACCGGAAGGAATGAAATAACAAGATTTATTTCATAAATCTAGAGAATATTACAAGATAGAGAATTTAAAAAGAGCACTTATAATAAGGTCAAATGACTTAGTATATCATAACAATATATATTTTTTTAAAAAAATTTTTATAAAAAATGATGCATGCTCATGAATGCATATGTCCCCACCCCAAAAATAATTTCAAAGTTTCAAAATTTAACATAGCCCATATGGGCCTTTGAAAAATATTTTGCATATTTCTTTCTCAAAATGGACCTTTTTTTTTATCCATAAACCGGAGTTAAACTGTCGCATTCCTTAGTCAAGCTCGTCTTGTTGCTAACTTAACCAAGAAATGCTAAGATTAGAGGGTACCGCCTTCTAAGTAATTTGCCAACTAGTTAAAATATAGAGCTACAAAGTTGATTCCCAGGAAAGACTGGTAGAGCCACCGGCTGACGGGCAATCTTTAAAAACCAGACTCCTTAGACAGAATCAGCTCATGCAGTTCTATATTTAACAGTTTACAAATACTTAGAGTTTAAAAATACGCTCTGATACCACTCTGTAACACCCCGAAATTCATCCTCATAAGGTTTCAGAATGTTACCGCCACACTTGTCAGTCAGACTCGCCCTTTGGCTAACTTAATTGACAAGTGCTACGGCTAAATATCTTCACATATAAATTTTTGTAATATGAACTTTAAAAATTATTGCCAATTTTATAAAATATAGTCATAAGAAAATTTAAAGTACTTAATACCAAAGCCATTGTTCTTTCTCACGCGGAAGCATAAACTAAAGGCAATATATAAGACATTAATAATTAAAAGTATGTGGTTCCTTAAAGCAACAATCTTTTTGATGAAAGGTAATCACATCCCCAAATGCTCATGTCATGAGATGCAGTTCACATGTCAGCTCCAATATCTGTAAAAAGATAACGCAACAACTTTTTATCAGTACAATGGTACTGAGTAAGTCAACCCGCTCCACTTTAAGAAGTGGATTTTAAAATAATGGTTGACACTCATTTAAAAAAAATAATTTTCACTTTTTCTTTTAAAAAGGATCACACACATTACCTTTAACAAAATAAATAACTTTCATTCTTACCATTGAAGCAACTATGCACAAGAGGACACCATTTTCCATATATCATATCATATCGATCATAAGTCATGATCAGCATGCAGCGGACTCATATACAGACACACTCCGGAGCCTTGGGTAACCCATCACGGATACACCCAAGAGTATAGACTCATACATGCAACAACGCCGTTTTGGCACAATTTATCAACAATGTCGTCTTGGCATATTTAGAAGGGGAGGCCCCGCAAGACACATCCCTAGTGCATTAGCCCTCTATCAAGTATGGCATCTTACTCAAGTTAATAGTGCACAATGGATTTAAAAGAGTTTTTTTTTTCACAAATCTCCACATAATATCATCTTTAAAAGAGTTTTCAACAATCTCAAGGGAGTAACCTCATAACAAGGGCATTCAATAATGCCAAATATTATTTCAACATTTAACTCCCATATCAGTATCTCATAAATATAAAAATATCATTTCATGGATCTCAAAATCCAACAATTTTTCATTTGGACAAAAAAAATCAAGTCCAACGTCGCAGTTTACGCCAAGTCAGTTTAAAAATTCATATGAAAGGCGATTGCTATGAAATTTAAACTGTAGATACTCAACACATAGTTGAACTAGTTTTATGTTTTACACTTTTCAAAATAAGGTATGGAAATAGTTCAAAAATAGAGTTCTTTATAGAACATGTATTCTGCCAAAAATTCAATAGTGACTCTATAATTTTCAACAGGTTTTAAAAATAGTAATTCGTGACCAAAAATTCTAAAATTTTACCACAAGGTAGATAACACATAGAAAAATATTTTTCATAAAGAAACCATTTGGCTTTGAGATACTTAACACCTTAAAAAATGCGGATTTCAGAAAACACTATCATTTCTCAGATTTCAACAAAAAGAGATTTCGACCTTTCGATAAAGCGGATCCCATAACTTTTTGATACGAGTTCTAAAAATCATAAAATTTTCTAGAATTATACTCAACTCAATAAGGAACAAGTTTTATGAAGGAATCTTTGAGGGTTAATGAACCAAAATAGTTTAAAAAGATGGATTTTTGCGTAAACGAAAAACGGACAGATTTTGGTATAATGAGGGAATTTTAATTTTGTACTTTTAAAACATGGATGGGGATCTCCAAACTTAAAGTAGAGAGTATTAACTTACAGAATAGATGTATAAGACCAAGGGGATTCAAAGATAATGGCCGTTATAACACAAGATTCGCACCACAAATTACGGGTTTCGCTGAAATTCGACAAATAGAGGGAAATCAATTTATAGTATAAAAATAAAAGATTTAGATCTCTAAGATACAAGTTTCAAGGATGATATCTTACTAACCAAGTGTCGAGAAGAATTAGAACTCTTAGAATGATGAAGGTTGCCAAGCCTACAAGACTCCACAATCCTTAAGATATGCTCACTATGTGGGAGAACTTTGAAGAATAAAATGGGTAGTGAATTTGGCTAATGAGATGGATGAGATTGGTGTGTTTGAAGGCTAGAAACTCCCTCTATTTATAGGCTAAGATTTGAACAATTGAACATGACACATTGTGAGAGTGATTACAACCTCACCAATCATCCAATTAAGTGTGTCTTGAGCAATAATGGTTAGAGTATTTGTATCCACTCATTTGGTCCTTATAGCCTAATAAAGAGGCTATTAATTTGGGAGGCTATTAGTTTTGTCCATCATGTTGTCTATTAACATAATGGTTTGCCTATTATGGAGGCTATTAATCTTGGTGGGCTTCAAGAGATAATTGATCACCTTTCTTTGCTAGCCATTCATCCAAGACACTTGTTAATCATGTTGATTTTTCATCTATTTGTTTAGGAAGAAAATTTCTTGCAATTGCTTTTTAACCTTATATTTGTGTAAGTAGTGTATCATGAAAATGATTGAAGTATTAGCTTGTCTAGAAAAATCATTATTCTTGCCATTATTTAGTGGCATGCATTTATACTCAATGAGTTGGATATGATAATATAACATTTATTTATTTATTTCAAGTATTGTATTTATATTAATGTGCTTTCAAAAAGATAATAATAATATACTTGCATGGTTTTATTTTATTCATAACAATACTCAAACCACAAAGTCTTCATGTCATCATCAAATAAAAATTATAATCTATGAATATATTTTCTTATATATAAAAGTTAATTCTCATAGATTCACATAAAAACTCATACTTTTATTTTTATAAAAATTTATTCCATAATGAATACCAAAGTACTTAAAATATTCACATACTATCCTCATAAAAATTTTCAAGACCAATGTGTATATATATAAAAACTTATATATATAATTTAAACAATAGATTTAAAAACTATATAATTCTATTACCCTTGATATTGAAATTCATATTTCTTTTGGAAAAGACAAATTTACATATTTAGTTTTTCAAGTGTTGTTTTGTAGAAAAAAAACAATATACTAATTCTTTAAGCAAGTGATTAAAAATTTAATAAAAGTCTCTTTAGTGAATTACAATTATTTCGGGTAATTTCTATGGTATTACAACTTCGGCGTCCCTTAGGATTCGGCTTAGATAGTAAATCGCCCGGTCCCTTCCTTCATCGTCTTCTTGTGCCGATAATGCTCCAATAGATTCTTCGGCCGCTGCTATATACAACTTCAATGGCCGTCCTAAAATCGGAGGAACCAACACCGATGGATTCATCAAATCCTGTTTCAACTGTTCGAAGGCTTTTTTGTTGGTCGACTCCCCATTTGAACTCCTCTTCCTTCTTCAACCTCAATAAATCGGTTAGTGATTTCGACTTTCCAGCTGCATTTGCTAAGAATTGTCTCAGGAAACCGATCTTTCCGAGAAATTTCTGTAAACTCTTCTTATCATGTGGATGTTTGGCTTCTTGGATGGCCCTGGTCTTATTCGCATCAACTTCTATACCTTTGTTATGCGCCAGGAACCCGAGAAAATTTCCTGCCTGTACTCCGAAAGCACACTTGGCTGGATTCATCTTGACTCCGTGCAGCCTCATCCTCATGAACACCTTTCGCAAATCGTTCAAGTGGCTTTCGATATCTTTGGATCTGACCATGACGTCGTCGATATAAACTTCAACACAATCCCCTATGAGGTCATGGAAAATATAGTTCATGGCTCTCTGGTATGTAGCTCCTGCATTCTTCAGTCCGAACGACATCACTACCCATTCGTATATCCCTATAGCACCAGGGCACCGAAATGCAGTCTTGTGAATATCTTCTTCGGCCATAAAAATTTGGTTGTATCCTGAATATCCATCCATGAAGGACAACATTCCCTGTTATGCGGCCGAATCAATCAACAAGTCAACAATAGGCATCATATACTCATCTTTTGGAGTGGCTATATTAAGATTCCTGAAATCAATACAAACTCTCAATTTTCCATTCTTCTTTATTACAGGAACAATATTTGATAACCATTCTACATATTTAGCTGGCCTAACAAACCCGACCGCTAACAGTTTCTCTATTTCTTCTTTTATTTTTGGGACTATTTCGGGCGCTGCCTTCCTGGCCGGCTGTTTGTGCGGCCTGAACCCTTCTTTAATTGGCAATCTATGTTCCACAATTGACCGCTCCAATCCTGGCATTTCTGTATAGTCCCATGCAAAACAATCTTTAAATTCGATCAGCACTTCCTTGAATCGGCTTGTAACTTGCTAGTCCAAATTCGCACTCAAAGGGATCTCCCTCGGGTGTTCCTCTGTACAAACGTTGATCATCTTCAGAGGATCTTGCGCTCTGAAGTCTGGTGTTCTTTTTGGAATAGAATCTATGAGTTCGCTCCAATTTGCTTTTCCTTCCGAAGACGTGAGTTCGGCCGATTCGAACTCGATCGCTTGCTTCGGTTGTGGATTCATCATTTACTTTCTTCATCAAGTGGCCGTACATCGGCCTGACTTCTGATCTCAAACCCCAAGTCTGTCCAATCGCACTCGACGACCTGCGGGTACCTTTCCCCAACCACTGCTAAGAATGGTTGTATGGGCTCTTCATATAGCACCGCATCAATTCGGCCGGCTGAGCTGACTGGGAACGGAGGTTGATCACCGTCTACTTCTTCCACTGTGCCATCCTTTTTCCAGAACCATACTTTCTGGTGAAGCGTTGATGGCAAACATCGGGATGTATGAATCCAGCATCGGCCTAGTAGGGCCGCATACGGGACTTCTGCATCTACCACAAAAAACATGGTCGGAATCGAGATCGTTCCGACTGTTACATCCACTAGAATACATCCTTCAGCCGCAGTTTGAGCTCCCACAAAACTCATTACCTTCATTCTCGTAGGGAGTAAATCTTCCTTCGAACGGCCTATCTTTGTCAATGTGGATAACGGCATGATATTAACAGTGGCTCCACCGTCGATAAACATTCTTCTGAGTGGTCTCCCGTTGACCCAACCTCTGACATATAAAGGCCTCACATGCTGAGACATTTTCGCAGTTGGAGGCAAAATCGTGCCTGGTTGAGCTTCTGGAACAAATGCTTTATATCCTTCTTCAATTGATTTCTCTATTTCGGCTTCCGGCCGAAATACCTCAAGTTTATCGAAACAAAAATCCACTATAGGTTCTTCCTCACCATAGTATTCCCCTTCCTTCTGACAGAAAACCACAGCTGGTTCAGAATCCGACCAGTATTCCTCCTTTTCTTCTGTGGTTACCGTCACCATATTCGCGCTAGATCCAAAGTCGAACTTAAACTGCCCGATAGGGAGTGAATCGCTATTCGGGATGATAGTTGTCTTTGGTTTCCATTCCCTGGTACGGACTGGTCAAGGCTTCCATTCTTCTTTCGATTTCGGCTGCTCACTTTCATCCTTTATCTGAGCTGTTTTCGGCCGAAATTCGGTCTTGTTTTTCATTCGATCTCGTTCTTCTTTCGGCTGCTTCTCTTTCTTCCCTTCGGCTGTCTTCATCCTAGCCGAAAATACTTTATCCAGAATTCTTCCTTCGTCCGAAGAACAGTCATCTGGAAAGTCTCCTTCCATGTGCATCGTCTCATATTCCTCTTCTTCATATGCAGCAGCTGCTTTAAGCCGTTGCATTCTTCGTTTGTAAGTCCGATAGGATCCCTTCCCCTTTGGGACCTTCTTGTCTTCTGCCCTCCAGGCTGCATTTTCAAATCGGTGTTGGCCGAAATGCCTCGCCTTCGGGGAATTTTGCACCCATTGGCCCACCTGAGTATTTGCTGGTGGCCTTCTGAACCTCTTCGTTTTTGGGGAAACAGCTTCTTCAGGGACAGTAATCTGGATTACTGTCTTCCCATTTCTTTTATCAGCTGTTAGCTTCATCTCAGAATCCCAACCGTTGGTTATGATCTTTAAGGTTGGTCTTTCACTTACGTTCTTGACTTCCCCTTCTGAATATTTGTCCGATTGCTTAATCCATTCCTTAATCTCATAACCTCCCAATCGGTCGAACACATCCGAAGTCTTTGCCTTCTCCTTCCCTTTCTGTGATGATCCTAACATTTTCCACACTCCTGTCTTCTTCTGAGCCGATGGCTGACTCCCAAGCCTATCGTGCACAGAACTTTTACTGGACGATGGTCGGTCTCCCAATCGATCGTGTACAGATCTATTTTGATCAGGATGTACCATTACCATGTTCGCAGCAGGAAATGGATTCTTATCTATTGCCATGAGTCTATCCGGGAACTTCAATTTCCCATCATCTACATGCTTTTGGATCAGCTTTCTGAAGTGTCCACAAACTGTTGTAGAGTGAGTGGCTGATCCGTGGAATCTACACCACCCTGCTTCCAATTGCTCCTTGGTAGGCTGCGGATGATTCGCTTTAAACTCCAATAGCCCATTTTTCTGGCAATAATCAAATATCTCGTCCATCTGAGATAAATCAAACGAATAAAACCTTTGAGACTCATCTCTGGCCTCTCCTTCTTTTTCCTTGCCTCTGACTGGCCGAAGAGCTGGACAAGTCATCGGTTTTTTGATTACTAATTCAGCTCTTGCTATTTCGGCTAAGGCAGGAACGTCATCTACATTGTATTCTTCTTTAATTTCGCATCTATACAAAGACTCTGCGAAAGAAGCAGCTGATTGGATAGGTTGCGATCTTCCACTCTGACTTCAGCTTGACTTGAAAGCCGCTTGTTCTGCTAAATAAGTTTCCATCCTTATAGCTTCGGCCGTGAGTTCGGCTACAGTTCTTGGTCTAGTAACCATCAACCTATCTTTGATGGCAAACTTCAAATTCTGCTTCAGGATTTGAATATACTCATGTTCCGGTAGCATTGTCTTCAGTTGAGCCTTTACTGCATAAAATCTCTCGATGAACTCAGTAACCGATTCTGTCGCCTTCTGTTTAGTTGACGTAAGGTCAACAACCGATATGTCCGGACTAGTATTATAAAATCGGTCATGAAATAACCACTCCATTTCGGCCCAAGTATTGACCGATCCTGCTGGCAAATTAATGTACCATTCGAATGCTGGGCCCGTGAGCGATAAACTAAACAATATTAGCTTATGGAAGTCGTTTTGAGCGATCCTGGTTATTGAGCCGTAAATCGGCCAATATGTTTGATCGTAGATCGACCGACTTCCCCTGAAAATGTGTTCAAATCGGGAACCTTCACTCCTCTAGGCAGTGGATATTGCTCTTCAATATAATCCGGATAAGGCTTCCGGTACATCGGCCGATTCTCCTGGCCGATGAGATTCCCAAACTGTGTGCGAATAATCTCAGCAATAAGCTCTCTATCAACCAACTGTGGCGGATTTGGTTGTTGCGGCACATATTGCTGTTGTACCACTGGAATAGGCGGTTGCACTGCCAGTTGATGTGGTTGATTCTGTTGGTGATCAAATCTCAAGGGTGGAGGAGCAAAAGGACGTGGTCCTTGCCCTCCAAGCGGCCGGTAGGCCTGCTGCTGGAAATTATGGGGAGTTTGCATCGCAGGTGGCTGATTCTGTGCCATCGGTGCTTGCTGCGTTCCCATCGGATACGTACTCCTTGCCAATTCGGCTCTAAGTAACGCTGGCATTGCTGCCAGGATGTTGCCTTCTATTTGCCGGACCGAATTGGTAACCGCCGCTTCTACCATAAATTGGACTTGATCACGGAACCGCGGGGTTAAATCGTCATTTGAAAACTCTTGGTGGTGGAAGCTTGAAGGTCCGGGGAATCCGGGGGGGGGGGGGAATTCTCCTTCTGCAGTGCGCTCTTCCTGGATCGGCGGCAAATCAGTCCTTGCCGCCGTGTTAACTGCTGGAGTTGCTTGCGTCTCAAACGTCATTTTGAGTCCCACTGGGCGTGCCACTGTTTGGCTTGGGTTGAGCCAAGGACCTTTTTCTCCTCAAGGGAGGCTATCGGAAAAGGATCAACCGATTACGGGTCCGGATTAACAATAATGCGCCCACAATTGACTGAATCTTCTTTGAATTGATAAAAAACAACAAGATACAATGGAGAATCTACCTGTTGTTAAGAAACAACAGCGGAATTCACCGAGAACAAGGAACCAAACTACCAGTTGCTAAGAAACAACGGTGGATTTGGAAAAGGTAACCGCTACAAACTAAGCTAGATTCTAAGGAAAGCTGTAAAGGAAAGCTGTAAAGAAAGCAGTAAAGATAACAAGGAATTAAATTTGATAAAAGGAATTTGGGGGTTGGATTGATCTCTCCGATTTTGTGTGTGTCGACCCCTATTTATAGCCGGAGCTGGAGTAACCGCTCTCCGGCCGATCCTTCTGAGCCGAATTCTCTCTTTCTTCATTTCGGTTGTTTTGGTTTCGGCTGTTCCCTTCCTATTTCGGCCAAAATCTCTATCAGTCTCGGTTCCCTTCCTTCGACTTTTACTATGGACTACCGGCCTTACTGATCTTAAGCTCATCTTCCTCTGGAACTCTCTCTTCTGGCCCATATCTTATGGCCCAATAGCTCTTCGCGGCCCATCATTTCGTATGGCCCCAACAGTAAGATATGCAACAAATTATCAAGGAGCATATCGATCTTAAACTCATCGAGCCTGGAGTCTCAACTTATAGCAACCCTGGATTCTTGGTAAGAAACCACGGTAAAGTAAAAAGAGGTAAACCCAGGTTGGTAATAAATTATCAGTGTATTAATAAAATTATACCATTTGATGGTTATTACCTTCCATATAGAGAATGTGCGAAAGATTTTTCTAAATTTGATTGTAAATCTGGTTTATATCATATTAAGATGGAGAAGGAGTCGAAGGAATTCACATCATTCTCCACCTCATAAGGGCAATATATTTGGAATGTTATGTCAATAGAGATTTCTAATGCCCCTTAAATATTCAAAGAAAAATGGATAATCTATTTAAAGATTATCAAGAGTTTATGTTCGTCTTTATTGATGACATTCTGATTGCATCTAAAAATGGATAATCTATTAAACATCTTGAAATATTTTCTCATACATGCCACTGGAAAGGCCTAGTTCTCTCTGAGAAAAAGGCCACCATCGCTGCTAACAAAATTGAATTCTTAGAAGTTCAAATGGATGAAGCAGGGATAGAGTTACGGGAATACATTTTGTAAAAAATCTATAATTTTTCTGATATATTAAAGGACAAGAAACAACTTCAGAGTTTCTTGGGAGTTGTAAATTTTACAGGTATGTTTATTAAGGACCTTGCAAAATATAGAAGGGATTTTAGACTACTCCTGAAAGAGAATGAAAGCTCTTGATAGAAATGGAAATAAATCCATACATAGAGAATTCATAAACTAAGCTTGTCGAAACTCGTGATACCTCAAGACGAGGATGAGTTGGTAGTCTATACAGACGCCAATGATTTTCAATGGGCAGTAGTGCTCATGAGAAAAACAACTATGAGGCAAGAAACCCTGTAGATTCAAAGGAGGCTTGTTCACTGAACCACAATGCGAACTTTGGCATATTAACAAAAACGAATTCTTTGCAGTAGGGAAAACATTTAAAAAATGGCATTTTTTCTTACATGCAAAGAAATATGCATTAAAGGTTGATAATACTAATGTTAGAGTTTTTTTAAAAATAAACTTGAATCAAAAATTGAAAAAGCTCGTATTATTAGAAGGCAACCTGAATGTCAATATTATACTTATGATAATGATGTTATAAAATCTTATGAAAATGTTCTTGCAGATTTCTTGATGAGATATGGAAGCATTTGAAGCAGATTTCATCATTACGAGATTCAGGCACCTCAGAGAAAATCTTAAAGAGCTATCCAAGCATTTTGGACAGCTGGATATCAACACAAGAACAGCTGGTCAAATACAACAAAGCGATGTGAACATGGTCCGCAATGATATATGAACCTCCCGTATTGCAATGACAATGCTATGGGAATCAGTATTAGAGCCAATCAGGAAAGCGTCAGCCTCCTTGGTAAACAAAGAGAAATGTGCCAAAAAGCTAAGGTGATCACTTACGAAGAAGCAGATTCAAGCACTGATTCAAAGGAACCATTGTCGGATAAAGGCAAAAATGTTGATCAAGAGGAATGTCACATTTCCTAAAGCTCAAGTCAACCCACAACGTCTAGGGTAAAAGAGGAAGAAATTAACCTTGGCCAATGACAAGCACCACTAAGGTTAATTCAGAGGAGAAGGTTCTATCTACAGCTTGGCCGTACTACCAAGGAAAATGGGAAAAATTGGTTTCTAAAAGGGGAATTAACCCCAACAAGACAGTGATCGAGACTTCCGGAAAATACAACAGGGTCTGGATACTCGAAGGCTCATAGCCAAATTGGATAACCTAATCTTGATACAGGATACGAGTGTAGATAACCTAATCCCAAAATGACACAAAATCCCCCAATTAGCACTATGGGTTGGGCTCCCTCAAGTCATGGGCCAAACACACCCCGCACATCACACTATCCCCCTCACATACAAATAATACCATGGCCCAACTATCCACTAATCCTCAAATGATTTGTCAAAAAGCACAACTAATTAACCATGCCATTACAATAGGATTGGGCTAAAAGTTGGGCTTAAGAGGTCCAAGGACCTGCCCAACGGGTCGAATCCTGTATAAATAACTCGGGATGTCATACATGTAGGAGCTGATCAATTAATTCCAACATCTATAACCCGGTTGTTAATTAAGTCTTGGATTAAACAAACTTCTAATCTAGTCCATACGAGCTTGAGTTTTTAATTAAATAAAGATCATGCATCTAGCTCAAGCCCATTCAAGAGCTTCATTAAGTAACTAAACAAGCCAAGGTGAAAACAAGTTCGTCTGCTCATTCATCAGTCTCTTTTCTGCAACTTAAATTTGATCTCACTCGTTTACTTATTTGCCAAACTGAGCCCACAAGTAGCTTAATTGATTAAGCCAACAACTTTAGTTTTACGTTTCATAATTAATTAGTTCATCGAGGTATCATTTACATAATTAAGTACTCATCATCGTCATCCAGGACAGTGTAGTGTGGTCTGCACCAGTTAAACCATTTGTGTTGTAGAATTGAAGCAGCACAAATCACGCATCCTCCTGTCAGTTGTCAGCTAAACGGAGGTCATATTCATGCATACATTTTGCTCTATATATATAGTATTACTGTATTTATAGTTTGCAACTTATTGAATTGAATATGCAGCGCTTGGAATATTGGAAATATTGAAATCCCAACTGGTTGCTTCTGGAAATCACCTTATGTATAGTACATCTATTTTTTTATTAATTGTCACCATTCTTATATATACTCCTGCAGTGCTATTTAGTTTTGGTTCAAAGTTCTTGTATGTACATAAGAAAAAATGGGTTTTGTTAGAATGGTCTAATCATTTAGTTTTTAAATATGTATTTTATATAATTACATTTTTAGAAGTTAATACTTAAATAAATAAAAAGGTACGTGGAATAGAAAAGGGAACAATATTGGTGGAATGGAGTACAACTTCAGTTTGAGCAACAATTTATTATATAGATGTGTGCCATTATTATTATTATTTTAAGACAGCATCTTTTGGTTGATGGCCGTCTATAATAGTTAATTATTCTCCCAAACTCAAGACAAAAAAACCTATGAATTTTAATATGGGAACAATAATATTTCCATTCAAAACTCGAGTCTTTAATATATAATTTACATTATTCATAATTTTATGAAGTAGAAGTACTATTTTTCTTGATACAAAGAGGCAAAAATGTTAAAATATGTCACATTTTTCATGATTCAAAATCTTGCCTCTTTGTAATTTATGTGGTTTGGGCTCCCACACACCTTTGCCGACACATGAGTATCACTGTTTACCAAAAAAAAAAAGACAAGATCTCACTTTCCTATATTTTAACTTGTATAACTATGATAAAACTTTTACATCAAAGTATATGAGTAAACAGTTCTCATTTGATAAATGTAGCTAAAAAAAAAGGGGAAGTATATCACATTTACTATATAATGATTTGGTACCCAACCCAATTCTTTCAATCCTAGGGTGTTATATATGATTTGGTACCGTATTTACTACTTTAATTAACGATCAACACAATCATTTCGGTAATGAAATATCATCCTTAGTCGTTGTGCTACTTCCCTATGCTTGTTCGTATAATCTAAAAATTAAATAAAATAGAAATAATAGTGATGGAAGTTCAATTATTGCAACTATCCCTTCAACCCCTTCCAACACTTATATAGGTTGTCCAGCAGAAAAATTCATTGCATCCAGGGATGAGAATTTGTCAAATCTCCTAATTTCTAATCTTCAGGTTTGGGGTTTGATTCACCAGTCCCCACACTACAAGAAAAATGACCTATAGCGACCGGCTTCGGCGACCGTCAGTTTGCGGTCGTTAAAAATAACGACCGCATCAACGACGGGGAGAGTCGGTCGTCGTTTAACGACCGTATCAACGACGGTGTTGCTAATGCCCTGGTGGGCTTGAGATTAGCCACCGCCGTGCCGACCGGATTTCTAGCGGTCGTTGACTAACGACCGTCTTAGCGACCGGCTTTGACGGTCGCTAAATTAGGTTATAATTGTTTACCCGCACGCTGTAAATCAGATTCGCACAGACGCAAAAAATTCGACCACCATCCCCTACCCTTCCGATTTCACCGCGCCCGCCCCACTCAACGACCACCACCGCGTCGACGACCACAGCGCCCAACCACCACCGCGTCGACGACAGCGCCCAACCACCACCGAGCCACCCCCTCCGCCCCCTCCGGCCAGACTTGGAGAAGAACCCGTCGGGCATTATCCGGCCAGACTTGGAGAGGAAACCGGCGCGCATTCTCCGGCCGCTGGAACTGAAAGATTCGAACTTGCCCACGAGCCCCGGAACTTCTCGTCCGCGTCGGATTACATCGAGGGAGGCAGTCCGGCAGCAGTGACATTGCAACGGTAACATTTTGTGCGTTTTGTGTGCTTCTATATTTCCAAGTTTTGTGTGCTTCCATTCATTTTGAAGTATCGAGTTTGATTTTGAGAGTGTGATTGAGTTTGGTGCCTTGGAATTTAATCTTTGTTAAAAATTGGATTGGAATTGGAATTGTTAAAAATTCACATGTGGTTTTGTTAAAAATTGGATTGGAATTGGAATTGGAATGTAATCTTTGTTAAAAATTGGAATTGGAATTGGAATTGATTTGGGAACATTTTTGGGAGCTTTGTAAGATAGACTTGTAAAGGCCTGCCTGCCGGTTGTTGATTCTGGGAGCCACGATTTCTAGTGTTCTGTTCCTGTGTTTTATTTTTAGTTTTTAATTTATGGTGTGACGATATTTGCAGTAGTGTAGTAGTGTTTTACAGTAGATCTGGAAGCCACAATTCGTTTTGTTTATTGTTTTGTAATAGTGTTTTTGTAGTAGTGTTTATGAATTTGTTTTTTGCAGTAGTGTTTTTGAAGTGCAGTGGTGAACATTTTGTTTTTTGCTTTGTTTGACAGTAGTGTTTTTTGGTCTTGTAATCGCTAGGTGTAATATATATGCTTACTAATAGCTTGAGAATAGTAAGAACAAGGTTTTTGAATGTAGAGCTATCTAGTAATCTTCTTATTTTAAACACTTTTATGTAGAGCCGAATGATATACGACAGATTGATTTAAGGGATAGGGAAGGACATGAACTTAGTTTTAAAAAACAAAATTCATCTATTGGGTTGAAGTTCATCTCCCAGTACAATTAATGACCTTGTAGCAATCTATTTCCCAAAATGAAGCATTCTAGTAGTTGCTAAAAAAAAATCCATGTTTTCGTTTAAGCATTTTACCGCTATCTTAAAATTCAGTTAGATAATGGAGCGCACTTGGATGTACCGGCCACGCGGTGGGGAGCTAACACTTGAATTCAAGCAGGGCGTTAGATCTTTTCTTCGTCTTTGTCGTGCAAACCCCGAATGTGATATAGTAGAAGGGATGATACGGTGTCCTTGTGCAGGATGTAAGAATAGATATTATTTATCAGATAAGGAAATACTAGGACACCTGTACAGGAAAGGATTTGTAGCTAATTACGAGCGATGGACTTGTCATGGAGAGCCACACAACTTTCGCCCTCTTTATGATGATGAAGCACCTTCGGTCAGAGCTTCACATTCAAACGACTATAGACAGATGGTAATTGATGGATTGGGGTATGGATTTCCCACTGACTTTCCAAATAACGTAGATGATGAGCCTATGCCCCCTGAGGAGCCCAATCCACAAGATAAATTATTTTATGACATGTTGGATGCAGCGGACAAGGATTTGTGGCCTGGATGTAAGAAAATGACATTATTGTCAACAGTTGCAAGGTTGTTAAACATTAAATCAGAGCACAATCTATCTGAAAGATGCTTCGATACCTTATGTCAGCTCATGATTGATACACTGCCAGAGGAGCACTCAATGGTTAAGAGTTTCTACGAGGCAAAGAAACTTCTCGAGGGCCTTGGATTACCCGTTAAGAAAATTGATTGTTGTGATAAAGATTGTATGCTGTATTGGACGGACGATGTGGCCTTACAGAACTGCAAGTTTTGCCATAGGCCGAGATTTAAAGATTCTAACAATGGATCACAAGTTGCAGTGAGTTATATGTTCTATTTCCCTTTAAAGAACAGATTGAAACGTTTGTATTCATCGGAGGCGACTGCGAAATACATGACATGGCATGTAGGGCATGACCATGGGGGTACTGGTGAGATGTGTCATCCATGCGACTCCAAAGCATGGAAACACTTTGACAACATTCATCCCGATTTCGGTTCGGAGGGACGAAATGTGAGGTTAGGGCTGTGCACCGATGGTTTCCAACCGTTCGGTCAATCAGGGGCCCAATACTCTTGTTGGCCCGTTCTATTGACACCGTACAACCTCCCCCCAGGTATGTGTATGAAAGATGAGTATATGTTCTTGACAGCCATAATACCTGGCAAATCGAGTCCAAAACAAAGGATAGACGTGTACCTACAACCGTTGATTGAAGAGCTACTTGAGTTGTGGGACGTGGGGATCACCACATACGATGCATATAGTAAGAAAAACTTTCAAATGAAGGCGGCACTAATGTGGACAATTGGAGATTTTCCAGCGTATGCGATGTTGTCTGGTTGGAGTACCTACGGGAAAACAGCATGCCCGGTCTGTATGGAAAGAACTGAGTCTATACGACTGAAGGAGGGTGGAAAACAGTCGTGGTTTGATTCGCACCGGAAGTTCCTGCCTATAGACCATCCATTTAGATCAGATAAGGCCAGATTTATAAAGGATCGGGTAGAGCAAGGGCTTCCGCCAACCATTAGAAGTGGGGAAGATGTGTTGGTGGATATAGAGACACATGGTCTTAAGCGTGTCTTTGAAGTAGGTAGTGAGAAAGCAAACACAACCATCAGCAAGACTTGTGGTTGGAAAAAGAGGAGTATATTCTGGGATCTACCATATTGGAAGTCAAATTTGGTCCGTCACAACCTGGATGTCATGCATATCGAGAAAAATGTGTTTGAGAATGTCTTCAACACTGTGATGGATGTACAAGGGAAAACAAAGGACAATGCTAAAGCACGTGAGGACATCGTTACTCTGTGTAATAGGCCCGAATTGCATAGGGATGCCCGAACTGGAAGATATCCAAAGGCTGTGTACACAATGGACAAGGATAAGAGAGACGTATTTCTGAAGTGGGTGGCAGACTTGAAGTTTCCAGATGGTTGTGTTTCGAACTTGGGTAGATGTGTGGACACGAATAAACACAGGATGTTTGGTATGAAGAGCCACGATTGTCATGTCTTCTTGCAACGTCTCCTTCCCATCGGATGGAGAGAATTACTGCCAGTGACCGTGTGGGAGGCAATAACAGAATTGAGTAATGTGTTTCGTGCGTTGACTGCAAAAACCATTAAGGTACATGAAATGGAGAGATTGGGGTTAGACATTCCAGTAGTACTTTGCAAACTAGAGACCATTTTCCCACCATCATTCTTCGATTGTATGGAGCATCTTCCTGTCCACCTGCCTTATGAAGCTAGTGTCGCTGGTCCAGTTCAGTTCAGATGGATGTATCCCTATGAAAGGTACGAATTCAAAAAAATAATCTAATATGATTTTACAATGGCATTTTCAATATGACTAATATATTATTCTGTACTGATTATTTATTCAAGGTACCTAAACCGATTAAAGCGTACAGTGCGCAATAAGGCACACGTTGAAGGGTCTATCTGCAACGCTTATCTGGTGCGAGAGGCATCATTTTTTTGTTCTCACTACTTTGAGAAGCATGTGTTCACACGTGAGAGAAATGTGCCAAGGAATGACGATGGTGGTTGCCCGTTCGATGATGATAGACTTATTAGTGTTTTCAAATTAGGAGGACGTGCACAGGGTAGGTCCAAAAGAAGGCGGATGACCGAGCAAGAGTTAAAGGCCGCCCACAATTACGTGCTCCTAAATTGCACAGAAACAGAACCGTATATCGAGTAAGTACTTTGTATTTCCAGCGTATGTCATTCATTTATGTTATATTCTAAATTGAACATCTTTATGATTTATAGGTTGTTCCACCAATATATGCGTTCTATTAATCCTCGGATTACAGTTCATGAGCTCTCAGCTGCCATGTCTAACCACTTTCCGAAATGGTTTGAGGAGTACTTAGTGGAACACCCGCCCGATATACCGTCTTTGTTCGAACTTGCACAAGGACCACTTCCCACATCTCAATCATTTCCCATGTATTTTGTAAATGGGATGAAATTTCATACCGAAAACCATGGTTGTCGTCGAACCACTTACAATAGTGGAGTGTGCATTACGGGGGAATCTCGTGATTTCTACGGTATCATCGAAGAGATTTTAGTGCTCGAGTACCCTGCATTTCCTTTGAAGCAAATTGCATTCTTCAAATGTAAATGGTTTGACACTCGCGAGGGAGTTGGAATGTGTACTCATGAGAATTACAAGATAGTAGAGGTGAATCAGACCAAAAATTTGCCCTACTATGACCCATTCATATTTGCCACCCAAGCTGAACAAGTGTGTTATGTTCAATTTCCAACGAACAGACCAAATGCTAGGACTCGTGATTGGTTGGCTGTATGTAAAATTAAGCCTAGGGGTGTGATTACTGTAAAGATGGGCGAAGTAGTAGAGGCGTTCCAAGTAGATGTTGCAGAACAACTTGGTATTGAAACTGTAACCATAACGTCTCGTCGGGAGCGGTTAACAGACGATATAGTCCAACTTGTAGATCTAAATCAAGATGAGGATAGTGATTCTGAAACATCCCCGGATCATTTGTCTACATCAGATGACACTGACATGGATGAATCATCAGAAGAGACCTCTGATGAGGATTTCCAAATTTGAATATGAACATGTAACACACACATGCCTTTTACTTGTTAAATAAAGTCCATAAATTTTTTAACATTTTTGAATTTGGCACTTATATTCCATCTTGTTTTGTTAACAGATGTCTCAACAGGGGGGTGGCTCGGCCTCAGGCACTCCAAGCCGGGAGGGATCGGCCTCAGGATCTACGCCACCACTACCTACGCCCGCCGAGACTGCGAGGATGGTACGAGAGGCACGCGAGCGATGGGCTCTAGACTTGGCACGTTCGTGTAATTCAACGTCTTTATTTATTCTATATATGTACTTAACTTTGAATCTATGTTATGCAGCAGCACAATCCTCAAGCCCTGAAGATCCACCCGTCCATACACCAGGATCTGACTCTGCAATACCAGAGACTCCCCCATCACAGACTCCAGGTATGTTAAAATTCCATATATGTTAAAATTAAATTTAATTCCATCTATATAGTCGAACGTGTATATATAATTCTAGGATCTAACTTACGCACCATTAAATATTAAATGTAATTCCATATATGTTCAAATTTAGGATCAGCCTCAGAGGCACGTGGTACACTTTCTGAACAAGCCCCACAACCCCCACAGCCCATAGAGAACAGGACAGAGCTTAAGCCCAAAAATGGCGTGTAAGTTGTCTCGTATGACTGTTTCAACTTTGGCACAATTTTCATAACAGTTTCCCATTTAGTGACTAATTAATTTAAATGTTAAGTATCACAATCCCGGGTGCACTGGTGAAAAAGATGTGGGATTGTTATCCCATGCGGGCAGATAAGGAAGGAATCTCGTGGATGAAAGTCACGAAAAGGACAAAGGACTTTTACTGGGGTGAATTTCAAGTACGTAATGAATTGAAGTCAATTACATATATAAATATTCGGTCCTTTTACTTATTACTAACGGTCTGACATGGCTTTGAAATATGTTAATCAGAAAATTGCTCGATGGGATCCTTCTCTCGAATTGCAAGTAAAGAAAGAGTGGGAGAGGAAGAACGTGCAAAGGTAAAATAGTAACGGCACTTTTTTATAACTATACTAAGTAGATAGTTAATTACAATGAATTATTATTTAACGGTATACTTGACACTAATCATGTTGTAGGTACAAAGACTACACGTTGGACATCAGGAGTGGTAAGAAACCTTATCCACTTGACAGAGAAATTGCTGAGGCCTGGCGTAATTATTGGAACTCCGCTGCGTTCAAGGAAAAGCAACAGAGGAACAAGGTGAACAGGCGGCGAGGTCAGGCAGACGCTCCAGCACTCCCGACGCACACAGCAGGGTCTAGATCACATGATGCGACACTGGATCACTTGGTATGCGTTGCATTGTTACATATATTCGAAATCCATTCACATTTACCTATTACTTCATAATTTAGTAAACCTTTTATTTGAATGTAGATAGAAGAACAGGGTAGGGAAATCGACTTGGATGAGTTGCACGAGCATACGCACACAAGGAAACATAAGAAGGATGCCTGGGTTGATGACAAATCAAAGACGGTCCATGTAAAGGATCAAAATTTTACTTCTTTTACAAATATTAACTGCTGACATGATTATTAATTAGTCCATTCACTTTTGCTTAATTGTTGTCACTTCAAACAGGAGGAGTACCATGCTATCAAACAGATTCTTACACAAACTCAAGCCCCTTTCGATCCAAACCGGTCCTTTTATGAGGTTGCTGGTGGGCACGATAGGCGGAAGGCCGTTTATGGACTAGGTAAAATAGTTTTACTACTTCATTTCATCCCGAATACGTCAGCATTAATTTTTCGCGTTATTTGTACATCATAAATATGTTTTAGGATCACTGGCAAAATTCATTCAGCCTACGGGGAAGGGTGGAAGCAGTACCCCACAGTCAAGCAGGAATGAGATCACTCGGGAGGAGTTTGAAGAGCTCAAGGCAACTCTGGAACGCTATGGACAGAAGTGGGAGACTGTGGTGGAGGAGTTAGACAGGATGCGGGGAGGTCGTAGACCTCCGTCTCCGGGCTCGGGAGATGATGACCATGGAGGAGGTCATGGATTCGGTGGTGATATCACAGTGAGTTGAGTGGATGTCATTTGTTAGTACTTTTTGGATTTATGTTGATTGTCAGATATTAGTTAACACTTTTGGATGGTGTCTTAATTACTTGGTGACATTTTGTGTAGTTTTTGGCATTTGAATACTGTTGGTTTGAATGTTGATTTGAATGTACATAATGTAGTTGATTGCACTTATGATTTTGTTGGTTTGAATGTACATAATGTAGTTGCTATGTTAACTTCAATGGAGAAGTCTAAATTTGAAGGTTTTGATGAGGTTCTATGGTGTATTGGATGGTGTATGGTGTTTTGGATGGTATTGTTTGAATGAGTTTGTTTGGAATGGTTTGAGAATGTATTGGTGCAGGTTGGAATGAGTTTGTGCAGGTTAGAATGAGTTTGATGGTTTGGACAGGATTGCTGCCATTTAAATTGGTGTGGTGACAGTATCAGATTTAGCGACCGTTAAAGCCGGTCGCTAAATCGGTCTTCGTTCAGCGACCGTCAAACGCGGTCGTTAGACCGGTCGCTAGAGCGAACCGGTAGGCGATCCGGTTTGGGGCTTCACGACCGTTATAGGCGGTCGTTACCACGGTCGTAGATTTTAACGACCGCGGCGGCCGGTCGTTAGGCCGACAACCGCCTCGGATGTTCGTCGCCGCCTAGTTACTTACGGGCACTTTAGCGACCGTCACTATGCGGTCGCTAAGACGGTCGCTGATCAATTTTAGCGACCCGTCTCTCTGTTTAGCGACCGCAAGTGACGGTCGCTATAATGTTTTTTTCTTGTAGTGCCACCCAATGCCTAACCCTTCTCTTTGTTCCTTTTAGAGTGTGTTTGTTTGTGCGTTTTGTGACAGATTATCTGATTATTGCGTTTGCAAAACGTAAATAATCAGTTAATCCTGTTTGTGTACTAACTTTCAATAATATATTATTTGCGTTTTGAATGAATGAAACGGTAATTTCTTGCAGCTACATTTTGGTGCTGCAAGAAAATTGCGTTTAGCCAAAAATAAATTTTACCATATTGTTGCCTTTTGAGGTAATGAAAAACGCAAATCCAAACACTTTTTAATGATTATCTGATTTTTGCGATTTGAAACAGCATAAGCTCATCCAAACCCTTAATTTTCTACAGCACGTTTTGTTACAACAATTATTTGATTATTCGTTTTCTAAAAGTTGCAGCACCTTTTAAAACGCACATCCAAACATCTCTTAGTTTTAGTGCCATTAATTACTCTTATCACCCATTTTGGGAGATATGATCCTAAACCAATGAGTTTTTGGCGGCCGGTTCTGTTCCTTTTCTTTTTTATATTTAGTGCCTTATAGTATTTCCTACAATTACTCTATGATAAATTTTTTTCTTTTGCTGAACTACTCTATGATAAATTGATAATGTTATTCCATGTTATCAATTTAATATTACCCTATGATAAATTGATAATGTTATTCTATTTTCCTTAATTTATCGCACATAATTTTCATATTCAATCCATTGGGGTCATCGGTTCAAAAAATACAGTAAACTGATCACAAGTATAATATTCAGTCAACCTTAGGAGATCATAATCTATCATATCAGATCAGTTTCTTGTGGTGAGTAAATAATAAAGAAAACAATCACCAGCAAAATTGACTTCATCGGGTACAGAATTTATTTGGTGCGTGGCTTTGAATATTCACCCCAAAAAAATATTAATTTAAATAATGCTAGTAGTTACTTCATTAGGTTTGAATTAAAGAGATGTACGAAGGATTAGGTTTCGACTTTAATCTTTTATCCATCCTTTATTGCTCTCTTTTTCTTTTAATTTTAATTTTTTTTTAAAAAAATTTGTATGATATAAACTCAGCAATATCTTTAAATAAAAGGCGCGCATTAGACTTCATGCCTTTAACTCCTCACTTTAGGTTTGAACCCTTAGCGGTTCTTGATTCATTCCTTTATTTTCTTTTTATAATTTGTGTAGTATGAATTAATTTTTTTAATAAAAAGAATATTTGGTTTCATGTAAAAAAAATATCATAGTCTATATTATTACTAATGACATGCACACTCACCGTAGAATTCCTTAACTTGGAATAGTCTTAACAACAGGTTAATTATTTTTATGTTTTTAACCTGTCAACATCAAAGCATACACACACATGTTATATCCAGAAAATTCCCACTTCGTACAATACCAAATTAATATTTATATATTTTCCTTATTAGTTGCTCCGAAATTTCTTTTTATTTATTGTCTGTTGGATCCAACTTCCAATTTGATCATCAATTGGCCATGCATGCATTTTTTGAAAATTCTGGTTTTTAATTAGTTAAATAAGTGTAGGTTTGTTCCAAATGTTTATTGTAGGCTTAGATTGACTGACTTGGCTTCTGTGTCTTTTCGTTCTCTGGCGCATGCAAGTATTGCATGTGTAAGTGATTGTGTTTTAATTTTAAACTATTGTTTTAATTTTTAGTGTTTATGTTTTGCTATTTTGCTAATGCTGATAAGAGTATGGGTCTGTTTGGCAAAAAGAAGCTTTAGTTTATTTCAATTATTTTTTGGAGGAGTCATTAAAGGTTTAGGAAATGGGTAGTGAGAGTTCATGCTACACAAATTACTAAGGAAATAAAGGGGAGGGATAGGGCGACGGGTGGGAATTCGAACCCCCAACCTATAGGTTGGGAGTCGGGGGAGTTGACCACTAGAGTAAGTTCCCAGCCCTTAGTTTATTTCAACTTGAGACAAAATGGTTTTTTTTAGACAAAATAGTTTTTTTAAATATACAAAATACCATAAATAGTACTTTGATTATTTGGTCATTTTGAATCAATTTTGCCTAACATTTTTTATTTAATTCATCTTATTGTAGAATTTTTATTTGGTCTCAAAATAGTAGTTTGGTACAGTATCAAAATAGTTGATTACTCTGAACTTGATTGAACTAATATAACAATCGTGTAACCAGATAATAATTAACAATTATTATGCTGATTCTGCATATACAAATGTGCCGATTTGACACCGAAAAATATTGAATTGTCACTCAAAATCACTGAATCTATAGCATTGGAGATTCAACAAATGTAGAGTGTTGAATTACTATAAGTGTTGAATTGTTATATATCACTCAAAACTGTTGAATATATCATCCCAACATCAATTAGTTAATGCTGGAAATATTTAATTATCCAATACTTTTGTACATGTCGCAAGTTCATTATTTATTAGTGACAATTCAATATACTTATATATGAAGAATCATTATAGTAACATATTCGAGAATTTTGACCTGTTCTCAATTAACTTAAGACAACCACCTAAATTCAACTTAAAGTCCTTAATTAATAGTTGCTTCAAATACTGATTAATTACGGTTAATTGTTTTTGTTAATTACATTATAAAACTATTGTGATGAAGAAATTGTGGGATATAGAGGATTACATTCCGAAGTGTTCTATTAAAAAGAAAAAAGAAAAATCAAAATGCATTCAAGACGCCGTTATTCGCAAATTTTCTTTTATTATTGTATAGAAAATATGCCTCTTGATCTCTAATTAATCAATCCTGTCCATATATACATATATAGATTAAAAAAAAAAAGAAGGTGAATTATTGGATATCAACAGGTCTCGTTGAACCTATACTAATATAAAAATTCCCGATTCGGTCGCTGAAATTGTAGTAGCTAACGAATTTTGGTCGCTTTTTTTTTTTTTTTTTGAGAACAAGGATTTTATTGCCAAGGAGAAATGATAGCCAAAATTACAAGCATCAACGCCATTCAGCAGCAAAGCTACAGGGAAACAGGATTCAATCAAGTAACATAAGATTACTTAACATTTATGCACAAAAACTCAGAGGAATCGAAATCAATCTCAAAGCCATTCTTAAATCTTTGCCTCTCCCTTGGCGCCAAGACGAGCCCAATGGTCGGCCATCTCGTTCCTCTCCTTTAGAATATGGGAAATCCTTACCTCTCCACCAAACCTCAAAATAGCCAAAACAGGTCCAAGAAAATGATACAGCCGCCAGAGAATATTATCAGGATGTTGCAGCCATCCAACAACATTTGAAGAATCACATTCAAAGAGAATTTTTGAGAGTGGAAAGCCTTGATCTCGAATGATCACTGAGCATACTCGACTGCTGGCAGTGACTTCCGCTTCGGTGGAATCAGTAACCCCAACGAATCTGACAAAATAAATATAAGCTTTTCTTTTTCATCCCTAATCACACCACTCACCCCCGCCTGCCCCGGATTGCCAAAAGAAAACTCATCCGTATTGATTTTTCCACCAACCCACATTTGGCCTCTCCTAAAGCATCCCCCTTCGAGACTCCTTTGGATCCTTACGAGTCCGCTGAACAAGATCGCTGGACAGCTCTTATTAATCCTGGCCAGATCAGCCATTGCCCCTCCCGATTCAACTAGCCACCAAAGGTTAACTCTGCACCTCAGTTCTTCAACTGCACAGATAGTATCAAACTGTATTCCTTTAAAAATGGCCGCGTTATATGGTCCAAATTGTCGCCAATCCCAACAACAACTACGCCCATCAACTGCCCATTTTAGGAGAGGCATCGAACCACCAATCCATCAAGCTCACAATGTTGCCTGACATAGTCCATTTTAAGCCAAACCACTCCACCCCTATGTACCATATCTAAATCACCACATGGTAGTGACAAAATAAGTGATCTGTTGTCTTCATCGTCCTCCCATGACAAGGGCAATTAGCATCTGAAACCTGTATCATCCCTCTCATAGAAAGAAATTCACGAACTGGCACTTCACCTTAAGCTAATTTCCACGCTAGTATCTTAGCTTTCATAGGGCATTTTATCTTCCACAACACTCGCCAAAACCATCTTCTACCCGCCCCATCTTCCCCATTTTCTCCATTCCAGCATGAGGCAGTAGTGAAACGACCATGACCATCCTTCGACCATCTAACCCGATCCCCCATATATCTATTCATATAATGTGAACTAATAGTCCGTAACATGTTATTCCACACCCCTATCTCCCAATTAAACAAAGGTCGTCTCAAGCTAATCCTCCACTTCCACACAAACCCATTCAAACTTCCACATTGCGAAATCAAGCATTGTTTGTTGTCAGTTAGGGCGAATAGCCTTGGGAAAAGTACCTTCAAACTATGACCACCACCAATCCACCTATCTAACCAAAAGTGGGTTTTAGCCCTATTCCCAACTTTTATGATGAAACTATTAGCTTGATTCGGCAGTTACGAACTTTCCCATGATCAACACATATTTCCCCATGCAGATCTGCCCACCTTAGGTTCAGGAATCAATGGAGTACACCCACAATAATAGTTTGAGTCAATTACCACTTTCCATAAGGCGCCCTCTCCCCCAAACCTCCATGTCCATTGTAATAAGAGAGAAGCATTGAACTTTCGAATGTCCCATACATTCGGTCCCCCTTCATCCTTGTGTGCACAGATGATTTCCCACCTAATTGAGTGTAACTTTCTTCCTCCATCCCATTCATTCTAGAAAAACCTCCTTTTATCTTTTCAATTCGGTCAGCCACGGCTCTAGGTTCTCTGAAAATTGAAAGGAAGTAAGCAGGTAGGCTACTTACCCCGATCTAAGCAAACACAATCTGCCCGCTTATGACAACATCCTCCCCTTCCACCCTTCCAATCGCTTCTACACTTTCTCTAGAATAGGCGACCACATAACGGCCCCATTACTACGCCCCCCCAATTGTTATGCCCAAGTATGTCATCGGCCAAGATCCAACCCCACATCCTACAATGGCTGTTGCGTCCCTTACATCATTCTCGGGGCAATTGATATCAAATATACAAAATTTCCCAAAATTTATCCATAAACCGGTGGATAATGATAAGCACAAGATAATTCTCTTAATTAATATCACTTGTAGAATTTCACTTCACAAAATAGGACCGTATCATCGGCATATTGCAAATGAGAAATCACCGGTCCGTTTTCCCCAACAGGCAGCCCCTAAAACATCCCAGCATCCTTCGCCTTTTCCACCGGTCTGTTCATAACCTCCGCTACCAAAACAAACATGTAAGGTGAGAGAGGATCACCTTGTCTAATTCCTTTATGCATTTCGAAAAAATCCGCTGGAGATCCATTGATCAATACCACCACCCCTGGCTGAAGAAATACATTCACGCATCCACTCGATCCACACATCATCAAACTTTATTGCCTTCGCGAAGTCCATCTTCACTATAAAATCTTCACGCCCGACCACTTTGGTTGAATGAATAACTTCGGATGCTACCAAAACTCCATCTAGTATCTGTCTCCCCTTAACAAAAACCATTTGCAACGACCCCACTAATCTGTCCATAACTTCTTTTAATCGTTTAGCCAAAACTTTGGCCACGATTTTGTACTCACTACCCACCAAAGAAATCGGCCTATAATATCCTAACTGAGTGGGATTCTCCACCTTAGGAATAAGACTAATGAAAGAACTCCCTGCCCCTCGAGGCAGTTTCCCATCATGCTCAAACTTTTTAAAAACATCCAAAATATACTCCTTAACCACACCCCAGTACTTCTTAAATAAATCTATAATCAAACCATCAGGGCCGGGAGCCCTATTGCTGTCGCAACTCCAAATTCCTCCCTTAACCTCCTCCTCCGAGAAACCTCTAACCAACCACTGCCTATCTTCCTCCCCAACAGCAGCAAAGCCAATACCGTCAATGTCAAACACTTCATCCTACTATTTTTCAAAAGCCTGCTTATAAAATCTGTACACCACTTCTTTTACCGCCCTAGGATCTTCAACCACCTCTCCATCAACTGTAAGTGACCCAATATGGCCCCTCCTCCTTTTTATGGCGGTGACAACAAGAAAGAAGCGAGTATTTAAGTCCCCCTCCTTAAGCCACCTAATCCTTGACTTTTTCCACCAGCGGCGTTCTTCAGCCATCAATGCCCTCTTCAGCTCTAATTTCTTATCAGACCACACCTTCCTCAACTCATCAGCATCCTCGTTCCCCTGAAAACCTTCTTCCAATACACCAATTTCTGATCGTATTCTAACCAGCTTTTTGTCTATCTCAGAAGCACCATACCCCTCCCAATTCCGGATTCAATTCCTAAGAGCCTTAAGCTTACCAATCAGCCGACATCCCCTGCCCGGACCTACCGCCCCCCATTCTTCCTGAACTAAATCATCAAACCCCTTAACATCCATCCAATAATTAATCTAAAAGGCTTCGGACCCCATTGCTTCTCCCCAATCTCCAAAGTACTTGGATAATGATCCGATAACACTTTTTCACATCTCCTTTGAATAACCTCGCCCGCGAGACAGAGTCAACCCGGTGAAAGCAAGAATCTATCTAACCTGTAACACACTCTACCCCCTCTCTCAAAACATGTAAACTACCCATCTCCCATCGGAAGGTCGACCAATCCCAGATTCTGCACAAAATCCCGAAATTCTCTCATAGACACAATATCATCACTCAATCCCACCATCTCCCCCACACTTACCACCGCATTGAAATCACCCATAAAGCTCCAATATTCTTCGTTATTTGTGTTACACTTCAAAGTCAGCATTTCCCAAAAGGCAGCCCTATCTCGTCTAATATTCGGAGCATGAACACATACCAGATTCACCATTCTACTCACTCCGCTGATATTTCCAACACGCCAAATGAAGTTGTGCTCATTCTCTAACGCTTGAAAAGAGCAGACATTTAAATCCCAAGCGACCAGAATCCCCCCAGCATTTCCGATCGCGGTCTGACAACAAAAGCCACATGCCCGAGACCCCCAAATTCTATACACTAGACTGTCCTTAATCATCTCCATTTTAGCTTCTTGGAAACCAATCACACTGGGTTTTAACTTTTTGAACAACCGCATAGTCGCCCTCCGCATTACTCCCCCATTTAAACCTTGCAAATTGCAAGGGATAAATAGTATTAAGAAATAATTAACCTCAATCAGCAGCCGGAACATCGACCGACCCCTATGCAACTTCTCCCATATCCTTTCGGCAACCTTTTCCTTACCCACCATACCCCTCAATCCCAGTACATCTGCCAAATGTAAAATCTCGTTCACTTCCGAATAATCTAAAAGCTTCACCCCCTTCTTGACCAATCGTTGTAAATTGTAACCTTGCAAAGTCCTTGGAAGCATTATCCCACTTCGTCTGACCCCTAGCAATAGAAACACTATCCCTCTCTACATTCTACATCATTAAAACAGAGATGTAGCATGGCGGACGCGGATCAACATAGACAAGCCACAATATAATCAATATATTGTGAGACAAACCTGAGTGGTGGAGGACACCAGAGTAGCAGCCTGAGTGGCGATATGGGGAATGGCGGCCAGGAGGCCCTTGCTGGCGGATGGAGGCCGAACAGTTCTTGCGACGTCCTATTACAAGGTTATAAAGATGAGTCAACGAGCAACTAGATAGCAAGTATACATGCAAGCAAAGCCAAGGATACGATCAAAACTAAAATGCATGCCGCCAGACGACGAGGCAACGAACCCTCGTAAAGGAGTGGCGACCGGGGCTAAGCGAATGGTGGCCTGTCCCGGAGAAGATGGCGGCTGGTGGCCCTGGGTGGCGGCCCGAGCTGACGGGGTGGCGACCAGAGCAGTGGCGGCTGGTGCTCCATGGACGGCGGCCGGCAAAGTCTTGGGGAGACTATAAGTGGCGGCCCGAAGCGAACCACTGGCGGCCGGTGTAGATGATTCTACCAAGTCATATATTATCAAACAGGTGTGGGATACTATCAAAGAACGAGTTACAAGATTAAATAATCAAACAGCTGGCATGGCATTGTTCAACTGGCATTGTATGGTTCTCTAAAACCTATGTCATAGGCAATTGTGGGGATGCTCATCAACAAATAAAGAATCAAACAAGTGGATAATTTCGCTAGGACCTATGTCATCAAACAAACATTTAATGTGGGTTTAAAGAGACACAGATCAACCGCACATGAAGATTATCAGTATGAAAACACAGATCAGATTAACGGACATGAGTATACAAAATCCATACGAATCAACGAGAAGTAATGAGCCTGACACGCAATTCAAAAATTCATGTAACAGCTCAATTATGTGCATATTGCCAGTCCCTAGTCTCATGAAGCAAAAGAACAAGATAATAGAAGACAATGAATAACCTGACCCATGAGTCGAACGAGGAGATGGCGGCGCTGACAAGATGACAATGGCGACGCTCAAGGGGCTGGCGGCGCAACTGAGTGGCGGCGCTCAAGGCCGGCGACGCTCGTGGACTCCGGGCAGCAACGGCGCAGGGCCAGACGAGGATGGATGGCGGCACTCGGGGATCTCCGGGCACGTCGAGATGGTAGCCGAGCAAGGGCGAAGGCGGCCTTAATGTGCCTGGCGGCACTCGCGGATGGCGGCCCTTGCTGGAGTCGCTGGCCGCGCTCGTCAGGTGGCGGCGATGGCGGCTGGCAGCGTGGCAAAGATGATGGCGGCCGAGGAACTCGATGGTGACGGCAGCACTGAGGAGAGAGCTGGTTCGTGGTCTCCGGGAGTGACGATGACGGCGACACTGAAAGATGATGAAAATAGCGACTTGGCTCACGACATGGCAGAGCGAGCGCGAGGCAGCAACGACGCCTGACAATACCCGGCGAACCCTGGTGGCCAGAGACCTCCAAGGGTAGTGGCGGCGGCTGCGATCCCTTAAGATGGTAGTCGGCGTTGGTGTGAGAACAAGTGAAAATGAGGAGAAAAGTCTTGACCTAATGAAGTCTTGTGGCTTTTTATAAGAGCCTTAACAGGCTTAGGGTTTTAAAATTTGGCCTAAATGGGGCAGACTTATTTTGAACGCGCAAATCTATCTTAAAATTTTAATCAGACAAATTGCGCAAGGGAGACATGTGTTAACCCAATAAAAATAAATACTAGGGTCCATCCTTTTCCAGCCCAGTAACCAAATAGCCGGCCCAGTTCTATAATTCTATCCGGATGAGTATGGTCGCCGTTACAGAATAGGGCAGCATTCAAGAGGAGGGGATCCCGGTGACACCAATGCAGGGCGCCATCAAAGGGACGGGAGTCATGAGCACCAAGGATGCATTGAAGCCTGGAGATGTGCCGTTCCATTCCCTATAAAAGGCTTAAGATGGCATGGGAACAGGGCATTGAAAAAAACCCTACCAGAAGAATTTGCTATTTCATATTTTACTTTCTAAAATTTGTTTACAATTATTTTCCTTTCCGCACTTTAATTCCTTTAAACTTTCTTAGTTTCTTGTAATTTGATTATGCAAACAATTAGAAAAAGTTTTTCGTATAAATGAGCTAGGGCGGGCGAATGGGGAAAGAATAAAGAATGGTTTTCTGAGACATCAGGTGCTTGTTGACTCGTTCTTTTGTCCTCTCTCAACTCTCGTGGTTTCACAATTTCCACTTTTCACTGTCTAAATCTACTTTGGTTGGCGATTCTTGTCGTTTTCTTACAGTATAATAGTAGTAATACAAGTAGTATGCTATGATTATTCCTTTGAGCCTGTCCTTGTCATGTTTCTCGACAGTCGTTGTCTGTACCCACAAAACATGAATTATTTTCCACAATTTAAAATACATAGTTATTGCACGTTTTATATGGGATATTAGGTACTATTTTCAGAAACAAATTGAGGTCACTTGTATTGATTTAATTTAATTTAAATACATTTCATGTAATGGTTAATTGATTTTTCAAAATTACTTGCAGAGATATACTATACAGCAAGTTTTCAAGTGTAATCACAAAAGGAAGTCAAGATTATTTATTTAGGGTTAGTTTTTCCAAATTTCTAAAGGAGGCTTTCTGGTTTGACTGGATATATGTTACACTAGAATATTTACTTCTATTATATTTAAAATTTAGGGACCTCTTTAATTCGTCCATTCATTAAATAAGTACTATTGAATTTTACTTAAAAGCAAAACCACCTTTTCTGCCAACTTTTAGCTATTGTATAATGAAATGCTTTTTCCTCAAAAAAGGAAAATAAGAAAAAAAAATTCCTTAGTTTAGCAATAAAATATACAACTAAATCACAAACTACAGGTAATGCAATGTAATGGCAGTAAATTTACAATTTAAAATAATGTTGATGTGATGGTTATGAAGTGGAATTATATTGATAGTGCTGGTTTATTATTATAATGTCATATTTTTCTTATTGAAATGATTTATTTATAATTTTATAAAGTATTTATGATTATCATGATTGTTTTAATTATTTGGGAAAATTTTAGATGCACAACGGTAGAACTCTAAAAGTGCACAAACAACATTGATTTCAATGCAGCAATAAGTAGTTGGCCTGATTGGTTACAGAAATTTAGTTATTTAAACAGTATTTTGAGTTTGAGCTTTTTGTGCATGAATAAATTTCTTAGTTTACCAACAAAAATATACTTCTACTAAATCACAAGCTACTTGTATCAGTATCACTACCAAAATAGGTAGACAGTTATAATTCTTATGTTAATTTTTAGGGTATAACCAAGGATTTCTTAAACTTGTTCCAACTCCAAGAGTAATCTTGAGATACTTATCTAGCTCGGTTTAGTAAAACTTTTAGGAAAAAGGTGGTGGGTGCACATGCCATACAAATTACAAAGAGAGAAGAGGAAGAGATGAACTCTATCCGATAGAGGGTCGGACCTCAACCCCTAGGTTGGAAGGGAGTGAAGGGACTTGACCAAATGAGTCCACACTCCAAGTAGTTTATTCTTTTGATAATTAACGTTATTATTTTACTGCAATTATATTTTCTTAATGCAATTACATTGCTTTGTTGATATTGCAATTTCTATTATGCAATATATTATGTATATTATTACAAGAATGTTTTGTTTTGAAAATCAAAAAATTCGTTGTAGCTGAAATAGAATACTGTAATGTAGGACTATGTTGGATTGATACTGACTTTATTGTAATGTTTTAATGGATTATGAATTTGTAGTACTATGTTGACTTTATTTTTTTAACTAAAAAATGGTATTATTAAATTTATTAAATTAATCTAATTTATGTGTACTTAATTTCTTCCTGCCTCCAGCAAAAAAAAATTTCTTCCTGCCTGACGCCGGCAAAAAGGGAATGTATGTATTTAATTATATTCCAATTTATTTCTTAGTTCACTTTTGACCGTACGTACCGCAGAAAGTTATACATATCCCCCTATTTTATTTTACTGAATATTGGAAAAAATTCTGATCCACATGACTTGCATGTTATTGGTCAGTATTCCACCAAAAATATGTTTTTGGCTGTTCTATATTAATATTTTATATGTACAATTTGTTCGTTAATATAAAATATTAATATATACTTCTATATACTCCATCCGTTTTTAAAAAATTGTAACATTCATGTGTTTCACGTTATCCAATGCACATTTTTAACGCTTAATATCTCAAATTATGTAAAAGTAAAAATTATAAAAATTTGATATTCTAAAATTACGCGATTAGACGAATCTAACAAGATCCCACTTGACTATGTTTTATCTTGTATAACTGTGTTAAAAATTTGAATCAAAGTTACTCAGTGAATAGTAACAACTATGCAAATGTTACAATTTTTAACAGACGGAGGGAGTATATAAAATAAACAATATGTATGTACATAATTATTCCATCTGTCCCATTTAACTTGTCCTGTTTGACTTCTACATACAATTCAATACACTTTTCAATCGTTAATATCTCAAAATATATACAATAAAAAGTTAAATAAAATATATATTCTAAAACTACATGATCATACGATTCTAACAAGATCCAACTCGATTATTTTTTTCAAACATATATTTGTAATAAAATTAAGTCAAAGTGAAACAATAAACAGTACAAAAAAGTCAAATAGGATAAGATGGCTGGGACAGAGGAAGTATAATTTAGATAGCTTCCTCGTCTCTGGGTCCCTAGGTATACACAAGCCTTTCCTCGTTTGAACCTCATAGTAAACTATTACTCCATCTGTACCACGCTAATTCTGTCTCACTTTCCTTTTCGGTCCATTCCATTACAATTGTCAAATTCTCTTTTAATGCCCGTTTGGAACAAGCGGTACAAACACTAAAAGCCCATTCCCAACTCTAAGAGATTCATATCTGTTTGTTTTCTCGAAAATACAAGATTTGGAATCACTGATTTTCTCCACAAATCGTGGTTTTGGGAACTCTAACCTCTGAAGCCAAACTCTAATATCTGAAACCAAACTCTAAACTCTAAAGTCTATTTATTTACCAAACGAAACCTTAGAAAATAATTATACACTTTAATTACCAAACTCTCTCTCATCACATCACCGCACATAAATAAATAAATATATTAAAATTTCAAATACACAACTATCACATCACATATACATAAATCAATTAAAAATTCAAACCCATTCAAATCACTTAACATAAATTCCTAATTTACCCTCACCTTAAACATTAATCTTCTCCAACATTAAATACTAACAATTTCTATATAATATACTGTGCCCAAAAGTTTTGGGACATTATTAGCGGGACGGAGGGAGTAAATGTTAATATACTCCTATTAACTAAGTGAATAATATTATATGCAACTTAGTGGGTTGTATTCAATCAAGACTTTGTTGAAGTATTTTGGATTTCTAAAGTTGTGGTGTATTCAATCTAGATTTTAAAATGTTTTTAAAAATTTTGAGGTATTCAATACAGAATACAGATTTTAAAAAGTTAATAAAAATCTAGTGGTATTCAATACTGATTTTTAAAAGCCTTTAAAAATCTAAAGGTATTCAACAGTCTATATATTTTAATTTTTTATGGATTTTAATAGATTTTCTTAAAAAATATAACTAAATGAAATCTTTCTAAAATCAGTCAGACTCTTCAAGACTCTTCATGGATTCTATATAAATCAATCAACTCTATGTGAAGTTTATGAACTTTTTAAATCCACCAACTTTCTAAAGTTCATAAAAATCTATAAACTCTCAATTGAATACACGCCTCTTAGTATAAATTTAAAATAATACAGTTATATTTTGCTGGAAATGTACGTTAAAGTGCTATCACTTCATACTTTAATTTTATTTTATATATGAAGGAGAATCTGTATATTATTTTCAACACATAATTGATTTTATTTTTATTTTTTCCTTTGCTGGATTCATGCTGAACGTTATGACTTATGACCCCTTTAATTATTTTATATATGTTGTGAATAATATTTTTCAGCGGTTTTATTAAACTAGATTTTTTACCCGCCTGCTGCGCGCGGGCGATTTTTTTCATTTATAAAATAGATTTATAATCAACAATTTATTAATTTAATTAACAAAACAAATAGGTATTGACTAACCAGTTGCTATAGTGAAAATTTTCATAATTCATATTGTATATATAAATATAAAGAAAGTCAATATCTCCGTCTCATTTCATCCACTACAAGAAAATCGCCCGTAGGCGACGACGGGGGGCGAGGACAAAATTTTTCCTCGCTCCTGGGCGAGAACATAGGCGACGAAATAAAATGTTTGTCGCCTACAGTGTTATAATTCTTGAATTATTATTTTTCCCGGAAAATAGCGAGGAATGAGGCGACGAAAATGAGTTTCCTCGCCATGGGGCGAGGAATAGGGAGACGAATACGCTGTCGTCGCCTGGTTGTCGTCCCAAATATGTTAGAATAAGCCCTAACCCCGCCAAAATCCCACATAGCGTCCAAAAAAGGGGGAACGTATACTCTCCTCCCCCTCCAAACGGCGAAATCCCTCTTCAATTCCCCCTCTTCGCGCGGCACAGCTCCTCCATTCCCCACAAACCTAGCCACCAGCGACAAGCGGGCAACGGCGAACGGAAAGCTTTCGGCCTTCATTCTCGGAGACGGCGCATTCAGGTAGTTGGCTTCATCTTTTTGAGTGCTTTGTTTCCCGAACTTCCCGAATGCAATGGCGTGGTTTTTGTGTTGATTTTGTTGGGGCATTTTAGTGTTTTGATTTCTTTGGTATGTTGGTGTTTTTGATTTCTTTGGTATTTCGTGGGGTGGGTTAATTTCGTTGGAGATTCTTCATTTGTTGGAAGAAATCAACCAAACTAGTAGTGGGTAGGTGGAGTGTCTTGAAATCGATCTGCATACCCCTATATACTCAAAAATTCAGATTAATAGATAAGTTCATCGAATCCTTTAATTAGATTTGGGTAGGCTGCCACTGTTGTTTTATTTTTGGGTGATGAATTGTTTAATTTGAATGAAAAAAAATGATGGATTACTCAAATTTCATTATGATCTGTTCTCAAATTTCATTATGATCTGTTCTCCTCCTGAATTTTGGAGTTCCTCCTGAAATAGAATAGAACGATTTGCTTGATGACATAATACCTTCAACGGCTATAGCTAGCAAATGTGGATGCAGAACAGTTGTGGAATATTGGATGCAAGCATGCTTATATAGAAAGAAATCAAATGAGGGTTTTCTATTTTAATAACTGGACATATAGAAGTATTATATACTGTAGTACTCTTGTTTACACACATATATATATACATGTATCTGTATGTATAATGTCAAGAAAAAGATTTAGACAGCTGACAGGAGATGCAAATTGGGGTTTGAAAAGATAAGGGATTGTGGACAGTTTGGTGGGGGCTGTAAGTGTAACTAAGTGAATTTTATTTGGGTAGATCAGACATCAGAGCATGATATTCATTTTCTATTAATATATTTTGTGTGCACATCTATATAATATTTTTATTTAATATATTGTTTTCATTTAAAGAAGAGTTTATCCCCTCAACAACTATTTTTTGAATAGGTGTTAAAACTGATGATTCAAGAATGAATATGTCACATTTGTAGGCTATTAATTCAGCCTCTAATTCATTTTATAACTATTGGAATCATTTATTGTTGCTAAGTTTGATTAATTGGTCATGAAGTGGAACTCCTTTTACACTTATTCAGCTTCTCTCAAAATTTATAGAAGCTAAAAAAACTGTAAAATTTATCGTTTTGTATTAAAATTGGTAGGCTTAGTTTTAATAACTTTAATTGTGTAAGAATATTATAATAAGGTGGTAATTAATGGGAGTGGGAGAAAGCGGTCTGAGCTTTTAGCCATGCGCTCTGTAAAAGACTGAGGAAACTGCAGCCGATGTAATTAAGAATTTTAAAATTTGAGCTTAATGGCTTTTGGGAGATCATTTTTCCACTAATCATAGTTTAATCATGACACTGTTAGTGTGGTGTAATTTGTTCCCACTTCATTTGAAGAGCTTTTTGAAAGATAGTCTATAGCATAGAAAATTGAGAAAGAGCTCCATGTTTTATCTTGGGCTTGACCTTCTCATGTTGCGTTGGCCCGTCATTCTATTTTGCTGTGATAAATTGTGACATCAATTCAGGATTCCAGTGCAATCTTTGTTGATGGTTCCTTTATCCCAACTATATGTTCACTTTTTTTTCCTCCCCATAACCATGGCCACACTACTACCTATACCATGCCCCTTGGATTCGTTGTGTTGATTCTGTATATTCTCTGCTTGGAACCTTTTTCTCTCCCTTAGACATGGTCACACTATCACCTATTCCTTGCCCTTTTGATTCGTAGCATTGATTTTGAATACATGGTCACACTATCACACTATCATGGATTGGCTAATGAGGAGTGTCCACAGGTTGCGGTTATACTTGTATTGGTCGGTGTTTTTGTTATGATTCGAACTCGTGTCTAGCTACCACCACTATGCTGATAATGTTTTCACTGACATTTGTTGTAGTCTGCTATCGTAATCTTAAGGCGGCCATTTTGGTTTTCTGTAACAGACTCCCTATTCCTTCGGTAATAAAATCTATCTTCCCTAAAAAAAAAAATACATGAAGAGTAAATCACTTCATTCTAACTTCATTTTATTTACAATATACAATAATTCAACCCCACTTAAACCTATTAAATTTGTCCTACTACTACTTAGACAAGGACATAACATAAGAACATAAATCAGATTGTTTCCTACATGGGCCAGAATCAAAAAGTATGTCTGTCTCTCTGGTGTCTACAATTACCAAATGAAAATGATCAAGAATAGGAACTAGGAACCCAATATATATATCTAGTGTATACATAAAAGAAGAATCAAATTTCAATCTAAAATGCCATGGCTAACTTCCAACACCAGAAATGTAAATAATCACTCAACATGTTCAAACAAAATATTTTTTATTAGACTTGTGAACACAGAACTAAATTATAAATTAGTTTTACCCCGACCAGATTTAGCTAACATAAATTCCATCTTATAAGTTTCTAAACAAGTAAATGTGGTGGTTCAATATCAACTTTTATTAATTCTGAGGATACTATATGAGCTAACAGTTGTGCGAATTTCGTGCTATATAAAACCACGTTTAGAAATCACCAAATCAATAGATATTTTAATGCTGCAGGTATAAAATGCTTCATGAAATGATTGAATGACGATCTTTTAAACAGATTACAGATCATTTTTATGCAAGTATTATAATAATTCCTGGATAAGTTGTTGCTTGTCGTATCTTCCCTGTCTTTGCCTTATATTCATATCAACTTTTGTTTGATTTAGTCATGAGGTTAGCATCATTGCAATTACCCGACTTCATAAATATGACTAAGAACTATTCAACTTTTGAGCGTAGATTATCATATCATCGTATATGTTCTTAAACAACTAAATTGGTAGTTCAACATCAACTTTTATAGTACTTCACTGTATTTGATCTCATACCAGGTCTAACATTACAATTAATGATGATAGAAATGTGGGGGTAGTTGAGGAGCTTACATGTATTCATAAATTCTCCTTTTGAGCGTAGATTATCCGAAAATGTCAGGCAATGATGATCGAGGATGGATGTATGCACCTAGGTGGCCTCGAACTTGGGTTCCTCCGTGGTTTGAGGTCGGTGTGGACCAGTTTATTGAGTTTTGTCTAAAACATCCGGATAAGATGAGGGGCCCCGACAAGGTTAAGTGCCCATGCGTTCGTTGTCACAATACAAAATTCCAGACAATAGATATGTGTAAGGTGCACCTCTACCAAAAGGGTTTCGTTGAGTGTTACCACCGTTGGATACATCAAGGGGAGTCCCCTGAACCAATGACGGGTGACATGTGTGATCCACCTATTGATAATGCTGCTGATGTTGCTGATCCTTATACGCATATGGTCACAGATGCCTTTGCACAGGGTACTATGTCCCCGGAAAGAGAAGCCGATGGATCACAACCGGAGCACAAAAACTTTTTCGACCTCCTTGATGCCTGTACCAAAAGGGCATGGTCTGGTTGTGCAGAAATGTCCCAGTTGGAGTTTGTATCTCGTATGTTAAACGTGAAGTCGGACTATAATCTTTCGGACAAATGCTTTGACACTTTGATGCAAATAGTTCAGGATTTATTGCCCAAAGAGGATAACAATCTCCCGAAGAACTTCTATGAGACAAAGAGGATGATGTCCAAGTTAGGATTAACACAAGAGAAGATAGATTGTTGTGTGAATAACTGCATGTTGTTTCGAGGCCCCCATTTAGATGAATTGAATTGTTTAAAATGCGGTGAAGCGAGATATGATGCAACGAAACTAGGGAAGGTGTCACGCAAGTACATGTTCTATTTCCCACTTAAAGCCAGATTAAAACGATTGTACTTATCTCGCTTAACTGCTTCGAAGATGACATGGCATGTGGAGCACAAGCATAGTATAGAGGGCGAGATGTGTCATCCATGCGATTCAGAAGCATGGAAACATTTCAATACAATGCATGCTACATTTGCATCTGAAGGCAGAAATATTAGGCTCGGTCTTTGCACCGATGGATTCAATCCACATGGCCAATATGGAGCCCAATATTCATGTTGGCCTGTGCTTGTGATGCCGTACAACCTGCCGCCGGATATGTCAATGAAAGAGGAGACCATGTTCTTGACATGTTTAGTGCCCGGGCCCAGAAGTCCAACACAAAGGATTGATGTATTCTTACAACCATTAATAGATGAATTGTTAGAGTTGTGGACATACGGTGTGTCGGCTTATGATATATCCACTAATGAGAATTTCACACTAAGGGCAGCTCTGTTGTGGACAATAAGTGATCTTCCCGCTTACTCAATGTTGTCAGGGTGGAGTACGTACGGTGGGTTCACCGCTTGCCCAGTTTGTATGGAGGATACAGTGGCAATCAGGCTTGCGAATGGGGGCAAACAATCATGGTTTGATTCACATCGACGTTTCTTACCAATGGATCATTCTTTTCGTCACGATAGGGTGAACTTTACGGCGGGTAGAGCTGAGGCCCGGGGACCACCAAGGTGGCGCACGGGTTCGGAGGTACTTAGTGACATTGAGCGTTATGGGTTAATGAAAGTAACTGAGCCCGGTTCAGATGAAGTGAATGCAATGGTGGGAGAGACCTGTGGGTGGAAAAAAAAGAGTATTTTTTGGGACTTGCCTTATTGGGAAACCAACCTGATTCGCCATTGTCTCGATCCCATGCATTGCGAGAAAAATATATTCGACAATTTCTTTTTCACTATTCTGGATGTGCCGGGTAAAACCAAGGACAATGTGAAGTCACGGCTGGACTTAAAGATTTTGTGTAATCGACCAAGATTGGATAAAAACCCGAGGAATGGGAAGTACCCCAAGGCGTGCTACACACTCAATAAAGATCAACGTACTGAATTACTCAAATGGGTATCCGATCTAAAATTCCCTGATGGATATGCCTCAGAATTAAGACGTTGTGTAGATATAAAACACGGGAGGTTATATGGAATGAAAAGTCATGACTGTCACATATTCATGCAATTATTACTGCCGATTGCATTGAAAGAATTATTACCGAAATATGTGTGGGAAGCAATGTCGGAGTTGAGTTACTACTTCAGATGCCTTATGACAAGGGTAATACATAAGGATGCAATGCACCAACTAGACACAGACATTGCTGTCATACTATGTAAACTAGAACAGATATTTCCACCAAGTGTGTTTGATGTTATGGAACACTTGGCAGTTCACCTAGCTCGGGAGGCAATGATCACTGGTCCGGTCCAATACAGGTGGATGTATCCTCCTGAGAGGTAATAAAAAAAATTTCCACATTATCTGCACATTTAGGATATGGAATACATTCTTCACACGTCTATTCAATGTAGGGCATTACGTCGTTTAAAGAAGACTGTAAAAAATAAATCTCGCATTGAAGGATCAATTGCTAGTGCCTACCTCGTGCGTGAGGCAACCATTTTCTGCAGTCAGTACTTCCAAGAACATGTGTTTACGAAACAGAGAGTGGTGCCTCGAAATGATGATGGGGGCATTCGGTTGAGCACTGACTCGATTGAAATTCCGAATGTGTTCAAAATTCAAGGGAGATCTCAAGGTCGTGAGAAGAGGCGAACACTTACTTTGGAGGAGCGAGATGCAGCCCATTCATATGTGTTGACAAATTGTGAAGAGATGGGGCCATACATAGAGTATGTTTGATTATCTTGCTTAGAGTTAAGTATGCATGTATGTTTGTTGGAAATTGTTAGACTATGTCAAGGTCTACTAAATGTGTTCTTCATCGGTATGCAGTTTATATGAAGCTGAAATCCGGCGTGTCAATCCAAATGCTTCAGGTGAGGATGTTAGGGGATTGGTTACCCGTGACTTCGCGACGTGGTTTCGCAATTATGTGAGTATAGATGGAATATTAGAAGCAAACATGTCTAAATGTAATGAGTTGTATTGCTAAAATTTCTAACTCTGTACCACAATTTTAGGCTTGGAATAACACGATTGAGGATACAAACATACGAGATTTGGCATGCGGACCACTAAGAACATGCCATGTGCACACCATGTATTTCATCAATGGCTATCGGTTCCAGACAGAAGCACGATCATCGGGAAGAGCCACGTATAATAGTGGAGTATGTCTTCCATCCACGGATGGGGAGTTTTTTGGCCGACTTACTGAAATTATTGAGATTGAATATCCAGGTCAACCATTGAAAACTTGTGTGTTGTTTAAGTGTGAATGGTACGATCCAACGCCGGACGTGGGGACACGAATCATAGAAAAGTATGGCATGGTCGAAGTTAATGCTCATAGACAATTATCGTGGTATGAACCATTCATTCTCGCTCAGCAGGCAACTCAATGTTGTTACATACCGTATCCGGGTGCGACTGGTTCTCGATTGAATTGGCTAGCTGTGTCTACAGTCCGACCTCGTGGCTGGTTTAGTCAAAGAAATGATTCTACGAACTTAGATGCATATCAATTTGAATCAGACGAGCAATTTGAGGTTGAATTACCTGATGTGGCCGATAATGGATTGGATAATGTAACATTGGAAGAATACATATCAGATCGTGATAACAGTCATGGAGATGAATCTGAGGATGACGGATTCTTAACTGATTCTGAAACTAGTGATAGCGATTATGGTTTGTTCATTACACTTTCGTACATCTAATATCTACTATATTAAATTAATTCTCAGTGTAATTTGATATCTGTGCTGTTACATATTTTTATATCTACTGTAATTCATTATACATTTGCATATTTGGCTTAATTATTGTTTAATACACAGATGGAACGAGGTAGAAGTCGAGGCCGGGGTCGGGTGCGTTACGTGTCCCGTATACCTGCTGGAGCTAGGACGAGACCTCCTCCTCCACCACAAGCACCGCTATTACCAACCTCGCCGTCACCAGCACCAGCACCATTTATTCCTCCTGCCCCGCGTCTGCCACCTCCAGTCCCTACACCTACAGGAGATGTAGTTAGATCGCGTCCACCACTGCATACTGTAGCACCGCATACACGTGGAGGAGGGCCTAGAGGTCGAGGTCGTGGACGTGGCGCATTGTTCGTCGATCAACCCGACACATCTAATCTAGCACCTCCTACTGTTCCCGATATACGTGAAGGAGGGCAGTGCTCTTCTGGGCTTCCCGGCCGATCTGTTAGGCCTCGGTTGCAGTCTCCCTCTAGATCTATTCCTACACATGGATCAGGTATGTAATTTCATACATTGCTTGGTTTTTTTTATTTCGAAGCAAACATGACTATCGAAGGGGTACATTATTTATTGACTTTATCATGGTAATACTCACTTCATCATAGGCAACCCCACATTGACCCATACACAACACACACCTGGTTCATCATCTACCCACACACCTACTCCGGACGCTAGATCTGGTATGTATTCAAATAATTATCGTATTTATATTTGACAGTGAATTATGTATACCTTCATCTTTTACGTATCACTGCTTGTATATTTGCCATTTCACAGATACAACGAACCCTGTCTCCCGTATTCTCGGTTCATCGTCTACACGCACACCGGTTCAAAACCCTGGTATTTACGTCAACAAAACATATGTGTAATCATTACCCATATTAATTTCATACTTATAACATAGATATTAATTGCCAATTGATAGAAATCCCGGAGCCACAAGAAGATACACCCGGGCCAGAATTCCAAGAAGACAATCCTGAGACTGTAGTACGTGCAACACCAGCGAGCCAGCGTGAGTGGGGCCTTGTCTACCCTAGGGCCAGTTCTGCAGTGCCACAAAAGTGTAGTGTTGATGCCGGTGGCAAGTAAATCCCAAATATAGATTATAATCTTAGACTATATATGTCACTGTTTATATTCAATATCTAATATAATGTTGGTCATATATTTGTACTGTAGTATCCTCCCTTCACACCCAATATCCAGGTATACTACCACAAGGATTTTCCCGGAGAGGGTGGATCCGGTCAATGGTATGATGTGGAGTAGGATTAGTACAGAAGTGTATGAGTTCTACTGGACAGAGTTCAAGGTCAGAATATAATTTGATATATATAATAAAGCGCATTTCTTTCATATTTATAATACTCAAGTTATTTATCTATAAGTGCAGAAAGCTTGGGTTTGGGATTCGGACACATCCGAGGCAACTGTGAAAAGGGCATGGACGAAGCTCGCGGGGAAGGCCTATGGAAACAAGATTTATAGAGATCGTCGTGAAAACAAAAAGCCTTTTGATGATTTGTCAGAAGAAGATTGGCAACGATGGTTAGACTTCTTTGCCACTGATCCGCATTGGACACACCGCCAAAATGTGAATCGTCAAAATAGGCGGTCAGGAGCTGATCCATCTGTCCCGGCAGTAGGCACGCACACAGCTGGAGCGAGATCATTTCGTCGTGTACGTGAGGATTTGGTATGCCCCTAACTTGCACTAGAACATCTAGGTTCAACAAAAAAATACTCTTTCCTCTCTTTTACATTTATGCTTGATGGTGGTATTGATGTTTTAGAATGTTTTTGTTTAGACCACTGTACAGGGAGGCACGAGAGCTTCGATGGCTGCTACGTATCTTGACATGCATACGCGGCACAGACGGGATGGAGTTAATCAACAAGAGGGGGAGCGTGAGTGGGTGAATACCACATCTGCTGCTGTTTTTGTAAGATCTCTCATTACATTGATCATTTATACTGTTAAGTATTCCGTTATTTTATCAGATTGTTGTACTTTTGCAAAATTCCAGGAATTATGGACTACCTTACTGGATCGAGCATTCCAGCTGCCAAGTGCACCGGATGCAACCCCTGTTAATGAAGATGCCCTGCTGGTAGAGGCGGCAAGGAGCCACCCGATGAGGGAGCGCTCACGACGATTATTTGGGTTTGGATCGCATCCTGTCGAGGCCGAGATTCCTACTAGGGTTTCACAGCCCTCGACTGATCAGCCAGAGTCCTCGAGGGTATGTTATGTCAGTTCCCTAAACTTTGATGTGCAAAACATTTTCAAAATACTTAATTTTATAATGTTATTGAAAAGTGCAAATGTTATTGAAAAGTGCCACCCTTTCATTATATTGATAAATGTTGGTTATGTTCTGATATAAATGTTAAATTGGCTCGCTACAGGCACGCGAGCAGCATGATGAGACATCTGAGGCCATGGCATCTGATATTCGCCGGTTGGCAGCTGAACTTAGAGCGAATGGGGACACATTGCGTGCACTTACAGACACCCAACAACGTTTGATGGCTGAAATTTTGGGAGTTCGTGAGTTCGTTGGCATGCCTATGCCAGAACAGAATCCACCTCTAGTCACCACAAGCAGCAAATTATCAAGACGGTGTTGGGAGTGCAGAATCAAACACCCCAGGACTCGGGGATGACCTAGACATTTAGTGAATAGTGGTAAATTTCTTTCTCATTATTTCACGCCAAAATATTTAAAAATAATATATTTGTAATTTTCATTTACAATTGTTATTTGCAGGTAATTGCTCCAGTTTGTTAGGTCAATTTTTGTAGTGTGCAGATATTTGACAATTGATTTTGTGGGCAGTCATTCCACATCAATTCATTTTGTTCTTACCTTGTATATTTATCATGTGGGATGTGGAATTAGAACCCTTGAAACTGAAGAACGAAGTCGGGTGGTTATGTGATTAACTTTTTTTAATGGTTTAATCGTACTTCTCATTGGCTTAGCGTCGAGGTTATTTCCGTTATGCATTTGGATTCGTTGCTTCTTTTTATTTTTGGGTTCTAAGAATTTGAGCAGGATGTTGAAGCCAAAGATGCACCTTTGGTGCCAATGCAATAGAGGAGGTTGACATAGTGCACGATTCAATGGGGTTGGAGTGCACAAGTTTCCACATACTTTATGTTGTGTTTCTGGAACACAGGTGAGTGTTTAACCTTGAATGGTATTAGAGTTTTCATATTGTTTAGATATGATACATGTAGTTTTCACATTCAAATTTACTAAACCTTGTTTAGATATTCATTGGTTATGCCTTGTTTACTAAATTTTTTCATTAATCTAGGATTATGGTATTGATGTGATGGATTCTTTTCCTACAACTCGTCCTGGACTAATGCTCTAGGAAGTAAAACTGGTCCTGGAGCCATGGAGGTAATCATGTTGTTTATTTAATTGTTCTAAATCCAATAATATATAACCTTTTCAGAACTAAATCGACATACTTGTGCTTGATTTATATAGGTGGCCTTAAAATTTGAACACCATAATAGTAAAGGATGTAATTATGGCCCTCCATATGAATGGCAAGTTTACAAGTGAGCATTTTCAACTATCCAAATTTAATCAAACTTTCATGCAATTGTTTTAAGTTATAAAACTTATCTATTTTAATTTATGCAGTACATTAGGGGGAAGTCAGATTGTTTCCTACAAGTGCACTACAAAGGCCGGCAAGGTGATTACTATGTGATGGTATGTCAAGCACTTATTTCTGTTGTCCTGTTCTTGAATACCCTTTTTTGTTTTTATTGTTTTTTTTTTTTTTTAAATTCCAATTACATTATGCAAACAATTGACTCTTAACAGGTTATGGATATGCTTGGACCTAGCTTGTGGGATGTTTGGAATAATAATGCTCATACGTGAGTCTAACATTCATAAGATATATGTTTTGGGCTTGATTGATTATGTCCTGATCCTCTGACTTGATTAATTATCTCTTGATTTTCTTGTATCCTTAGCTAAGATTTAAGTTTCCCTCAAATGCAGGATGTCTGTTGAGATGGTGGCTTGCATTGCCATTGAAGCTATTTCAATATTAGGAAAAATGCACTCAAGAGGGTGAGTTCTTTTTAGCTTCTAAACTCTTTCCATTACTTCTGTTCTGTATTGATAATTCTGTTCTATTCTTTTTTTGCTTGTTGAGTTGTAAATAAGTTAGTCCTCACTCTAGCATCAGTATATCACTGCGAAGCTACTGATTCAAAATTATATGGGGCATGAACCTTCAATACATGGGGTGTACATTTAAAATAGTACTTATTTCAACTATGGGTTTAAATTTTTTACTAAATTTTTGACAAGGGATAGTATATTGTTATTACTTATTACTGATGCTGTGGTTTCTCTGCATTTTTATAGCATTCTATTGCTTTGGGTCATATGTACAAATTTCTTTTCTTTTATTACTTGTTATGTGCGTATTCACCATAACTGATAAAGTAAAAACTGTATATGTTAATTATAATAAAGTTTATTATTCATGACGTGCATCACTATTTTAGAATGATGGATTATTTCCCACATTCAGTGGTTGTATGCTCCTTTGATTGAGCCTTTTTAATTTCTTTTTTAAGTGTACAAGAAGCATCACCATCCACAGCTCGTTGATGATGTCTGACGACTGGAAAAAATTGGAAAAGATGGAGCTTTGAAGAAGTGTCTGAGAAAGGAAGGAATCAACACAGTGAAGAACTTTTTTATTTTACTCTCCTTGAACCCCACAAGACTTCAAAATGTAAATATGTGACCAGATTAAATTAGTTGGTCTCCAAGGTATGCTCTTATTGTCTGAACGGTTGTGCAAACGTTGATTCATTCATGTTATAATTTATACAAGTTTAATCTTGTAGTTTGCTGTTAACATATATAGTGGAGTTATTACAGATGTATATTGACTTGTTGAAGTATCATTTGATTGGTTTTTAATTGGTTCCATGAATGTGTTTCTGTAAACCATCAAGATGTATATGTTTTTTATATTGGACGGACAATATGCAAACAGGGGAAATAATTGTTTCAAATAGAGGTTTTATTTAAAAAAAAAAATTAATAGATAGGCGACGACATTTGCGACGAATTATGTCGTCGCCTTAGTTAGTGAAAAACGGTGACTTTATTCATCGCCAAATTCCTCGCTATCGTCCTCACCAAAGTCCTCACTATATTGGTCACGAAAATCGTCACCTGGTTCCTCGCTAAATTCGTCGCTAAACTTGTCGCCCCAGTAGCGAGGAAATGGGCGACTAAACGGGGAGCCGACCAGGATTTAGGCGACGACATGATTTCCTCGCCCGGTTCGTCGCCTCACCTAGTTGGGTGACGAATCAGGCGAGGAAATCGTGTCGTCGCCTGCGGGCGATTTTCTTGTAGTGATCCATACTATAGTTATCGTAATTTATGTAGAAACATATCACTCCGTCATTTTAAACACGTCACTGCTATTAAATTTTTTGAAAAAGAATACAAATACTACAAAAAAATTGCTGGGAGGCGAGGACACGTTTTCGTCGCCTATATCCTCGCCTCCAGCTATAGGCGAGGACATAGGCGACGAAAACTTGTCCTCGCCTAAATGTCGGTCGCCTTCGGGTGTTCGTCGAGCAATTCGTCGCCTTCGGGGCGAGGACGTAGGCGACAAAATGGGCGAGGAATTTGGTGAGGAACAAGGCGAGGAAGTAGGCGACGAACTAGGCGAGGACAAAGGCGACGAATTTGGTGACGAATGTGGCGACTACAGGATTTCCTCACTCATGTCCTCGTCTTCCATTATTTTTTTTAGAATTAGATATTATTTTTTTCCTAATACCAATTTCTTTTCATCGCATCAAACATATCAGAAACATCAAAATACATGAAGTAGAAACATAAAATTTGCAAACAGTAATAATATTCTCATTTCAAACCAGAAAAAACTGTTTTGTATAATTTACAAGGATATTGTTCATCTTTTGTACAATCAACTAAACCTGTATGGATTGAGAAAGTAGAAGATGTGAACAAATCAAAAGAAAACAATCTCCTCGCTCTTATTTTACCGAAACTCAACAACAGTCGGTCCACATTTCCCACTTCGATCTGTACAACAAAGATTAAATGACATCTCTGTACTTGGTTTTTGAGTTTTTTTCTCCATCTCAGCTTCTTCCTTTTCACGCAGTCTCCTCTCTGTCTGCCTCATCCTGCAGTTGTTTCAATTTTTTTTTTTCCTGCACGGCTATGGATCTAAGCTAAGATGGTTGAAAAGATATTCCTAAAAGTGCATATTCAAGCAATCTCACAAGAGAAGCAAAATAGAAAGGCTGGTCACAACATAATGAATAGTTTCGCTATTTCTTATCCTTTTTATGTACATTTAACTATCTTAACATTAGAATGTTTTATAAAAGAGACATTTTTCATAAAAGCAAATCAAATTAACAAATTGATTTGAGTGCAAATACTACATCAAATAATATCCAAAATAATATATTTGAGAAACCTAACAAGATCTGATTCATTCAAAACCTTACCAAGCTTTTCTGATGCTTCTGTCAACTCTTGCAGGCAATTTAGACGGTTTTGTAGCTTTTCTAGCACATTTATTATTCCTGAAAAATACACCAAAGTCATAAACTGTTGGAGCAATTGGAGTCAAAATTGTTGCTACTGACCACGAAACGACTCCAAAACCAAGAACTAGCTTCCCACCAATTTTATCAGCCCATATGCCTCCAACAATCTATTCAAACAACATGTGTACTATTTATGTGAATAAAAAGCACTAAAAAGCATAATGTAGAAAATAGAAATATGTCAAGATAGTTCAAATATAAGGTATAGTTTGTATTATCATAACTTTTGAGCAAAATAAACAAATGCGGGAATATATAACAGTATAAACAAATGGGCAGTATTGCTATGCTCATGTTCACCTAAAGAAAAAGCAAGCATATTAGTTAAAAGTGTTAAAGTACAAACTCAAGTCCCACATCGGAAGAATAGGGAAACATATCCCTAGATATAAGAGATCACCCAACTCCATTAGTATGAGGCCTTTAGGGAAGAGCCCAAAAATAAAACCGTGCGGGCTTGGCCAAAAAGCGGACAATATCATACTAATGCCGGAGTTAGGGTGGCGGTCGCAGTCCCAACAAAAAGGAGAGTAAATATTCTATCTTTAGAAATTACAAAAGCTTGTTAACTCAAGGAACCAGTTGCCAACATGTATTAGGACATGGAGAACTTAAACCTAAATGGAAAGCATCATTCAGGAACCTGTAAAGCAAGTCTATATCATATAAAAAATATAATGAATAATGGGACTTACACGGTCCATGTTGCACAACAGAAATGATGCAAAACAAAGAACCATCACCCATCTCTTTGGAAACTGCTCCCATCCTGTCTGGTTCAACTCCAATTAGTACACCTTTACTAGGTCTGTGAGCCAATATCAGTGACTGCAACTCAGTTCCTGTTTTCTCATGCTCATAAACTCACTCGAGTCCTTGTCACTGTTGAGTGTTCCAAGGGAGATTTCTCACCATCAATAAAACCAAGCTTCTCCAATTTCCTTGATCTAATCCAACTGCCATCAGAGTAAGATGGACAAACACAGCTTTTGTGTGGTCCCCGGATTTTTTTTCCTTATGGAGTCAGGTTTAAACTTCTTAGCCGTTTGATTGGACATTAGGAAGGGAGGATCTACTTTAAAGAGGGATGCTGAAAGTGATCTGAACATTATTCTGTTTGCATAAAGAAAAATAAGTATGCATCCATTAATTACAATCCAAAAGACAGGCCAATGAACGCCAAATAAAACTTAATAATTGAAATTGCTGTCAACAGCTCATATGAATTTAAAAAAAAATAGTTGTGATTCATGCAACTCCTCTCCTTGTGATCTAATTAAGGATTCAAACATTACCAATCTCACAGATCACATTATTAGCATATTTCACAGATCGAGTACACTAGATTCAGTTACACAACTACACAAGCAAGCAACACACTCTCCCAATTACTCTAGCACATCAAACTCCATGAAGTGCAGCAAATATCAAGTAAATTTCTAATCACAGCTCAATTTCCAAAAGTAGAAAATTTCTAAATTTGAACACACATCAGCTGAATACCAAGCTCAACACTGCAATTCGCCATTGATAATTAACATAGCAATACCAGAACCGATAACATTTCCGATTAACGACAACATCTATAGCCATTGCCACCAAAAACAACCTTTGGTCCGCTCAAGATTTATCGATTAACCTCCCATATAGGCACTAGGATGCAAAAAGGACTGCGGATATATGGATTAGAATATGGAGAAATTTAACAAACCACAGGTTTCCACAGTAGGAAGTGTTTTATTAGATGAAAAACAAATATTAGACATGCAATGACTAAGCAAGTTTAATATGCCTATAAATTCTCTGGCTTGTATTTGCTCGAGTGAGTTGACATAAAGAAAATAATATTCCCTACATTTGCTCTAATCTTTATTACTTTACTTTGTATCACATACAAACTATATTATACACACGGCAGCATACACATATATTTACAAAAATAATATTATACAACAAAACTCTACAATGAATTCAATCTTCAACTAGTTTATCTAGACAGAATCAAATAAAATTTCCAGGGAGCTCTCGATCATAAACGAAATGTGGGAACTCTCAAGTCCCCCCTCTCAAGTCTCCAGGCTCAAGCACAGTAAGTAATACCTTAAAGAGAAATGTGCAAGACCCACTCATTAACACACCAAAAGAAAGTAAACTAAAAACTGTTGCGACAATTTGACACAAAAAATATAAACCGAACAAAGAAGCAGCATCAATTAAAAATTAAAATATCAATAAAATCACAACTCATCTGATAAAATGGCAGCGCATGAATCAAAGGAAAAAGTGGTCACTGAAATAAAATAAAAGAATCAATTTAAAGTTATCAAGAGCATAAAAGAAGGAAAATGCAACAAAAATCAAACACTATCGTATGTCCTTACTAATTACCTTCACTTCCCGGTGAGAATTAGAGTTTAGTTGCAGTAAGGATAACAAGGAAATATTAGTATGTAATAGTGGAAGAAACAAAGTTCACTTCACGGTCAATGTTACTAATTGATTGAAAACACTACAAACATGATTAAACAGTGCATAATTAGCACAACTCTAGATTCTTATGCAGTGTATACAATTTAAAATAGAATATATATTCAATATATACATCCATACATCCATTTAGGCAGTGTACAACTCAAGTTAAATGAGTATTCCGCTGACCGGAAAAATTAGCAGCAGATCCATAGCGTGTGTCAATATACTATCTTTGCTCGTCAATGTAGAACATATATACAAAAATCTCGAATAAACACATTTAATATAAATAATTAAGGAAATTTGAGAATATACCACAAAGAAGTGCCCGCCATCGCCTCTTCTGCACATTTGCCGGCGATTGGGGGTATACCGGTATAGGGAGAATGGGAAGATGAGAACAGATTAACGTAGCACCTAGGTTTCGCAATAACAATCAGGTAGAAATTTAATAATGAAGTGGAACATAAATCACCAAAGTAAAACCTCGTAAAAGTCGGGGAATAACCAAAGATTGTTTCGCGTCTGCTTCTCACTGCTCTGCTTCGTCTCGTTGTCCTCACGACGCAGCTCCCTTCTCGCCATCGGCCACCGCTCGGGACTGCCACTGCCGTCGTCATCCACCAACAGTCCGCTCCCAGCACATTGTCTCGTCCACTGCTACTCCTCGCTCACTTTTCTGCTACCCCTCTCATCTTCCTCCTCAAATTTTCACCAGTAACGACACTCCTCTAATCTGTGTTTTCTTTTTCTCTATAAGGGTTTCTTCTAGGGTTGGGCGAAGAATGGGTAATTTGGGATTGTGATTTTGCAGGCTAGGGTATAAAATTAAAACAGAAGGCGATGATACGTACAATCCTCGCCCTCATCCTCGCTCCCGGGTGACGATTTCCCCATTGGTCGCGGCAGTTATCACCTCCAAGCGAGGAAACGACTTTCCTCGCTTTGTCAGTCACCTCTGGGCGAGGAAATTTTTTTTCCTCGCGACGATTCATCGCTTATGGGCAATATTCTTGTAGTGAAAGCATCAAATAAACAATCGAGAACAATTTTTTGTGACAATATGAGTTCAAGAGCTATATATTATTATATCATGATTCATATGAATTATTTTCTACAAATATTGGTACATTTATACTAAGTAGGTCTGCAACGGGATACAATGACAGTAATTGTATTATCAATATCCTTATCTTGCGCATTATCTTTTCCATAGTTTACTCATCTTCAATTGGCACATCTTTTGTATAAGTTTTTAACAATATTTGGTTGTTATATTTTGTGTATCTCATTACTTCCTCGACGTAAGGTTTGTGGAAAAATTTCTAATTACGTACATTTGTCATTATTTAAAAGAGTTCTCAAATACATACATATAAAGTCATCATGTAAAGGCATATACAATCACCTTGTCATCCAGTAATAACATGTTACTGCATTTGAATTATTTATTTCTTAACATGATGTAATTATCTCATATACGAATAACTCACGGTGATTCTTAAATTATACTCCATCTGTCCCATTTCAGATGTCTCATTTGGACTTTTTACATTGTTTATTATATATGTTTAGCCTAAATTTTTGTTGCAGTTATATTGGAAAATGTAATCAATTAAGATCTTGTTGGATTTGTCCTTTAACATAGTTTTAGAATATTTATTTTTTTATAATTTTTATTTTTCTAGATTTTAAGATATTAATTATTAGATTAATGCATTGGATTGTGTTTCTTGAATTTTTTCGAACATTTCAAATGGGACATAGGGAGTACTTGTTATTTTTTTGATAAACAGTGACACTCATGTGTCGTCAAAGGTGTGTGGGGGACCAAACCACACAAATTACAAAGGGGGAATGGGGGGGGGGGAGGGATAGGGGCTGGGTGGGGATCGAACACCCAACCATAACCTATGGTTGGGAGAAGGGGGACTTGAACGCTAGGGTAAGTCCTCAACCCTAGGGAGTACTTGTTATTGAGTGATTTCAAAAGTATCATACTCCAAATAATTTGTCATTTCTCGAAATATTTATGCAAGTTAGAATTATGTTGTTAATAATTGAATATAAGATTAGTGAAGAATCATTTTGTTTTTCGGCTACATAGCCAGCAAGGCCAGGGAAAAATAAAGAATCATTTTGTTGATTATTACTAACAGTTATAGTAATATGTTAGTTCGGTAAATCAGTAGCCATGGTGGAATTTAATGGGTTATAGAAATAGTAGGCTGAAAATAATATTTTCCTAAAAAACTAAATTAGAAATGAAGTTTTGAATTTGATTGTTTTATGGAAAACTTGTCCATTTTATGGTCTTGAATTTGATTGGTAGTAGTTAGAGATATTTTGTGCCTATAAATTATTTTCAAGAAGTCCCATTACATCCTGAAAGATCTGTTATGTTTGAAGAGGGATTTGTTGGTATCCTCGGTGCTCGTAATCAACCCTTAAAAAGATTGAGTTTTTTTTAAAAGGGACAATACAGTCTGCATATGCCAAAAAGTTTTCAGAACACTACAAGAAAAATTCAGTTTAGCGACTGAAAAATTCGGTCGCTAAACCTCAAAATTCGGTCCCTAACAGGGTTAGCGACCGAATTCGCGACCGAATTTTGTTCGGCCACTAAACAGCTCGTATGTAAATCTCCAGCGACCAAAAAAATTTTCGGTCGGAAATTCGCGACCGAAACTGCGACCGAAAATGTCGGTCGCTAAGCTTTGCGACCGAAATTTTTAATTTTTTTATTTTTACAATTCTCTTTTTAGCGACCGAATTAGCGAACGTATTTGTCGGTCACTAAAATCCGCAGCCGAATTTGCGATCGAAAATATCGGTAGCTAAAAAACTCAAAAAATTGAGAAAAAATGTACTCAACTAGGCTCGAACCCACAACCCACGTCTTCCCAACCTCACTGTGATAATGGCCAGAAATGACCATTATTTTCAATCCATTTCTGTGTCTAAAATGGGCATTTGATCGCATTCCGGTCTTATATTGAATAAGAAAGCAGTTCAATTGGACTGATTTATGCATAATTTTAAAAATATTGAGCTGGTATGAAAAATTCATAAATATGTAATTTTATTACACATTTATGCTAGAAAAATCCAAAAACATGAGAAAAAGAAAAGAAAAGAAAAAGGAATGAAAAAGATGGGCAAAGGAATAAAACAAGCCCACAAAATACAAAAAGATGGAAAAAGAAAGAAAAGCCCACAAATTGCAGTTTTGGCCCATCTGAACCAACTTGGCGGTGTCCAGGAAAACCCTGTCGCTAGATACCCCTGTCGCGGAGCATGGCCTAGCGACAGGGGGGAGTTTAGCGACACAACAGCAAACTAAAGAGGAAGCCAGTCCAGAAAGACTGTGTCGCTAGGCCCCTGTCGCGGAGCATGGCCTAGCGACACGGATGATTAGCGCCACCAGCATCGAAGTTGAAGAAGAATTATGTCCCCAGCTCCCTGTCGCTAGACACCCGGTCGCGATACATGGCCTAGCGACAGGGGTGTGGCTAGCGACACAGAATTGAGGACCAGACCCAGTCGTGAAGCTTTGCAGCATAAGGCCTCAGTTCGCGCCACATCGCGTGATCCGCGACATGGCTGAGATGTGTGTGATGTGTTGCGACACGGGCCTCAGATCAAGGCCCATGGGCCTAGGGTTTCACCTCTATAAATATGTGGTGATCCCTATGTGCTCAGTAGTTAGAAAGTCATTCTTGAAGACAGATTGAAGAGCTCAGTTTTTAGGTAGTTCTTAGCTTAGTTTAATTTTTTGTATTATTTAAATTCCTGCCCTAGTTTAGCTTAGTTAGTTGTTTATTTCTTGTGTTTTCCATTTTCATCAGTTTAGTTAGCCACTTTCCACCATGTTTTCTAGTTCTAAACCCTTGTTTTACGGTTTGAAATACCCCAAATCATGGGTATTATCAAACCCATTTTATAAAATAGGAAGTTAATCTGGAAATGTGTCCCAAAAACATGAAATGGGTGTTATTAACCCATGGATTACTGCTTTCATTCTTCTTTTGGGGTCATTTGACCCCCATTTCTTATTATTATGCTTACTGCTTTCTTCTACTGTGGATTTGATGCATGCTTTTGTGTGGTTGGACCCTAGATTAGGATTTGCTTTATTTTAAATACTGTTTTAGGTAGATTTATTTTTGTTCAAGCATATTCTTGTAGATTTTGAATTCTGTTTGGTTATTTTAGCTTAGAATAGTTTTTTTTAATCTGAAATAGGGTGAGATCACGCTGTTTGCGTGCCACTGTTCACTTTTGCTTTTACTGACTCGTGGCCTGAACCATCCATGTCGCTAACCTCTTCCTGTCGCGAGACCACGTCTAGCGACAGGAATGCTGTTTCGCGACATGGGTGTCTAGGGACACTTGTCTTAATATTCCTGAAATCCTCAGTCGCGAGGCATCCCTGTCGCGAACCCACGGTCCGCGACACAATACCTGCTAGCGACTAAGGGCCAAACTCTTGCATGATTTTTCTGCATGGCCTCTGTCGCGGAACACTCCTGTCGCGGACCCGCGGTTGACTTTTATTCCGAGACAGAAAATTATGCCTTGTCAATATTTTGAAAACCCAGTCGCTAGACATCCTGTCGCGGAGCCACGCCTCGCGACACAATTTCCAGATTAGCGACTGGGAGCCAAATACTTTGAAATTTTTCAGAAAACCCTGTGTCGCTAGACTCCTGTCGCGAGGCCACACCTCGCGACACACTTTTGCCTAGCGACACAAGGTAAAACTCTGCCAAATTTCTAAAACCTGTCGAGGTACCCATGTCGCGGGTCTAGGCTCATGACACAATTTATGGTTTCTCGACAGAATCCCCTCTTCTATTTAATCCTAAAAAAATTCTGACTTCTTAACCTTTATTATATTGCAAACACTCACATTTTAATCCCACGGATTAAGATGTAATATCCCAGAATTGCAATATGAGGCGTTATGCTGCCGAAATTTTGATTCTCCATTTCCATCACTTAACTAATTGAACCCTCTAGTCATTAATGATTAATGATTGTAATTAGCAATGATTAAATCACTAATTGTTATGATTAAAGGATCTTTGTTCAATTGTCATTAAAACATTTTTCTATAAACAAAACCATGATGCCTTAAACAGATAATCCGGACTGTAATTAATTATGGTAGGAGGGACTATTTAGGTCATCAACTATGGATTAGTTCCATAACCTTGCATGAGAAACCAATGTCTCTCATACAAGGCCTTGTTTTCATTTCATTTCCATCTTCTCTTTTCTGTATTGTGTGTAACAATTAGTAAAGAATACATTAGACTAATATTGGCGGGTATTCCCTCGTGGATAAACTAGCTCGTATTCTGGGTATTAGTTACTAAGTGTTATTTTGCATGGTCTGGATAGCAGTCAGTGGAAGCCTTGGCGGTTCGTCCACCCAGGATTATAATAGCTGTTCAGCTGACTCCTGTTCGGATACAATTTTCTTTTCCTTATCTTAATTTCCAAGCCCAAATTCTAATTTGTAGTGTGAATCAGTCAACATCTGTCAATGCTGACTAATGATCATTACAGAAAAGAAGCATGTAGGTTTTTATCCGAATTCACAGACACTGGAGGCCCAACTGGCATTGACACTGCCATTACAGGGTCTAAGCTGTCTAAATTCGCTCCATCCAAGTAATTGAGAAATTGGACATTAGATGTTTGCAGTCCACCCGATTATTCTGCCATTACTTTGGTCCTCTGACCACTTCATGTTTGTGTTTCATCTTCTGTCTAGACCCACCAGTATATTTTGGGTCAATTCATTTTACACTTCATTATATCCGTATGCATGCTACTATTATGTAATTAATGTGGTCTACAATATTTTGGGATCCTTCCTTTGGACAATAGAAGTCTAGACTTTAAACAGATATTGTATATTAAATTTCCAACAAAAACCCCTTTATAAAATCTGGATCTGAGTAAGGGATAAATTCTTCAGTTATGACTAGTTCACATTCTGTCAAGGGTTGATTTTGGGAAATTAGAAGCAGAGTCAGCGATTAGGTCTCACCTAGACTGAAAGGATCTGTGTTTTAATTGAGAGTCTAGTACCTGTTTAGGGAATGGTTCTCAAACATCTATTATTTTCCAAAATTGCTGTTCGTTGGGAATCCGAAATTACTTATTACACCGAGATGGGGTCCACTTGGATTCAAATACAGTGTAGTAGATAATCTTAGAGGAACAACATCCCGATCTTGGTTATTTTCTAAGATAGGGTTGAGTTCCTTCCAACCACTATCCTCTTCTGCCCTACTTTTGAGTCTTGAGTGAGTACATCCGGAACGAATTAATTTATTAGTTCGTTTCATTAGTTTGTATCTCATAACCACTCGGAAGGAAGTGAACACTGTGAGTGGTTCACCGAGAGCCGAGAATTCTTGATTCACACCCGGTCATCTTGATTGGGGGTTGTCTTTCACTACCAGGGTCAGACCTTCAAAACCTCCGAGTGATAGGATTTTAAATGCTTTCTTTATCGCTTTCTTTTAAACGCTTTCATTAGAGGTCACTCGGTTGTGTTGAGAGTTGTGTAACTGCTACTAGGATTGATAGTTAAGGGATAGTTCAGGCTCGATTAGAATCTTTGGGTGTGACATGGGAGAACGATGGTTTTTGGTCACCCAGGTCGGGATGTCACCGCCACACCTCCCTAGCAAGACACGGTTTCTCCGAGCTTGCTAAAGAGATGCAAGGCTATGGTTTTTCAGAATTTAAAACATTCAAACATCCCATTTATACAATTTAAAAATAGTACATCAAAGTTGCAGCGGAAAAAAAATAATAATAATAATATTTACATATATGTATCGCAGCGGAATTTAAATATAGGGCCAACATGGCCTAATCACGGGTTAGACAGGCCCGTTCATGCGAGATCTAGTCTAATACAAAAATTCAAATATATCATCCCAAGCTTCCTGTGTATGCATATGACGATGCATAATTCTCAACTCTGGAAGAAAAAGAAATAAAAATGGTTTGGTCAGCACTACGTGCTGAGTAAGTTAACACAAACATGATTAAGGGGTTTCAAAGCCATTATTTAAATTTAAAGGAAACATGTGCATAGTGTAATTTGTTCTACAACATGATAAAATAATCGCAAGACATAATTTAAAGGCATAATTTAAATAAGAAAAATGCTCAAGTATTTCAGGATTTCACTCTTCCTCTTTTATTCGATATAATCTAGTATAACTTATTCTTGGGGAATCGAACCCGCAAGAAAACAGACAATCGCCCTTGGGGAATCGAACCCGCAAGAACTCAAACACACCCTGGGGAATCGAACCCGCAAGGTTTGACACAGACATCCTGGGGAATTGAACCCGCAGGAGAACATGCAATCGCCCTTGGGGAATCGAACCCGCAAGAACTCAAACACACCCTGGGGAATCGAACCCGCAAGGTTTGACACAGACATCCTGGGGAATCGAACCCGCAGGAGAACATACAATCGCCCTTAGGGAATCGAACCCGTAAGAACTCAAACACACCCTGGGGAATCGAACCCGCAAGGTTTGAACAAGTTTCGTAAATTTCACAAGTTTCGCAAATATAGGTTTATAAAACGCTGTTTACTCCAAAATTCGTGAAAAATCAGTTTTAATTCCAAAATTTCCGATCCGAGATACCGAAGCAGGTCAACAACGCCAATTTTCGTCAGATCAAAAATCTGTCCGTGTTTTCACACAGCAGTTTAAAAGTTTCGAGATCTACCATAGCAAATGAACTCCAAATTTGATGACTTTTACAGGGACCTTCCTAAGACAATTATCTACAACTTTCATGTTTGGCTAAAGATCTAATTCGGCCTAGAACTATAGTCAAAAACGTGATCAAGATCATACCTATGTTCTGTCCAGTTTTCAAGATCCGATTTTAAACCAGTTCGGTTTGGGGTGGATTTCATACATCAAATCATCACGAAAAATTCTGAAATTTTACGGAGGTATTCATAACGTATAGATCTACAACTCTTATGTTCAACGCCAAGCCTAGATCGGTCTAGATCTAAGGTAGAAATCACCAACAAGTTCGAATAAAGAATCTATCATCGTTTCAAGATCTAAACCACAGGCAGGTCTGTTCGTGGTCGTTTTCGGATATCAAAACACGATGAAAAATTATGAAATTTTTACAAGAGCTAGATCAGTGTCTTAGGAATGTTTTTCGTGTTCTAAGTTTTTCCATTTGAAGTCGTTTTAAGGTTCGGAAAAATTCATCAAATCTGTTGCGTCGGTAGAAACCAAAGTTGACAGATTTATGAGTTCTTGTTAAATCTTTTAGTTTTGAATGTTTTAAAACTTCCCAAAACCAAAGTAAGCGTTAACTTACAGATCTATGGATGTCTCGGCTCGATGATTCGGAGGCGTGGCTTCCACGTTCTTCGTTCTCCCTCCGAGATCCTTCGTTTTTCCTCAACGCGTCCGGATCGGGGTTTAGAATAGAAAAGGGGTTTAATTAGGATTCGTTTTCGAATCACAAATGGTAATGAAGGGATCAGATCTTACCACGATGACGGGAGTCCTTGGATTTTCGTCCAACCCAGTCCCCTCTCTTGCCTTCGTGCCTCCGACGACTCCGGGATTAGGGTTTCAACGTGTAGAGAGATTTCGTAGGGTTTTCAAACGTATTCGGAGCTTTTCGGAGGTCTTATTTACAGATAACTAAGGCCTAGGGCGTCCATGATCTGACTCTAAGAGTCTAGAGTCGAAAGATGTTCAACCGAAAGCCGAAAAATCCGCGTTCGGGCGAGAAAATCTCGCTTGGTTTGTTGCTGCCAGTGTGGCGCGGTCGTGGCGCGGTCTAAGGCCAACAACCGCGCGGCCAGCGCGCCACTCACGCCTGGGCTCCGGTCCGGGCGGGTCGTGCGATCCGTCGCGCTTTTCCTCCTCTCTTTCGGACTTCTATCCCTCTATGTTCCCAGATTCCGATTTCCTGGGTATCTTCGGGCTCCGATTTCCTATCCTAATTTTATTCGGATCTAAATTTACATTTGGACTCGGGTTATTGAGTCCATCGGTGTTGGGTTTCCGTGTAACCATTTATTCGATTAAATTATCTTCGGCTTCCCGGGTTCTCGGAATTTTGTTTCCTTTTTAATTTAAATTCCATTTCTCATCTTTTATAATTCTTTATTTATTTATTATGTTCTCTTTATTATTTATTTATTTTATATTGTAAAATTCTCGGGTATTACAGTCTACCCTCCTTAAGAATCAACTTTGTCCTCGAAGTTGTGTTTCGGCTTTTCTCGTGCTAAGGTCTTTTGTTTGTTTTTTTATTTTGTGACTGAACTTAGAATTAAAACTTCTAAGCTGCCTACGTACCCGGTGAAGGGATCAAGCCATAACGTAGTTCAAAACAATTTGAATATGTTTATTTATTCATTCGGAATACATATCGTCTAAAATAAATGTCTATTTTATGGGGTATTACATCCTCTCCCCCTTATGACTTCAGTTATGTCACCATAACTACCTACTTTTTATTCTCTTCCTTGATCTCCTTGTTGAGGGTTTACCAATTCTATCCTCTTCTCAATCATCTCCTCACGAACATTACATTCTCTAATCATGTGGTCTTCCCCACCACATCTATAACAAGTCCCGCGCCTTGGGCACTCGCGCACCAGGTGGGCTTGGTGGCACTGTGGGCAACGTGGTACGACTGTACGACGTATGCCATTTCTCCCATTATAGAAATCCTTATTATCGTTCCTATCTTGTCCACCGTTATTGCTCCGATTCTTCTTCTCAAATCCTTGCGAGTCCTTGCTCGACTCCCCATTTTCCTTACACTTCAGTTGCTGGACTCGATCAATTGCTACAACTCGATCATAAACCGTCTGCAGGTTCGTGAATTGTCCTACTGCAAGTATCTCCCGGATACTAAGGTTCAGACCCATCTCGAATTTCTGAGCCTTGTCAGAGTCGATTGGTACTATCCTCGTAGCAAATCGTACCAACTCCTTAAACCGGGTGTAATACTCCTGCACCGTCCGCCCCTCTTGCTTCAGTGATAAAAACTCTTCGTACATTGCCGCCTTGGTGCTCATGGGGTAGAAGCGGTCCCTTAGATCCTCCTTAAGTTTAGTCCACGAATAAGCTTCTTCAGCTTCCTCTAAATTCCTCTGGAGGTCTTGCCACCACTCATCGGCTTCGCCTCCTAAGTAGTAGGTTGCTACTCGTGTCTTTGCCTCATCAGGACATTTGATAGCATCCAAGAGCTTATCAAATGTACGGATCCACCCCTCTAGTTTGGCGGGATTCTCCTGCCCATCATAACGTGGTGGTTGATAGGGATTCACCAACGCTAGATAGTTGGGTTGAGCTACGGGTGGAGGTACTGTTGCAGGTGTCCTATGCACCTCCGCATTTCCTAATGCTACTAGGATTCCCTCTATCGTTTTCAAACGTGCTTCCATATTATTGGGCGCTTGAGGCACTTGCTCTCGTAGGTTCTGAGGACTTTCACTGTTGTTGGGCGTGTTGGAAAGGTTAGCGTCAGTGCCGTTTGGACTCACCTTCCTTGGTTTTCTCCTAGGCGCAATTTTTTGTTATTCACGTGTATAGATTTGCTTATCTTTGTTTAGATAGATCGCTCGAACAAGACATTTCGTAAATTTCTAATTTCGAATTGCCGGATTTGTTGTTTGGGAAACCAAACAAGATTTTTGGAATAAAGAGTGTTTTAATAAAGACTTGATTTTTATTGTTCCACATAAGGAAATTTTCTAATTTGTACAAGGATAGGAATGGTAAAAGCCGAGATTTGTTATGCTTAGGCGTGCGCTTAGATGAACGCGATCTAGAACTAAGGCAAGATCAGTCTCTAGTTAGCGTTCCTAATTCGATATCAAGTCTCTATGTTATCCAGTGCAGCTAAAGACCTAGGTTAAACTTCGCCAAGATTCTAGGTTAACTTCGCCAAGATTCTAAGTTAAAATTCGTAAAGATTCTAAGTTCTTTAAATAAAGGAGATGCAATATGCAAATGAAAATGATGATTTCCCCCCAAAAATAATTCATGCATTATGTTTATTTTTTTTCCATGGGTTTAAAAAAAAAAGAATAAAAAATTTAATCCATGGAATTAATGCTTTAAAATAATATTTAAAATCCTTGGACCTCTATATTGGGTCAAAAATAATTATAACTTGGGCTCAAAAATAATTTTGGGCTAGGAAATTTTAAAATAATATTTTGGGCTTCTATAATAATAATTTAAAATTAATCATGGTTTAAAAATAATAGTTTAAAAATAATAGTCTAATAGTTTAAAAATAATAATAATAATTTAAAAATAAGTCGGGCTCTGATACCAACTTGTAACACCCCGGTTTTTGGTCACCCAGGTCGGGATGTCACCGCCACACCTCCCTAGCAAGACACGGTTTCTCCGAGCTTGCTAAAGAGATGCAAGGCTATGGTTTTTCAGAATTTAAAACATTCAAACAGCCCATTTATACAATTTAAAAATAGTACATCAAAGTTGCAGCGGAAAAAAAAATAATAATAATATTTACATATATGTATCGCAGCGGAATTTAAATATAGGGCCAACATGGCCTAATCACGGGTTAGACAGGCCCGTTTATGCGAGATCTAGTCTAATACAAAAATTCAAATATATCATCCCAAGCTTCCCGTGTATGCATATGACGATGCATAATTCTCAACTCTGGAAGAAAAAGAAATAAAAATGGTTTGGTCAGCACTACGTGCTGAGTAAGTTAACACAAACATGATTAAGGGGTTTCAAAGCCATTATTTAAATTTAAAGGAAACATGTGCATAGTGTAATTTGTTCTACAACATGATAAAATAATCGCAAGACATAATTTAAAGGCATAATTTAAATAAGGAAAATGCTCAAGTATTTCAGGATTTCACTCTTCCTCTTTTATTCGATATAATCTAGTATAACTTATTCTTGGGGAATCGAACCCGCAAGAAAACAGACAATCGCCCTTGGGGAATCGAACCCGCAAGAACTCAAACACACCCTGGGGAATCGAACCCGCAAGGTTTGACACAGACATCCTGGGGAATCGAACCCGCAGGAGAACATACAATCGCCCTTGGGGAATCGAACTCGCAAGAACTCAAACACACCCTGGGGAATCGAACCCGCAAGGTTTGACACAGACATCCTGGGGAATCGAACCCGCAGGAGAACATACAATCACCCTTGGGAAATCGAATCCGCAAGAACTCAAACACACCCTGGGGAATCGAACCCGCAAGGTTTGAACAAGTTTCGTAAATTTCACAAGTTTCGCAAATATAGGTTTATAAAACGCTGTTTACTCCAAAATTCGTGAAAAATCAGTTTTAATTCCAAAATTTCTGAAAATTGACCAGTGACTCGGAAACGTCGAGATGAACAACTTTTGTGTTTTAACTTTTCCGATCCGAAATATCGAAACAGGTCAACAACGCCAATTTTCGTCAGATCAAAAATTTGTCCGCCTTTTCACACAGCAGTTTAAAAGTTTCGAGATCTACCATAGCAAATGAACTCCAAATTTGATGAAGGTTTACAGGGACCTTCCTAAGACAATTATCTACAACATTCATGTTCGGCTAAAGATCTAATTCGGCCTAGAACCATAGTCAAAAACGTGATCAAGATCATACCTATGTTCTGTCCAGTTTTCAAGATCCGATTTTAAACCAGTTCGGTTTGGGGTGGATTTCATACATCAAATCATCACGAAAAATTCTGAAATTTTACGGAGGTATTCATAACGTATAGATCTACAACTCTTATGTTCAACGCCAAGCCTAGATCGGTCTAGATCTAAGGTAGAAATCACCAACAAGTTCGAATAAAGAATCTATCATCGTTTCAAGATCTAAACCACAGGCAGGTCTGTTCGTGGTCGTTTTCGGATATCAAAACACGATGAAAAATTATGAAATTTTTACAAGAGCTAGATCAGTGTCTTAGGAATGTTTTTCGTGTTCTAAGTTTTTCCTTTTGAAGTCGTTTTAAGGTTCAGAAAAATTCATCAAATCTGTTGCGTCGGTAGAAACCAAAGTTGACAGATTTATGAGTTCTTGTTAAATCTTTTAGTTTCGAATGTTTTAAAACTTCCCAAAACCAAATTAAGCGTTAACTTACAGATCTATGGATGTCTCGGCTCGATGATTCGGAGGCGTGGCTTCCACGTTCTTCGTTCTCCCTCCGAGATCCTTCGTTTTTCCTCAACGCGTCCGGATCGGGGTTTAGAATAGAAAAGAGGTTTAATTAGGATTCGTTTTCAAATCACAAATGGTAAGGAAGGGATCAGATCTTACCACGATGACGGGAGTCCTTGGATTTTCGTCCAACCCAGTCCCCTCTCTTGTCTTCGTGCCTCCGACGACTCCGAGATTAGGGTTTCAACGTGTAGAGAGATTTCGTAGGGTTTTCAAACGTATTCGGAGCTTTTCGAAGGTCTTATTTACAGATAACTAAGGCATAGGGCATCCAAGATCTGACTCTAAGAGTCTAGAGTCGAAAGATGTTCAACCGAAAGTCGAAAAATCCGCGTTCGGGCGAGAAAATCTCGCTTGGTTTGTTGCTGCCAGTGTGGCGCGGTCGTGGCGCGGTCTAAGGCCAACAACCGCGCGGCCAGCGCGCCACTCACGCCTGGGCTCCGGTCCGGGCGGGTCGTGCGATCCATCGCGCTTTTCCTCCTCTCTTTCGGACTTCTATCCCTCTATGTTCCCAGATTCTGATTTCCGGGGTATCTTCGGGCTCCGATTTCCTATCCTAATTTTATTCGGATCTAAATTTACATTTGGACTCGGGTTATTGAGTCCATCGGTGTTGGGTTTCCGTGTAACCATTTATTCGATTAAATTGTCTTCGGCTTCCCGGGTTCTCGGAATTTTGTTTCCTTTTTAATTTAAATTCCATTTCTCATCTTTTATGATTCTTTATTTATTTATTATGTTCTCTTTATTATTTATTTATTTTATGTTGTAAAATTCTCGGGTATTACACTTTCTTTATCGCTTTCTTTTAAACGCTTTCATTAGAGGTCACTCGGTTGTGTTGAGAGTTGTGTAACTGCTACTAGGATTGATAGTTAAGGGATAGTTCAGGCTCGATTAGAATCTTTGGGTGTGACATGGGAGAACGATGGTAGTACTCGGCACTTCAATAAATGATTTGTCAGGTGTTGCTTGTCCACCACAGATGAAGTAACATACCCAGGCCAGGGCAGTTACAAATCTGTGGTATCTTAGAATCTGTGGTCTTAAGAACATGCAAACTCATGTTGAAAGTACCTGTCTATCAAAGGGAACTCAACATTGAGAGCATGAGAACTAACTGTCTGACATGATTATCCCAACCAAGGATCTGTGTATTAAAATGGAAGTTTAATTATGCCTTATCCAATTCTCGTCCAATTTTTATTCTTTTCTTCCTGTCCTTTCTGTCCACACTGTGACTCAGCTTCATAGCTAGCATAGTGTAAATTTTCATTGCTTTTACAGATAGTGTTTACTGCATTCTTAGAATAACTTTATTTGCTCTCTAGTATAAATTTAACCGCTTTCTAGAATAGAATTAATATGCTTTGTAGAATATATTTAAATGCTTCCATAGTGTAGTTTAAATTCAGTTAGTAGATGATTAATCACTTTTCAAACCAATTGGAGCAATACGAGTGGAAAATCTAGTAAAACGACCTGGGCCCTGCTTCTATCGCACATCTTCCAGTGAACGATCCGATCTTACTATAAATTACTGCAATTTTTGACACCGTGCGCTTTCGGGGGCACAGTTTCTTAACACGAGTAATAAAAACGTGACAACCTATAAATATATCCCTAATCCCAACTCCGCCGTCATAAATTGGTTTCATTAAACAAAATTGAAAACCAGGATGATGATTTTTCAGAAAATACTCATATAGTAGGAACTTGTCAAAAGTTTCATGGCAAGGATCTCCATGGTACGAAATTGTCAAAAGTTTCATGCCGGGGAGGTCCACAACGCCGTTTGAAATCAAAGTTTACCACATGAGTAATAAAAAAAAAATGAAATCTATCCTTAAACCCCTTCCCATGAATCATAACTCTTTTCATTTAATAAATTTAACTTGGGATATTTTAGAAAAACTCGTGTTGACGAAATTGTCAAAAGTTTCATGGCGCCGTTGTCGGGGAGGATGCAGCGCCGTTTTATTAGAGAGTTACATTCCTCATTGCTCCTAGTTAGCTTATACATATAAATATAAATATTTACCTTCAAAACCAATTCTAACCTGGGGATTGTACAGGTACCGTCATTATTGAAGCTGTTGTTCTATGCAAAGGAGGAAGCAAACGCCAGCCGAAATCCCGTACAACGCAGAGATAGAAAAGACAGCTCGATGTCTTAGGGCGGAGACTAAACGAAGACGGGAACGGGAAAGACAGGCACTACTTTCACCAAGCACCAGTAGCGACATATCCGATATGGCAAACCCTGACCTTCCTCCAATCATCCCACCCAATCCACCACTTCACAACATCGAGGAAGACCCCGAAGATGTTGATAACGATGATTTGGATGATCCCCCTCCTCAGATCATACAAGGAGGCGGGAACCCACCAAACATTGAACAGCAACACTTCGAGGCAACTCCTCCCAATCCAAACCCTCAAAACCCACCAAATAACCAAAATCACCAAAACAACCAAAACTTCCAAAACCAGAAAAATCAGCAGTACCAGAATCCCCACCAGAATCCCCCAAATCCTAATGACTTCAATGATACTAGGAACTATTATATGCATCAGAACTATTGCCCACAGCAATATCAAGGAGGGGTTGAGAACAATCAACAAGCAGCAGCCACTAATTACATGCAGCCAATCTTAGAGCCATATTTGAACATTCCTGGACAAGCTCCATTCTTGGCCAGGAATTTCGAATTGAAGTTGGCCCTCATTAATCTTGTTCAGAGCAATCAGTTCGCTGGGGCAAGTCATGAAGATCCCCATGATCACCTGCAGACTTTCTTAGAATTGTGTGATACTATCAAGAACCAGAATGTATCTGCTAACACCATTCGATTAAGACTGTTCCCTTTCTCTCTGACTAGCGGAGCACGAACATGGTACAAATCACTGCCCGTAAATCAGAAGTCCACATGGGAGGACGTGATCAGAAATTTCTTGGCGAAATACTTCCCGGAGTCCAAGGTGGATGAATGCCGCTGTAAAATTGCGGAATTCAAAATGAAGCCAGACGAGTCCCTGTATGACGTAAAGGAACGATTCTTCAACTTACTCAGGAAATGCCCCCAACATGGTTTCCATGATTGGGAGAAATTGAGAAAGTTCTACAGCGGTTTGACCCCATCATGGAAATACATGCTTGATGCTGCCGGCGGTCAACATCTGCTATATATACCAATGGACCAGGCTTGGGGCAAGATTGAAGCAATGAGTGTAAACAGATCTGTTCTTACTGATGATGTTAATCCCCCTCCCCCTCGTAGTTTGTGTGCTGTAGGCACAGCAGAAAAATCAGATATTGAAAAGCTTCAAGAGCAGGTGGCAGCATTGTCTGTTAATCAGGGAGCTGGGAGCTCTACTCAACGACAGCAAACAGATGCGATTTGTGGACTGTGTCAAGGTGCTCACGCAACTGATACATGCGAACAGATTACAGCTGAAAGCTGTAACTTTGCAGGGGCTTTCCCAAATAGACACCCAAACCTGTCATACTCAAAAAACAATGCCCTTAACTCCCACCTCTTGAACAAACCACAACAGCAGCAATTCAATCCTCAGCAGAATCAAGGATTCACTCAGAACAGGGGACAGAATTTTCAGAACCAGAACTTTCAGCCTCAGATCCAACAAAGACCCCACCAAAATTTCCAGCAGCGTAGCCAAAACTTCCAGAATTTCCAACCCCAGCTACAATTCATACCTAATCAGGGCCAGTGGAACCAAAATCAGAATCAAAATCAAAAGCCTCCTTCAAGGCTGGAAAATTTGATGACTGATTTTATTACTAGCCAGAAGGAGATTAACACTCAGCTGCAGGCCTCTATCAGAAATGTGGAGACCCAAGTTACACAGATGGCTAATGAAATGCAGAAAAGGGATAAAGGGACGTTGCCGAGCACTGCGGAAAAGAATCCGCAATGCAAAGCAATAACCTTGAAATCTGGAAAGGTACTGGCTGGACCAAGGGGAGCGGATGCTGGAAACAACTATGGGGAAGATGATGATGGTGTTGACAATGCTGATGAGGAAGCAATGGATGAACAGAAGGAAGCCGAACAGCAGACTGACGCTGCAAAAGGAACGGCAGAAGCAGAAAACGGTAATGGTGAAGGTACAACCTCTAACCATCTACCACCAAAACATGATAACAAAAACAAGTTCATGCCTAGGGTTCCTTACCCGGCTAGACTTAAAAATAAGCAACAAGATCTGAAGTTTGAAAAATTTCTGAAAAGACTGCGGGAAGTTGAGATTACCATTCCTTTGATTGAAATGATCTCTGAAATGCCAGTCTATGCTAAGTTCTTGAAAGAAATTATTTCAGGAAAAAGACAGGTTGAGCAGGACGAATTGGTGGTACTCAACAGCACTTGCAGTGCTATTATTCAAAAGAAGCTGCCAGAGAAGAAAGAAGACCCCGGATGCTATACATTGCCGATTCGGATTGGCCAGAACAACGCCGGAAAAGGACTATGTGACCTCGGCTCCAGCATTAACGTTATGCCATTAACCATGGTTAAACGTCTTAAGCTCGGAGTGGTGGAACCTGTCAAAATGAGGCTCCAGCTTGCAGATAGGTCAATTACAAAGCCAATCGGAATCTTGAAAGATGTGATAATCAAAGCTGGCAGTACTCCGTTTCCAGTGGATTTCATCATTCTGGACATCGAGGAGGACTCTGACATGCCTCTCATCTTGGGCAGGCCATTCTTGGCCACAGGCGGGGGCACTAATAGATGCTAAATCCGGAAGGGTGACACTCCGTGTTGATGGAGATGAAGTTGTCTTCGACATGGAGCAACTGCAGAGATTCCCGAACGACAGTTCTTGTTTTTCTTTTGATGATGTAATAGTTAGGAAAGAGCCAGACTCTGGAAACAATGATGAAATGATGCTGTATGAATCTTCAAAGCAGGTACTGATGCTTGCTGGTGCTGAGCCAAAGGAACAGTGCAGCGCCGTCCAATTTGAGGATCCCGAGTCCGGGGACCTTGAAGCATATGACGGTGCAGATTTCACTGCACAGGAGAACGATGGCACCGAAGAGGAAGAAGAGGGCCCTGTACTGACGCAGGGTCCCGAAGGTAAATCTGATCTCCCACTACCCATTTCTCGCAAATTACTCCCTTCCGTTGAATGTCCACCGGAGCTTGAACTTAAAACATTACCCGATCATCTCAAGTTCGCGTTTCTCGCAAAACATAAAAAAATTACCTGTGATTGTTTCGGCTAAGCTCTCCCAAGAGCAAGAAAATGCTCTGGTGGTCATTCTTAAGAAACATGTACATGCAATAGGTTGGACCATTTCTGATATAAAAGGAATAAGCCCTTCTATTTGCATGCACAGGATTTTAATGGAAGAAGAGTATAAACCTTCCCATCAACCTCAGAGGCGTTTGAACCCCCTCATGCAAGAAGTGGTAAGAAAGGAGGTTATCAAGCTCTTAGATGCTGGTATATTCTATCCAATATCTGACAGCAAATGGGTTAGCCCAGTGCAGGTCGTGCCAAAACGAGGAGGTATGTGCATAACCAAGAATGAGCAAGGAGAAGAGTTTGCAACTAGGCCAGCGACCGGATGGAGAGTTTGTATCGACTACCGGAAACTGAACGAGGCCACCCGCAAGGACCATTTTCCATTGCCATTTATTGATCAAATGCTTGAGAGGTTGGCAGGGAGGGAGTTTTATTGCTTTTTGGATGGTTATTCTGGGTATAATCAGATTGTTATTTCAAGCGAAGACCATGAAAAAACAACTTTTACTTGGCCTTATGGCACTTTTGCCTACAGGCGCATGCCTTTCGGTCTTTGCAATGCACCAGCTATCTTTCAAAGATGCATGATGTCTATATTCTCTGAATTTATCGAAAAATTGCATTGAGGTTTTCATGGATGACTTCTCTGTATATGGAGATACATTTGAAGATTGTTTGACCAATCTTGCTAAGATTTTAAAGAGATGTGAGGACACTAATCTCGTTTTGAATTGGGAAAAGTGCCATTTTATGGTCACTGAGGGCATAGTGTTAGGTCATCGCATTTCTCGTGCAGGTATCGAGGTTGATCCAGCCAAAGTTTCTATCATTTCCAATCTCCCTCTTCCTAACTCTATCAAATCAGTTAGGAGCTTCTTAGGGCATGCCGGTTTTTACCGGAGATTCATTAAGGATTTCTCTAAAATTGCCAAGCCGCTCACTAATCTGCTTTGTAAAGAAAATTCTTTCTTAATAAATGAAGCGTGTGTCCAAGCCTTTGACACGCTCAAGAAGATGTTGGTTTCTGCACCGATAGTGCAACCACCCGATTGGTCAATACCTTTCGAGGTAATGTGCGATGCTAGTGATCTCGCCGTAGGTGCAGTACTCGGGCAACATAAGGATGGGAGACATTGCGTAATTCACTATGCAAGTTATGCCCTGAATGAGGCCCAAGTCAACTACACCACAACGGAGAAAGAGATGTATGCTGTAATCTTCGCGTTTGACAAATTCAGACAGTACCTTATAGGTACGAAGACTATAGTGTACACGGATCATTCTGCACTGAGATACTTGTTTAGCAAACAAGATGCCAAACCTCGATTAATCAGGTGGGTACTTCTGTTGCAAGAATTCGACATCATAATAAAAGATAGGCGAGGTCGAGATAATGGTGCTGCTGACCACTTATCTCGACTAGATAATGACAAAAAGGAAAAAGCCGTCAATGAAGAGTTCCCGGACGAACAGTTGTTCGTATTGCATTTGCACAATCAAGCATGTCCATGGTTTTCGACATCGCTAACTTCTTGGCGTGCGGAATAACCCCAATGTTTTCGAACTATCATCAGAAGAATAAGTTCAACCGAGATGTATTAAAATACTTCTGGGAAGAACCTTATCTCTTCAAACACTACGCCGATTCAATAATCAGGCGATGTGTGACCGAGCATGAAGCCTATCAAATTGTCAGAAAATGCCATGAATCAGAATGTGGAGGTCACCATGGTCCCGCTCGAACGGCCCACAAGGTCCTCGAATGTGGATTTTACTGGCCTCACATCTATGAGGATTGCAGGACATTCATGAAAGGTTGCGACAAATGCCAAAGATTAGGAAACATCTCCAAGAGGGATGAGATGCCTCAAAAGGGGATTCTCACGCTTGAGATCTTCGATGTATGGGGCATTGACTTCATGGGACCATTCCACGATCTGGTGGAAATTACTATATCTTGGTAGCTGTCGATTACGTGTCCAAATGGGTCGAGGCTGTCGCATTACCGACCAATGATGGTAGCCAAGTCATCAAGTTCCTCAAGAACAACATTTTCAGTCGATTTGGCATACCTAGGGTGGTGATATCTGATGGAGGAACACACTTTATTAATAAAGTTTTCAAAACTTTAATGAATAAAAACGGAATCCTCCATAAGATAGGCACGCCTTATCATCCCCAGACTAGTGGTCAAGTCGAAGTATCCAATCGCGAAATCAAACACATACTCGAAGCCACTGTCGGGATAACCCGCAAGGATTGGGCACGTAAGCTCAATGATGCTCTATAGGCATACCGCACAGCGTATAAGACTCCAATTGGGATGTCCCCATATAGGCTGATCTTCGGAAAAGCCTGTCATTTGCTCGTAGAGCTAGAGCATAAAGCTTACTGGGCCATTAAGACGCTCAACTTCGATCCGAAAGTTGCTCAGAGCAAACGTAAGTTGGACCTCAATGAAATTGAGGAAATACGAGCGCTAGCTTATGAAAGCTCTCGAATTTACAAGGAGCGGACCCAGAAGTTGCACGATCGCAGGATTAAGCCTAAGCATTTTTATGTTGGTCAAAACGTGTTATTATTCAATTCTAGGTTGAAGCTATTCCCCGGGAAGCTCAAATCCAGATGGGAAGGACCACATGAAGTGCTAGAAGTGTTTGAAAATGGAGCCGTCAGGATCCGAACTGACAAGGGCAACATAGTGGTGAATGGACAACGATTGAAGGAGTACATCGGACAGTTCGATCCGGACAAAGAAAGCCAAGCAGTGGCAGACCCTGCTTACACCTAATAAGAAACAACATTAAAAACACAAAAATTTCATTTCGTATATATAGTATATTATTTCATGACAAGAAAGTACCCAAAGATCAATTAAACATTTAGAGTACTAAGACTCTATATGTGAGGATGTTGATATTTGGAGAAAATCTAATGCGTTTTATTTATCTGTCTTGCAGAAAGTTCGGAACCATCAAAAAGAAGGAGTAGAAGAGTAAGACGGAAAACCAGGTTCTTAGTTGATTAATTCCATGAATTTAAGAAATATTTCCGGAATTTAAAGCAATTTAAATACGGAATAATTTTTGCAAACAAATGGAATTAATCCAACCTAAATTTATGCAAGTGGATCTTTCTTTAAATTTCAGCCAGCATTTTGAATTTATTTGGACTGAAGTTATTTAGACCCAAATCAAATAAAATGAACTCAAGCCCAACATCACACTCGGGCCCAGTTCAAGAAAATTTGAAAATTCAAAATTTTTGACGTCTAGCGCCAGAAGAAGGATAGCGACACAACTCTCTAATACAGAGAAACCCCTGTCGCGGAACCCCTGTGGCGGGGCATGGCCTCGCAACCGGTCTTCTATTCCGCGACACGTTTCCCTATTGACTTTATTCATTTACTGAACTCGGTCGCTATACCCCTGTCGCGAGGCATGGCCTCGCGACCGGACTCCACTCCCACGACATGTCTAATGTCGCTAGGCCCTGGTCGCGTAACCCAGTTCCGCGACACGGTCTGGGGTTCCGCGACCAGCTTTTTCAGTATTTATGCCCCCCCCTCACCCGTTTCCTCCCTGCACTCGCTTCTCTTGCTTTCATTCAACTCTTCAACTGCTCTCTTTCACTCTCATCTCTCCCGAACGAACACCACTGTGTTCTTCGCATCAACCCATCCGTTTTCAAGGGGACACCATGGACATGTTTTTGAGAATCCTTCCAAACCTGGGACCTTTACCCAGACCTGAACCACGGAGGGCAGGGTAAAAACCCAGTTTTTCTATCCCTGTTTATGGCCTCTGTCGAACTCTTGTGTTTCCTTTTCTTATTTTTGGGTTGAGTGTGGTTTCTATGCACTTTTGTTTTCAGTTTTGAGGTTTTGAGTGCTCTCGGTTTTGAGCATTGTTTTGAGATCTTTTTGGAATCTTTAAAGAACCTGTTTTAAACTGGTCAAGAGTTAAAATTTTGGAAGTTTAAAACTGGAAAGGATGAACTGATGAACATTAGGGTGTTATTTTGAACACCATGATGTTATCAGTTTATCTAATATTGAGATTTGGTTTGAGGCGTTCAAGTGGAAGATCTTTTTGGCATGTTGTTTCCACATGTTACAATCTTGTGGGAATAATGTTTGTTTGTTTATGGAAACATAGTACAAACACCCAATAGGAGACTTCCACTTTTTAATAAAAGTGACCTTTTGGAAAAAGGACAAAAATAGTTAATAGGTTTAATAATTGACTTGTGTTCTTTTTTTGTTCCCAATGGAACTAGTGAGTGTGAGTAAATAGCAGTGTTTTTTGCCACCCAACTGCTATCCTTTTCAAAATCCAAAATGGGACCACTCACATCCCACTTTCCTTAATAAACAAGTCAACCCTTTAAAAAACTAAAAAATAGTGTTTGCAAAATTCTGGAATGCTTGAACTGTCCAAAGACAGTCCAAGCAATTCAAGGATAGCAATCCATTCCGCCACACCTCCATTGCACACTCAAGATTCGAGCATTTCGCCC
>JAOANR010000005.1:23405145-23552124 GCA_030278955.1 Hygrophila difformis
GGTGGCAAGTTGATCCAATTGCAAGCATATGGGATAATTTGATCAAATTTGATTTCGAGCGTTCATGATTTAACCCCATTTGAGAGTGAGTGAATTTTCCGATTCTCTTATATGTGAGGCTCTATTTTATGAATTATGTTCGTGTCATACCTAAATTCTGATTCTTAGTCCTTGCATTTTTCGAACATGATATTCATGAAGGGTTGATAATAATGCTTGATTTGTAGGCCCGATGTAGTGAGCAAGTATCATTTCATTAAACACTGCAATCAAGGGAGTTTAACACTTGTAGTTTTTGATTGTCTTATCCAAATCTAAAAAGAATGTGATTTATGAAGCCACGAAAATGAATTGAATATGCAGAGTCCGTGTTCATTAGAACATTAACTCTGACTGCTCGGGAACGATCAGTATTATATGTGAGGATGTTGATAATGGCCAGAAATGACCATTATTTTCAATCCATTTCCGTGTCTAAAACGGGCATTTGATCGCATTCCGGTCTTATATTAAATAAGAAAGCAGTTGAATTGGACTGATTTATGCATAATTGTAAAAATATTGAGCTGGTATGAAAAATGCATAAATATGTAATTTTATTACACATTTATGCTAGAAAAATCCAAAAACATGAGAAAGAAAAGAAAAGAAAAAGGAATGAAAAAGATGGGCAAAGAAATAAAACAAGCCCACAAAATACAAAAAGATGGGAAAAGAAAGAAAAGCCCACAAATTGCAGTTTTGGCCCATCTGACCCAACTTGGCGGTGTCCAGGAAAACCTGTCGCTAGATACCCCTGTCGCGGAGCATGGCCTAGCGACAGGGGGGAGTTTAGCGACACAACAGCAAACTAAAGAGGAAGCCAGTCCAGAAAGACTGTGTCGCTAGGCCCCTGTCGCGGAGCATGGCCTAGCGACACGGATGATTAGCGCCACCAGCATCGAAGTTGAAGAAGAATTATGTCCCCAGCTCCCTGTCGCTAGACACCCGGTCGCGATACATGGCCTAGCGACAGGGGTGTGGCTAGCGACACAGAATTGAGGACCAGACCTAGACATGAAGCTTTGCAGCATAAGGCCTCAGTTCGCGCCACATCGCGTGATCCGCGACATGGCTGAGATGTGTGTGACGTCTTGCGACACGGGCCTCAGATCAAGGCCCATGGGCCTAGGGTTTCACCTCTATAAATATGTGGTGATCCCTATGTGCTCAGTAGTTAGAAAATCATTCTTGAAGACAGATTGAAGAGCTCAGTTTTTAGGTAGTTCTTAGCTTAGTTTAATTTTTTGTATTATTTAAATTCCTGCCCTAGTTTAGCTTAGTTAGTTGTTTATTTCTTGTGTTTTCCATTTTCATCAGTTTAGTTAGCCACTTTCCACCATGTTTTCTCGTTCTAAACCCTTGTTTTAAGGTTTGAAATACCCCAAATCATGGGTATTATCAAACCCATTTTATAAAATGGGAAGTTAATATGGAAATGTGTCCCAAAAACATGAAATGGGTGTTATTAACCCATGGATTACTGCTTTCATTCTTCTTTTGGGGTCATTTGACCCCCATTTCTTATTATTATGCTTACTGCTTTCTTCTACTGTGGATGTGATGCATGCTTTTGTGTGGTTGGACCCTAGATTAGGATTTGCTTTATTTTAAATACAGTTTTAGGTAGATTTATTTTTGTTCAAGCATATTCTTGTAGATTTGAATTCTGTTTGGTTATGTTAGCTTAGAATAGTTTTTTTTAATCTGAAATAGGGTGAGATCACGCTGTTTGCATGCCACTGTTCACTTTTGCTTTTACTGACTCGTGGCCTGAACCATCCATGTCGCTAACCTCTTCCTGTCGCGAGACCACGTCTAGCGACAGGAAGGCTGTTTCGCGACATGGGTGTCTAGGGAGACTTGTCTTAATATTCCTGAAATCCTCAGTCGCGAGGCATCCCTGTCGCGGACCCACCGTGACACAATACCTGCTAGCGACTAAGGGCCAAACTCTTGCATGATTTTTCTGCATGGCCTCTGTCGCGGAACACTCCTGTCGCGGACCCACGGTTCGCGACACACTTTTATTCCAAGACAGAAAATTATGCCTTGTCAATATTTTGAAAACCCAGTCGCTAGACATCCTGTCGCGGAGCCATGCCTCGCGACACAATTTCCAGATTAGCGACTGGGAGCCAAATACTTTGAAATTTTTCAGAAAACCCTGTGTCGCTAGACTCGTGTCGCGAGGCCACGCCTCGCGACACACTTTTGCCTAGCGACACAAGGTAAAACTCTGCCAAATTTCTAAAACCTGTCGAGGTACCCATGTCGCGGGTCTAGGCTCATGACACAATTTATTGTTTCTCGACAGAATCCCCTCTTCTATTTAATCCTAAAAAAATTTTGACTTCTTAACCTTTATTATATTGCAAACACTCACATTTTAGTCCCACGGATTAAGATGTAATATCCCAAAATTGCAATATGAGGCGTTATGCTGCCGAAATTTTGATTCTCCATTTCCATCACTTAACTAATTGAACCCTCTAGTCATTAATGATTAATGATTGTAATTAGCAATGATTAAATCACTAATTGTTATGATTAAAGGATTTTTGTTCAATTGTCATTAAAACATTTTTCTATAAACAAAACCATGATGCCTTAAACAGATAATCCGGACTGTAATTAATTATGGTAGGAGGGATTATTTAGGTCATCAACTATGGATTAGTTCCATAACCTTGCATGAGAAACCAATGTCTCTCATACAAGGCCTTGTTTTCATTTCATTTCCATCTTATCTTTTCTGTATTGTGTGTAACAATTAGTAAAGAATACATCAGACTAATGTTGGCGGGTATTCCCTCGTGGATAAACTAGCTCGTATTCTGGGTATTAGTTATTAAGTGTTATTTTGCATGGTCTGGATAGCAGTCAGTGGAAGCCTTGGCGGTTCGTCCACCCAGGATTATAATAGCTGCTCAGCTGACTCCTGTCCGGATACAGTTTTCTTTTCCTTATCTTAATTTCCAAGCCCAAATTCTAATTTGTAGTGTGAATCAGTCAACATCTGTCAATGCTGACTAATGATCATTACAGAAAAGAAGCATGTAGGTTTTTATCCGAATTCACAGACAGTGGAGGCCCAACTGGCATTGACACTGCCATTACAGGGTCTAAGCTGTCTAAATTCGCTCCATCCGAGTAATTGAGAAATTGGACGGTAGATGTTTGCAGTCCACCCGATTATTCTGCCATTACTTTGGTCCTCTGACCACTTCATGTTTGTGTTTCATCTTCTGTCTAGACCCACAAGTATATTTTGGGTCAATTCATTTTACACTTCATTATATCCGTATGCATGCTACTATTATGTAATTAATGTGGTCTACAATATTTTGGGATCCTTCCCTTGGACAATAGAAGTCTAGACTTTAAACAGATATTGTATATTAAATTTCCAACAAAAACCCCCTTTATAAAATCCGGATCTGAGTAAGGGATAAATTCTTCAGTTATGACTAGTTCACATTCTGTCAAGGGTTGATTTTGGGAACTTAGAAGCAGAGACAGCGATTAGGTCCCACCTAGACTGAAAGGATCTGTGTTTTAATTGAGAGTCTAGTACCTGTTTAGGGAATGGTTCTCAAACATCAATTATTTTCCAAAATTGCTGTTCGTTGGGAATCCGAAATTACTTATTACACCGAGATGGGGTACTTGGATTCAAATACAGTGTAGTAGATAATCATAGAGGAACAACATCCAGGTCTTGGTTATTTTCTAAGATAGGGTTGAGTTCCTTCCAACCACTATCCTCTTCTGCCAAAGCCTACTTTTGAGTCTTGAGTGAGTACATCCGGAACGAATTAATTTATTAGTTCGTTTCATTAGTTTGTATCTCATAACCACTCGGAAGGAAGTGAACACTGTGAGTGGTTCACCGAGAGCCGAGAATTCTTGATCCACACCCGGTCATCTTGACTGGGGGCTGTCTTTCACTACCAGGGTCAGACCTTCAAAACCTCCGAGTGATAGGATTTTAAATGCTTTCTTTATCGCTTTCTTTTAAACGCTTTCATTAGAGGTCACTCGGTTGTGTTGAGAGTTGTGTAACTGCTACTGGGATTGATAGTTAAGGGATAGTTCAGGCTCAATTAGAATCTTTGGGTGTGACATGGGAGAACGATGGTAGTACTCGGCACTTCAATAAATGATTTGTCAGGTGTTGCTTGTCCACCACAGATGAAGTAACATACCCAGGCCAGGGCAGTTACAAATCTGTGGTCTTAAGAACATGCAAACTCATGTTGAAAGTACATGTCTATCAAAGGGAACTCAACATTGAGAGCATGAGAACTAGCTGTCTGACATGATTATCCCAACCAAGAATCTGTGTATTAAAATGGAAGTTTAATTATGCCTTATCCAATTCTCGTCCAATTTTTATTCTTTTTTTCTTGTCCTTTCTGTCCACACTGTGACTCAGCTTCATAGCTAGCATAGTGTAAATTTTCATTGCTTTTACAGATAGTGTATTGCATTCTTAGAATAACTTGATTTGCTCTCTAGTATAAATTTAACCGCTTTCTAGAATAGAATTAATATGCTTTGTAGAATATATTTAAATGCTTCCATAGTGTAGTTTAAATTCAATTAGTAGATGATTAATCACTTTTCAAACCAATTGGAGCAATACGAGTGGAAAATCTAGTAAAACGACGTGGGCCCTGCTTCTATCGCACATCCTCGAGTGAACGATCCGGTCTTACTATAAATTACTGCAATTTTTGACACCGTGCGCTTTCGGGGGCACAGTTTCTTAACACGAGTAATAAAAACGTGAGAACCTATAAATATATCCCTAATCCCAACTCCGCCGTCATAGATTGGTTTCATTAAATAAAATTGAAAACCAGGATGATGATTTTTCAGAAAATACTCATATAGTAGGAACTTGTCAAAAGTTTCATGGCAAGGATCTCCATGGTACGAAATTGTCAAAAGTTTCATGTTGGGGAGGTCCACAACGCCGTTTGAAATCAAAGTTTACCACATGAGTAATAAAAAAAAAATGAAATATATCCTTAAACCCCTTCCCATGAATTATAACTCTTTTCATTTAATAAATTTAACTTGGGATAATTTAGAAAAACTCGTGTTGACGAAATTGTCAAAAGTTTCACACTGCTAACCACCTTGGCTAACCCTCACACCACCACTCATAGTCTGCCATGTGTCATATATATTAATCCACCACAAGTGTGCTGGAGAGGCCTCGAACCTTGGTGTGGATGTTCCCACCACGCGCATGTACCACCCGGACGCATTACATTTCATGTCATTATAAGGTATGTGTTATATATATAATATATATGTATAAAATTTGTAAATTCATAACTTAAAAATGAAATGAAAACAGAAATTATATTAATTAAATAAGTTATAGAATAATTTAATTATTAAATAAAAAATAATGAAATAATATTTTTAAATAAATAATAAATAAATCCAATAATTTCAATATTAAGAAAATAATAATTAAAATAGAAGGAGGTAATATTAATGAAATAAGAATATAAAACTTATAATTAATTAAAAGAAATGATTAAATTAAAGCTTCCATTATAAAAATATTAAATTCAATAATTAAATTTTAAAATAGATAAAAATGTACTATAATTAATTAAATTAAATATTTCAATTTAATATTTAAAATATAAATATAAAATGAATTAAATCAGTATGTTTATAAAATAAATACAAAATGAAACAAAAATTAATTAAAATAACATATAACATGAAAATTTATTTTTTTAAATATGAGAATTTCAAATATAAATTATTTAAAATAAATAATTAATTTCAAATGCTTAGTTAGATAAATAAAAATTAGTTTTAAATTTAAAAATTAATGAAACATATAAAATATAAATTAATTATGATAAATATTTAAATTAAAAATAACATAAAAATGAAATAAAATATAATATATTATTGATATAATTTAATTAATTAAATATAAATTAAAAAGAAATTATTAATTAATTAAAATAAATTAAAATAAAAAATTTTAAAAAGAAAAAAGTTTAGCGACCGAAAGAAATGATCGCTAATTCGGTCGCTAAAGTATATATTTTTTTAAAAATAACAAAAAAATTTGGAAAAATGATAGCAACCGAAATTTCGGTCGCTAAAGTGTATTTAATTAAAAAAATAATAAAAAATTTGGGAAAATGTTAGCGACCGAAATTTCGGTCGCTAATTCGGTCATTAATAGTGACTGATTTCGTATGGGTCGCAATTTCGGTCGTTAATTTGCGACATAGAGGATTCAGTCGCTAAATCGGTCGTTAATTTGCGACAGAAAATTGCGGTCGCTATTTCGGTCGCTAATAGCGACCAATTTCGTTCGGTCGCGAGTTTCGGTCGCTAAATTCACTTTTTCTTGTACTGATTGATTAAATTTTTTATTTATTCTATTGATTGAGGATAATATTTTAGGCTCATATTTACATATAATCAATGTAAATATTTGAAAATATAAATATTCAATTAAATGATTTATAATATATTGGTTTTACTAAATTTATCATAAACATCAAATATATTATAATTTTTTTTTTTTTGAGAAGAAGGGAATTTATTTATAATAGATGTAAACAAACGACACTAGAGGGGACATCCCTCTAGTTCCAACACCAGACAAAATCAACACCACACCACAGACTCCATTAGTTACAATACCAGTAGCAACAGATAAATATTAAATTACCACACAAAAGAAAAACTGTCAGCGAAGCAGGAAATATGCAGCCTGTAGCAACTTTCAGTACCATTCCTCCAGCGATCCTTCGTCCATCGCACCTCGTCTCGCCCAGTGATCTGCAAGGCTGTTTCGCTCCCTCAAAATGTGGCGAATCTTAACACAACCTGCGTGCCGGAAGATGTTAACAATAGGACCAAACAGTGCATGAAACCTCCATGGGATTGTGCAAGGTTCGCTAATCCAACGGACGACGTTTTGGGAATCGCATTCGAACACCAATTTTTGGAGGGGGAACCCCTGTACACGGGCCATTGCCGTGCAAATTCGGCTAATGGCTGATACTTCAGCCTCTATGGAGTCGCAGCATCCAATAAAGTCCGATAGTATGTAGATAATTTCGCCTCGATCATCCCTAATCACTCCCCCAATACCTAACGGTCCCGGATTACCCAATGAAGATCCATCCGAATTGATTTTCCACCACCCCACCACCGGGCGTTCCCATGTTAGCGCAGCCCGGGGTTTTTTGGCTCTCGCATTCCATAGTTGGTTCATGCCGACTGGGAAACTTAGTTCAAGCCCTTGAAGATGCGCGTCAACCTCATTTCTGAAAGATTTCCACCATAATGATACTCGCCATTTAATTTCCTCAACAATATCATTTGTATCAGCTTTCTGCCCCCTGAAGATGATATCATTGCGGGTCTTCCAAATTGACCAACATATTGCCATGCTCAAAAGAAGCCAACAATCCGTCCTGTTGGGTTTGCTACGTGCGCTGAACCACCATTCCGCAAGCTCGATGACACCTCCAGGTGTTGCTCCTACAATGCCAGTCCACGCCCTCCCTTGATGCCACAACAGACCTGCCAGTTCGCACCGACAGAACAAATGAGCAGTAGATTCAGTCTCCTTGTTGCAGATAGGGCACGAATCATTGGGCCCTGAAAAACATCCTCTCCTAACCAACACCTCCTTAACCAGTAGAGCGTTATGTAGTAATTTCCAAACTAATACTTTAACCTTCATAGGGCATTTGATCTTCCACATTTGATCCCAGATTTTTATCGGACAAACCCCATTCGAGCCTCCTCCACGAAACCAACAGGACCTGGTGGAGAAGCTTCCATCCGCTTCTTTAGACCAGACGACTCTATCCGACAAATATCTGTTAAGTTTCATACCATTAATAACCTGCATCATACTGTTCCAGACCCCTATTTCCCAATCAAATAAGTGCCTTCTCAATGAGATATTCCACTTCCATTCAAACCCCTCCCACGAGCCAAATTCCTCAATCGCACCCACCTTATTATTTGCTAGTGAATATATTCTGGGGAATATATCTTTCAGAACCCTTCCATCCCCCAACCAAGGATCCTGCCAGAAACGCGCTCTATCACCATTGCCCACCTGGATTATCAACCCGGGGCTCACTGACTCTACTTCCAAATCGGACCAGGAACTACTGATTTTGCACCATAATGAGCTGCCATGTTTCCCTCCTGGAATCAAAGGTGAGGAACCATTATAATGTTTATCATCGATTACCTTCTTCCATAAGGACTGATCTCTACCGAACCGCCACTTCCATTTAAACAGTAATGCAGAGTTTAATTTTATTGTGTTCCAGATGCCGAGGCCGCCCTCTTCTTTACGGCAACACAATTTATCCCAGCCAATGGTGTGTAGTTTTCTGCCCCCCTCCCACTCGTTCCAAAAGAACCGTCTTTTGAGTAATTCCAACCTTTCCGCCACCATCTTAGGGATCTTAAAGATGGAAAGAAAGTAGACGGGCAAACTAGACATTACAGATTTAATGAGACTCAATCTACCCGCCTGGGATAGCATTCTCCCTTTCCAGCCGGCCAAGCGCTTCTCCACTCTGTCTAAAACTGGCTGCCACAACTCCATGTTGTTCGCTCTACCACCGATTGAGATCCCAAGATATTTCAATGGCCAGCTGCCGATTTTGCACCCCAATATGTCAGCGGCCTCCATCTCTACCTCCACTGGACAATTTATGCCCACAATACTGCTCTTCCCATAATTAATTGAAAGCCCTGTTGTCAGTGAAAAGCACACCAGAATGCGTTTAATTAATATAACCTGTTCAATGTTTCCTTCGCAGAATAGAATTGTATCATCAGCATACTGGAGGTGAGAAATAATCGGTCCCTCCTCACTCGACTTCAGCCCTACCAGCAGCCCGAGATCTGTCGCCTTGAGCAACATACTATTCAGTATTTCCCCCATCAAGAGAAAAAGGTATGGTGATAACGGGTCCCCTTGTCGCAACCCTTTATACATTTTGAAAAATTTCGTTGGGGAGCCATTCAAGATCACTGTTGCCGAAGCCGAGCATATACATTCCTTAATCCACTTCCTCCATTTGACACCAAACCCCATCGCTTCCATCACTCGGAACAAGGCCTCCCACGACATGTTGTCGTATGCCTTGGCGAAATCAAGTTTGACTACGAAACCCCTGCGGCTGGATTTTCTAGTGGAGTGAATGATCTCAGCCGCGATGAGAGCACCGTCTAATATCTGTCTACCTTGAATGAAGGCCATTTGCGCTTCACCAACCACCCCATTGAGAACTTCTCGAATTCGTCGGGCTAAAACTTTGGTGATGATCTTGTATATACCTCCAACAAGGGAGATCGGGCGAAATTCATTAAGCTCCATCGGGTTATCCACCTTGGGAATTAAAACAATGAAAGAACCTCCAACCTCCTTAGGTAATCTGCCATGTGTCTCCAAACGCTTGAATATGTGGAACAATTCCCCTTTCAAGACTCCCCAGAACCTCTTGAAAAAGCCAAGATTGAAACCGTCCGGACCGGGTGCTTTGTTCCCATCACACTCCCATACGGCCGCCCGAATCTCTTCCTCGGAAAAACCTCTCTCCAACCAGGACATATTCATATTGTCTAGTCTTGTAATACCATAGAAATTACCCGAAATAATTGTAATTCACTAAAGAGACTTTTATTAAATATTTAATCACTTGCTTAAAGAATTAGTATATTGTTTTTTTTCTACAAAACAACACTTGAAAAACTATATATGTAAATTTGTCTTTTCCAAAAGAAATATGAATTTCAATATCAAGGGTAATAGAATTATATAGTTTTTAAATCTATTGTTTAAATTATATATATAAGTTTTTATATATATACACATTGGTCTTGAAAATTTTTATGAGGATAGTATGTGAATATTTTAAGTACTTTGATATCCATTATGGAATAAATTTTTATAAAAATAAAAGTATGAGTTTTTATGTGAATCTATGAGAATTAACTTTTATATATAAGAAAATATATTCATAGATTATAATTTTTGTTTGATGATGACATGAAGACTTTGTGGTTTGAGTATTGTTATGAATAAAATAAAACCATGCAAGTATATTATTATTATCTTTTTGAAAGCACATTAATATAAATATAATACTTGAAATAAATAAATAAATATTATATTATCATATCCAACTCATTGAGTATAAATGCATGCCACTAAATAATGGCAAGAATAATGATTTTTGTAGACAAGCTAATACTTCAATCATTTTCATGATACACTACTTACACAAATATAAGGTTAAAAGCAATTGCAAGAAATTTTCTTCCTAAACAAATAGATGAAAAATCCACATGATTAACATGTGTCTTGGATGAATGGCTAGCAAAGAAAGGTGATCAATTATCTCTTGAACCCACCAAGATTAATAGCCTCCATAATAGGCAAACCATTATGTTAATAGACAACATGATGGACAAAATTAATAGCCTCCCAAGTTAATAGCCTCTTTGTTAGGCTATAAGGACCAAATGAGTGGATACAAATACTCTAACCATTATTGCTCAAGACACACTTAATTGGATGATTGGTGAGGTTGTAATCACTCTCACAATGTGTCATGTTCAATTGTTCAAATCATAGCCTATAAATAGATGGAGTTTCTAGCCTTCAAACACACCAATCTCATCCATCTCATTAGCCAAATTCACTACCCATTTTATTCTTCAAAGTTCTCCCACATAGTGGGCATATCTTAAGGATTGTGGAGTCTTGTAGGCTTGGCAACCTTCATCATTCTAAGAGTTCTAATTCTTCTCAACACTTGGTTAGTAAGATATCATCCTTGAAACTTGTATCTTAGAGATCTAAATCTTTTATTTTTATACTATAAATTGATTTCCCTCTATTTGTCGAATTTCAGCGAAACCCGTAATTTGTGGTGCGAATCTTGTGTTATAACGGCCATTATCTTTGAATCTCCTTGGTCTTATACATCTATTCTGTAAGTTAACACTCTCTACTTTAAGTTTTGGAGATCCCAATCCATGTTTTAAGAATACAAAATTAGAATTCTCACATTATACCAAAATCTGTCAGTTTTTCGTTTACGTAAAGATCCATCTTTTTAAACTATTTTGGTACAATATCCCTCAAAGGTTCCTTCATAAAACTTGTTCCTTATTGAGTTGAGTATATTTCTGGAAACTTTTATAATTTTTAGAAATCGTATGAAAAAGTTATGGGATCCGCTTTATCGAAAGGTCGAAATCTCTTTTTGTTGAAATCTAAGAAATGATAGTGTTTTCTGAAATCCACATTTTTGAAGGTCTTAAGTGTCTCAAAGCCAAATGGTTTCTTCATGAAAAATATTTATCTATATGTTATCTACCTTGTGGTAAAATTTTAGAATTTTTGGTCGCGAATTACTATTTTTAAAACCTGTGGAAAATTATAGAGTCACTATTAAATTTCTGGCAGAATACATGTTCTGAAAAGAACTCAATTTTTGAAATGTTTCCATACCTTATTTTGAAAAGTGTAAAACATGAAACTTGTTCAACTATGTGTTGAGTATCTACAGTTTAAATTTCAATGCAATCGCCTTTCATATGAATTTTTAAACTGACTTGGCGTAAACTGCGACATTGGACTTGATTTTTGGTCCAAATGAGAAATTGTTGGATTTTGAGATCCACGAAATGATATTTTCATATCTATGAGATATTGATATGGGAGTTAAATGTTGAAATGATATTTGGCATTATTGAATGCCCTTGTTATGAGGTTACTCCCGTGAAATTGTTGAAAACTCTTTTAAAGAGGATATTATGTGGAAAATTGTGAAAAACTCTTTTAAATCCATTGTGCACTATTAACTTGAGTAAGATGCCATACTTGATAGAGGGCTAATGCACTAGGGATGTGTCTTGCGGGACCTCCCCCTCTAAATATGCCAAGACGGCATTGTTGATAAATTGTGCCAAAACGGCGTTGTTGCATGTATGAGTCTATACTCTTGGGTGTATCCGTGATGGGTTACCCGAGGCTCCGGAGTGTGTTTGTATATGAGTCCGCTGCATGCTGATCATGACTTATGATCGATATGATATGATATGATATATGGAAAATGGTGTCCTCTTGTGCATAGTTGCCACAATGGTAAGAATGAAAGTTATTTATTTTGTTAAAGGTAATGTGTGTGATCATTTTAAAAGAAAAAGTGAAAATTATTATTATTATTTTTTGAGTGTCAACCACTATTTTAAAACCCACTTCTTGAAGTGGAGCGGGTTGACTTACTCAGTACCATTGTACTGATAAAAAGTTGTTGTGTTATCTTTTTACAGATATTGGAGCTGACATATGAACTGCATCTCATGACATGAGCATTTGGGGATGGGATTACCTTTCATCAAAAGATTGTTGCTTTAAGGAACCACGTACTTTTAAATATTAATGTCATATATATTGCCTTTAGTTTATGCTTCCGCATGAGAAAGAACCATGACTCTGGTATTAAGTACTTTAAATTTTCTTATGTCTATATTTTATAAAATTGGCAATTATTTTTAAAGTTCATACTACAAAAATTTATATTTAGCCGTAGCACTTGTCAATTAAGTTAGCCAAAGGGCGAGCCTGACTGACAAGTGTGGCGGTAACATTCTGAAACCTTATGAGGATGAATTTCGGGGTGTTACAGAGTGGTATCAGAGCGTATTTTTAAACTCTAAGTATTTGTAAACTGTTAAATTTAGAACTGCATGAGCTGATTTTGTCTAAGGAGTCTGGTTTTTAAAGATTGCCCGTCAGCCGGTGGCTCTACCAGTCTTTCCTGGGAATCAACTTTGTAGCTCTATATTTTAACTAGTTGGCAAATTACTTAGAAGGCGGTACCCTCTAATCTTAGCATTTCTTGGTTAAGTTAGCAATAAGGCGAGCTTGACTAAGGGATGCGACAGTTTAACTCCGGTTTATGGATAAAAAAAAAAGTCCATTTTGAGAAAGAAATATGCAAAATATTTTTCAAAGGCCCATATGGGCTATGTTAATTTTGAAACTTTGAAATTATTTTTGGGGTGGGGACATATGCATTCATGAGCATGCATCATTTTTTATAAAATTTTTTTTTAAAAAAAATATATATTGTTATGATATACTAAGTCATTTGACCTTATTATAAGTGCTCTTTTTAAATTCTCTATCTTGTAATATTCTCTTGATTTATGAAATAAATCTTGTTATTTCATTCCTTCTGGTTAATCTCTAAATAAAGTCATACTCCTAACTTAGACATTTCCGCGTTAACTCATCCTTATACTATGACCTAACGAGTTTTAGGACATAATCATCCCTTAGACTTGAACTCACTCTTGCTTAACCATCCTTAGCAGAATGGCACCCCGTGCAAGGACTAGAAAAACCCTCCGAAGTGTTAATGCCCTCAACAACATGGAGCCACACCAAAATCCGAACATGACTAACCACGAAGTGCCAGCAGCACCGGGTGTATCCAATCAACAAGCTGTACCACCTGCACACAACATATATCACCCTGACATCACCAACAATCAGGGCGTTGGACACAACATGGTACCTCCTAATCAGGGAGCACCCAACAACCAAACCCCTCAGAATCGAAACACGCCAAACTCGCTTGACAATGATCGCCTAAGGATCATTGAGCAAATGCTCATTGCCTTGGGTCAGGGTCAAATTAATCAAGCCACAGCAGCTGTGCCGCCACCTCAAGCCCAGCTCAATCACCTAGCAGTGGTGAACCAATACAGACCACCTCGTTATGATGGGCAGGAGGACCCTACTAAATTGGAGGATTGGATAAAAAGTTTCAACAAGCTACTCGAAGCGACTCGTTGCCCAAATGAGCAGAAGATTACTGTAGCCTCGTACTTTTTAGGAGGTGATGCAGATGACTGGTGGCAGTTACAGAAGAGAGAGCCAGATGATGATGAGGAGTATACATGGGAAAAGTTTACAGAAGCTCTAAGAGAAAGGTTTTACCCGATGAGTACCAAAGCAGCAATGTATGAAGAGTTTCTATCGTTACGACAAGGAGCACAATCTGTACAAGAATACTATGTCAGATTCAAGGAGTTAGTCAGATTTGCTCCTAAGTTAGTCTCCACCGATGCCGAGAAGGCACAGAAGTTCGAAATGGGATTAAACCTCTCCATTAGAGAAGTGGTGGCTGGAGTTCAGTATCCTACCCTCCAAGCGATCTACGATCGAGCTGTCGCAGTTTCTCATGTACAACAGATGAAGAGAAAAGCCGGGGAGTCTAGCCGCGGGTTCCAAGGACAGGACAAGAGGATTCGGGACAACCGAGGAAGCAGCAGCAACAACAACCACCTCAGCAACAATAAAGGCAATATTCGAGGTGGGCAGAATCGACCCGTCTAGGGAAACAAAGGAGGGGGCAACAATGGTACTAGAAACCATGAAGGGTACATACCACAATGCCCAAAATGCAACAAGCCCCACTTGGCTAGGGGATGCCCCAAGCCGGGTACATGTTATAGATGTGGCCGAGAAGGTCATATGAGGAAGGAGTGTAAGACCCGCATTGAAAATATTACAAAAAGAGATGACCTTATCAATATCCCCACTCAGCCAAATAATCAGGATGTGCGAAACGGAAATAATCAAGGACAGAGGCCTCAGCAAAATAGAAACCAACAAGGGAACCATGGAGCACCTATAGGGCGGCTCAATGTTATTAATCAGGCAGATCTTTCAACTCAAGGGGATGTGATAACATGTACATTTACGGCTTTAACTGTGCCTGTTAAGGTTTTATTCGATTCTGGAGCAAGTTGTTCGTTTATCTCTTCTAGAATCTTGCCTGAATTAGAGATGCCAAAACCTAAAATGATTAACTTAGGAATTCAGTTGCCTTCGGGAAAAATTGTATCGTGCACCAAACGATACGATGGGATTCCTATAGTCATTAAGAACCTTGAGTCTATGCAAACTTAGTAGAATTTGACCTTAAAGATTTTGATATTATATTGGGAATGGAATGGCTTACCCAATATAAAGCTGTAATTGAGTGTCAGAAACACAAAATTACACTGTCTAAGACGAGAGGCAAAAAGGTCAACTACTATGTCCAACTCCCCAAACGTAAGACTAAGGTAGTAAATGCCTTAAAATTTTATAGTCTTATGCAGAAAGGATATATGCTTTATGCATGCTATATCCATAACCTCAAGTTAAAGGAGAATAAAATTGATGACATTCCAGTAGTGAGGGAGTATCCAGATGTATTCCCAGAAGAAATTCCTGGAATGCCTCCAGAACGTGAAGTCGAGTTTACAATCGATCTACTTCCCGGAACAGAACCTGTATCAAAAGCTCCTTATCGCATGGCAACCCTAGAAATGAATGAACTCAAGGAGCAACTTGAGGAATTATTACAAAAGGGGTATATACGACCTAGCACGTCGCCGTGGGGAGCACCAGTCTTATTCGTCAAGAAGAAAGATGGAGGGTTACGTCTTTGTATCGATTATAGAGGTTTAAATCAGGTAACGGTTAAAAACAAATACCCGTTACCTAGGATTGATGACCTTTTCGATCAACTTAAAGGTGCAACGGTATTCTCCAAGATAGATTTGCGATCCGGTTATCATCAACTGCGAATCGCTGAAAAGGATATTCCGAAAACTGCTTTCAGGACACGTTATGGACATTACGAATTTACAGTGATGTCCTTTGGGCTAACAAATGCCCCAGCAGTATTCATGAATCTCATGAATGATGTGTTTCGAGAATTGTTAGATCAATGTGTAGTCATTTTCATCGACGACATCTTGATCTATTCAAAGAGCAATGAAGAACATGAGCAACACTTGCATCAGGTGCTAGAGACATTAAGGAAACACCAACTCTATGCCAAGTTGTCCAAGTGTGACTTTTGGCTAGAAAAAGTAGGATTTTTAGGCCACGTTGTATCAGCTGATGGAGTTTCTGTTGACCCAGCAAAAATATCAGCAATCACCGAGTGGCCTACGCCTACTAATCAAACAGAAGTGAGAAGTTTTCTTGGACTGGCTGGATATTACAGGAGGTTCGTCAAGGACTTTTCCAAAGTTGCACGACCTCTGACTCAACTTTTGAAGAAAGGCTTGAAGTATGAATGGACAGAAAAGTGTGAATCATCATTTCAAGAGTTAAAGAAACGCCTCACAACAGCACCAATTTTAACATTGCCAACAGAGAATGGAGATTTTGAAGTGTATAGTGACGCTTCAAAAGAGGGGCTAGGGTGTGTTTTAATGCAACAACAACAAGTCATTGCATATGCATCACGACAATTGAAGCCTCATGAGGAGAATTATCCGACGCACGACCTAGAATTAGCAGCGGTAGTGTTCGCATTAAAGATTTGGCGACACTACTTATACGGACGAACTTGTCGGATATTCACCGACCACAAGAGCCTTAAGTACATATTTACTCAGAAGGAGTTAAACATGAGGCAACGCAGATGGTTAGAGTTGATCAAGGATTATGATTTGGACATCGCCTACCATGAAGGGAAAGCTAATGTGGTCGCAGATGCGTTGAGCCGCAAGACTCGACACGTGGCAAATACTCTTATCTTACCTTCGAAACTGTATATGGACTTGGTCAAGGTAGATACGGAGCTAGTCCATTATGGAACTGTGGAAAATGTCATTAATGCTATGACCATTGAATCTACCGTATTTGATGAAATACGCAGTGCTCAACCAGGCGACATAAAGCTTGAAAGGATCAAGAAGAAGGTTGCTGAAGGAAAAGCAATTGGTTTTGCAATCCATGAGGATGGAAGCATTCGCTTCAAAGGAAGATGGTGCGTACCGCATAAATGCGTAGAGCTAAAACGAAGATTAATGGAAGAAGACCACAACACCCCATATTCAGTACATCCAGGGGGTGATAAGCTTTATAAGGATTTAAAGAAGGTTTATTGGTGGCCAAGGATGAAGAATGAGGTTGTTGAGTTTGTGGCTAGATGTTTAACCTGTCAAAAGGTTAAAGCAGTACGTCAGAAGCCCTTAGGACTCATGAAACCATTGGAAATCCCGAGTTGGAAATGGGATAGTATATCAATGGATTTTGTTTCAGGACTACCACGATCACCAAAAGGAATGAATAAAATTTGGGTAATTGTTGATAGATTGACAAAGATTGCGATCTTCATACCAATGAAGGATACATGGTCTATGGATCAATTAGCAAGAGCATATATCAATAACGTGGTTCGACGACATGGAGTACCACATGATATAATCTCTGATAGAGACAGCAGATTTGTCTCTCATTTTTGGACCAAGCTGCAAGAAGCTCTTGGTACCCAAATTAAAATGAGCACCGCTTTTCACCCGATGACGGATGGACAAACAGAAAGGACAATCCAAACACTGGAGGACATGCTGAGAGCATGCGTTCTTGAATTTAAAGGAAGTTGGGAAAGGCATCTACCTTTGATAGAGTTCTCTTACAATAACAGCTATCATGCTAGTATAGGTATGGCACCGTTTGAGGCACTCTATGGACGCAAGTGCCGAAGCCCATTATGTTGGGAAAAATGTGATAATTCTATTGTGGTTGGGCCGCAACTCATTAAAGACATGACCCAAAAGATCAAGATGATCCAAGGGAAAATGAAGGCAGCACAAGATCGACAGAAAAGTTATGCCGATGTTAGGCGACAAGACCTAGAATTTCAAGTTGGAGGTAAGGTTATGCTGAACATATCACCTATGAAAGGAGTGATGCGTTTTTGAAAGCGAGGAAAGTTAAGTCCTCGATATATTGGACCGTATGACATTCTGGAACGAGTCGGAACCCTGGCATACAGACTAGCCCTACCGCCACAACTATCTCGAGTGCACAATGTGTTCCATGTTTCACAGTTAAAGAAATATGTGCGTGACCCAACCTCCTTTTAAACGACCAAATAACAGTTATGGGGACATAACTGTAGGCTTAAGGGGAGGAGGATGTAACCACCCGACACAATCTTAATAGGGTATGTTCAAAATCTCCTATTTTTTTTCTTTTCCATTAACTTTTATCTTATATTCCGCATATTAGATTGCCATAGTATTTTTCACTAAAACTTCGAGGACGAAGTTGATTCTTAAGGAGGGTGGATTGTAATACCATAGAAATTACCCGAAATAATTGTAATTCACTAAAGAGACTTTTATTAAATATTTAATCACTTGCTTAAAGAATTAGTATATTGTTTTTTTTCTACAAAACAACACTTGAAAAACTATATATGTAAATTTGTCTTTTCCAAAAGAAATATGAATTTCAATATCAAGGGTAATAGAATTATATAGTTTTTAAAACTATTGTTTAAATTATATATATAAGTTTTTATATATATACACATTGGTCTTGAAAATTTTTATGAGGATAGTATGTGAATATTTTAAGTACTTTGATATTCATTATGGAATAAATTTTTTTAAAAATAAAAGTATGAGTTTTTATGTGAATCTATGAGAATTAACTTTTATATATAAGAAAATATATTCATAGATTAATTTTTGTTTGATGATGACATGAAGACTTTGTGGTTTGAGTATTGTTATGAATAAAATAAAACCATGCAAGTATATTATTATTATCTTTTTGAAAGCACATTAATATAAATATAATACTTGAAATAAATAAATAAATATTATATTATCATATCCAACTCATTGAGTATAAATGCATGCCACTAAATAATGGCAAGAATAATGATTTTTGTAGACAAGCTAATACTTCAATCATTTTCATGATACACTACTTACACAAATATAAGGTTAAAAGCAATTGCAAGAAATTTTCTTCCTAAACAAATAGATGAAAAATCCACATGATTAACAAGTGTCTTGGATGAATGGCTAGCAAAGAAAGGTGATCAATTATCTCTTGAACCCACCAAGATTAATAGCCTCCATAATAGGCAAACCATTATGTTAATAGACAACATGATGGACAAAATTAATAGCCTCCCAAATTAATAGCCTCTTTGTTAGGCTATAAGGACCAAATGAGTGGATACAAATACTCTAACCATTATTGCTCAAGACACACTTAATTGGATGATTGGTGAGGTTGTAATCACTCTCACAATGTGTCATGTTCAATTGTTCAAATCATAGCCTATAAATAGATGGAGTTTCTAGCCTTCAAACACACCAATCTCATCCATCTCATTAGCCAAATTCACTACCCATTTTATTCTTCAAAGTTCTCCCACATAGTGAGCATATCTTAAGGATTGTGGAGTCTTGTAGGCTTGGCAACCTTCATCATTCTAAGAGTTCTAATTCTTCTCAACACTTGGTTAGTAAGATATCATCCTTGAAACTTGTATCTTAGAGATCTAAATCTTTTATTTTTATACTATAAATTGATTTCTCTCTATTTGTCGAATTTCAGCGAAACCCGTAATTTGTGGTGCGAATCTTGTGTTATAACGGCCATTATCTTTGAATCTCCTTGGTCTTATACATCTATTCTGTAAGTTAACACTCTCTACTTTAAGTTTTGGAGATCCCAATTCATGTTTTAAGAATACAAAATTAGAATTCTCACATTATACCAAAATCTATCAGTTTTTCGTTTACGTAAAGATCCATCTTTTTAAACTATTTTGGTACAATATCCCTCAAAGGTTCCTTCATAAAACTTGTTCCTTATTGAGTTGAGTATATTTCTGGAAACTTTTATAATTTTTAGAAATCGTATGAAAAAGTTATGCGATCCGCTTTATCGAAAGGTCGGAATCTCTTTTTGTTGAAATCTAAGAAATGATAGTGTTTTCTGAAATCCACATTTTTGAAGGTCTTAAGTGTCTCAAAGCCAAATGGTTTCTTCATGAAAAATATTTATCTATGTGTTATCTACCTTGTGGTAAAATTTTAGAATTTTTGGTCGCGAATTACTATTTTTAAAACCTGTGGAAAATTATAGAGTCACTATTAAATTTCTGGCAGAATACATGTTCTGAAAAGAACTCAATTTTTGAAATGTTTCCATACCTTATTTTGAAAAGTGTAAAACATGAAACTTGTTCAACTATGTGTTGAGTATCTACAGTTTAAATTTCAATGCAATCACCTTTCATATGAATTTTTAAACTGACTTGGCGTAAACTGCGACATTGGACTTGATTTTTGGTCCAAATGAGAAATTGTTGGATTTTGAGATCCACGAAATGATATTTTCATATCTATGAGATATTGATATGGGAGTTAAATGTTGAAATGATATTTGGCATTATTGAATGCCCTTGTTATGAGGTTACTCCCGTGAAATTGTTGAAAACTCTTTTAAAGAGGATATTATGTGGAAAATTGTGAAAAACTCTTTTAAATCCATTGTGCACTATTAACTTGAGTAAGATGTCATACTTGATAGAGGGCTAATGCACTAGGGATGTGTCTTGCGGGACCTCCCCCTCTAAATATGCCAAGACGGCATTGTTGATAAATTGTGCCAAAACGGCGTTGTTGCATGTATGAGTCTATACTCTTGGGTGTATCCGTGATGGGTTACCCGAGGCTCCGGAGTGTGTTTGTATATGAGTCCGCTGCATGCTGATCATGAGTTATGATCGATATGATATGATATGATATGATATATGGAAAATGGTGTCCTCTTGTGCATAGTTGCCACAATGGTAAGAATGAAAGTTATTTATTTTGTTAAAGGTAATGTGTGTGATCATTTTAAAAGAAAAAGTGAAAATTATTATTATTATTTTTTGAGTGTCAACCACTATTTTAAAACCCACTTCTTGAAGTGGAGCGGGTTGACTTACTCAGTACCATTGTACTGATAAAAAGTTGTTGTGTTATCTTTTTACAGATATTGGAGCTGACATATGAACTGCATCTCATGACATGAGCATTTGGGGATGGGATTACCTTTCATCAAAAGATTGTTGCTTTAAGGAACCACGTACTTTTAAATATTAATGTCATATATATTGCCTTTAGTTTATGCTTCCGCATGAGAAAGAACCATGACTCTGGTATTAAGTACTTTAAAATTTCTTATGTCTATATTTTATAAAATTGGCAATTATTTTTAAAGTTCATACTACAAAAATTTATATTTAGCCGTAGCACTTGTCAATTAAGTTAGCCAAAGGGCGAGCCTGACTGACAAGTGTGGCGGTAACATTCTGAAACCTTATGAGGATGAATTTCGGGGTGTTACAAGTCTGTTCAGCCCTAAGTTGGATATCTCAAAGACTTCATCTTCCCCTTTAACGAAAGCCCTACTAAAGTGATCAAACACCATATCCTTAATATCTTGTGGCTTTACTACCAGCGCCCCATTCATCCTCAATGCCCCGATAAAGCCCCTGCGACGGTTAAGCGCAGTCACCGTGTGGAAAAAACGCGTGTTCTGATCGCCCTCCTTTATCTACCTAACCCTTGACTTTTGATACCATCTGCGTTCTTCCGCCATAAATAATTTGTTGAGTTCGCCCTTTTTTCCAAACAGAACCTTCCTGACCCCGTCATCGCCATCCGAAATCTGCAAACTCTCTTCAATCTCATTAATTTCTGACATCAAACGCTTAATGTTACTCTCCATATCAGTGGCCCCGTACCCATCCCAAGCATGAATTTCGGATTTTAAAGTGCGCAGCCGATTAAACAACCCCCTGCCACTCCCCACCGAACTCTCACTATCGCCCTCACCCCAAGCCTCCCTGACAACATCATTAAAACCCTTCGACTCCAACCAATAGTTGTAGAATCTAAAAGGTTTCGGACCCCAATTATGATTCCCATATTCCAGGACCACTGGATAATGGTCGGATAGAACTGAGTCCCCCCGTGATTGAGTGATATCCCCCTCACCTAAGCAAAACCAACCAGGCGATAGCAAACATCTATCTAGACGACTAGAAGCCCTACCCCCTCTCCCAAACCATGTGTGTTGTCCTGCTCCCAACGGGAGATCTTCTAATCCCAATTGATCAACAAATTCCCTAAATTCCCTCCTCGACCCTGAGTCCTCACTAACCCCCTTCCTTTCAGAGTCCGATAATACCGCATTAAAATCTCCCATTAGACACCAAAGATCCCCATTAGCAGTATCAAATTTACTAGAGAGGCAGTTCCAGAAGTCTGCTCTATTCCGCCGATCGTTCGGGGCGTGGATGCAGATAATGTTCACTACCCCGTCGACCGTCCTCATAGATCCTTTAATCCACAAATAGTGATGCCCCTGCTCAATAACCCCAAATGAACTGGAATTATCATCCCAGATTACTAGTAGCCCACCGGCGTTACCGACTGCCGGTTGAACAGCAAATCCGCAACCATTCGATCCCCATAATCGATACACCAGGCGATCACCGATCCCTCCCATTTTGGTCTGCTGGATACACAAAACAGAAGGTTTCGACTTTTTACATAAACGAGAAACAACCCTTCTTCTCACGCCCCCGTTCAGCCCCTTAACATTGCAAGTGATGAGCTTCATCGGAAATCAATAAGCAATTCAAAGGTGCAGACCCGCTTAAGCCCTCGATAGCTCCTTCAGTACCCTGTCTCCTGCCGAATCTACACCCAACAGACATCCTAACCCCAAGGATTTAGCCAATTCTAAAATGGCTACAACTTCAGAGTAATCGACCAGTTTCACACCTTCCTTTGACCGGACTGTGGTGAATTGTAATTGCGCGAAACTCTCCCCTTTGTGATTGGTAACATGCGCCCGATTGCCAGTCCTCAATCTACCAGAATTACCAGCTCTCTGACTGCGATTTCGACACCTACCCTTAAAGACTTTGGTTAATGCGCCTTTAACAGCTCTAAATTCTGGAAGCTCCGGCCAATCATCCACTGCGCCTGCAGAATTGACTTCTTTCGAATGCCCATCTACCTCCCTAACCTCTCTGAACGCCAAATTCTCCGATTCCCCCGTTCTATTTCCACCCGCAATTTGATCCAATTCTGACGAGTTCGCCCCGCACTTCCTCCAATGAACTTCCCCATCCTCCGACCTAGTCGCCCCGGAAGGCAAAGAAGGTATTTCTTCCAACAATGGAGACCCCTCACCCAATTCTGATTCGTCCCCAATGTCATTGTTATTAGGTATACCCGTGGGCTCCGGATTCTCTGCAATGTCTTGAAAAATGTCAGGCCCATCTACATTCCCATACTGAACTGTCCCAATCTGGGCCACAGAAGTCGGCCCACCAGAATGAGGCCCAGTAGGCAATTCTTCTTGGAGACTGAGGCCCTCGGGGGCTATAACCCCCAGACCACCCAAGCCATTAGAGACAGCCACCGTGGATTCCCCATCATTGGATATCTCGTTATCAATGTTTTCGCACGCCTCCACAGGGAAATTAATGTCATTAGCCGTTTTGCACATAGTTTCCACTCTCCCATGCGTTTCAGACAGGGCCTGTTCCAGTTCCCCATAAGGTGGAGTCCGGGTCTCTGCATGGATCTCCAACTCCATCGCCCCTGCGGAGGGTGCCGATGTGCCGCACTTCACCGCCGTACCGGATTGGTAACCATGGTCGGATGAATCTTCAGTCACGACCTCTTCTAAAAAGTTGGCTAGAATCCGAATTTGAGACGTGTTCCCCCCAAACTTAATTTTCATAACCGAAGGGACCGAAGCCTCAACATGCAACGCCACTAGCATCCTCGCACGGTCGAGTCTTTTTCAAACCATAGTCTCCTTATCGATATAGATAATCTTCCCCCAGTTCTTTACTATGTTATTGAAGTTTACCTCGTTCCATGCGGAAAATGGAATGCCAAAGAGATAGATCCATACTAATTGTTTGATCACGATCACACCAGATTCCCAAACTCTTTTCCATATAATAAACTTTGAATCGTCACTGTCTGAGAGAAATGAATCCCTTGATGCTGCCCCACTGAACACCACTATGAACAGGTGTCCTCCTCCGTAAATGATCTCCTGACACTCATGCTTACTGTTGTATAACCAGTCTTGGAATTCGATTAGAACACTCAGACTTTTAACTTCAACGATCCGTGACCTATGTAACCAATTAAGATCTTCTTTCTCCTCGGTCAATTCGATAAACGGCTCAGGTTGAGAAATGTTAACATGATGGTCACGTTTCTCCTTCAGAACCTCAGCATAAGACCGCTCATCTCTCCATGACGCCGACCCAACTTGACAGCTGCGCAACGCCCCCGCCGCCTTGATGGAAACCCTAATATCCCCTAAGGGTTTAGCTTCCGATGGGAGACCTCCTCGTCTAACAGATCCATTTTTTCTAGGAAAAGCCCAATTAATCTTTAGAGCGTTCCCCATCCAAATCTTGCCGTTCCATAACCTGATGACTTTTAATGCATCTTGGAAGTTACTGAAGCGAAGAAAACCAAATTTGGAACCCTTGACTGGCCATCGCCTTGTAGGAAAGAACCAATCCTTCACTCTAGCCGTCTTATCGATCTCCCGATATAAAAGGCCATTAGCAGCTCCGGCTGGGATGTTCCCCACAAACACCCCGAATAGCTGGTCCCTATGGCTAACTGCATCACCCTTAAAGTTGGTCCTGTTATGGGTCCGAGGTCCAGGGTGTCCTTCATTCGGCAAACTGCCCGTTCCGCTGTCTCTGCCGGCCACCCTGATACTCCAACTGCGCTGATGCCTGCCATGAATCGAACGCCAACTCTCTCTATCGTCACCAGACTCTTTGCCCCTCCAGTGCGCATTCTTCTGATACCTCCTCTCCGCCTCCGACGACCGCTGCTGGAATCGTGACTTCGCTCTCCCCGCCTCCATTGGGAATCGTGACTTCGCTCTCCCCGCCTCCATTGCTACTTAGTTGGATGTTTTTGCTATAAATATATTATAATTTGTTTCCAATATATATCTTTTTAAATATATGAAAAGATTTTATCAAGATTTTCATATACTAATAAATAGATTTATTATCTAAATAAAAGATATAAAAGGTTGATGATGTGGCAAGGATGATGATTCGGCGGTGATGTGCAATTGACTGTACTTTTCTGGATGATTAATCAGCGCCTACGTGGAAATCTAGGGCATAATTACTGTTTAACCCTTAAAATTAAAAAATGATGAAGTATATTACTAAGGGCAATACAGTCTGAACATGCCAAAAAGTATTAAGGATTTATTATATAGATGATGATAATTGAATTGCTGGATAATTTGGACCAATGTAAATATAAGCTAATTAAAGAGATTTACAGTGGTTTGAGAATACTAACCAAAAAAAAAAAACAAAAAAAAACAAAAGAATAATAATTAATTAATACTAAAACAGAAAAAGACTAAGAATTAATACTAAAATTTTGTCGATTCGTTTGTCGTCCATCGGAGAAGGCGATGTAAGAGGCGTAACGAAGCTTTAGGCATGAAGTCAGACAATATTTCATCGCTTTTTTAGCAAAATATAATTACTGTAACGAAACAGCGGCAGATCCCATTTTACACAAGTTATATCTTTTTACTAAGTTTTGAAAGTAAGATAACATATCTTTATTTTGAGAGATAATGAATAGTAAAAAGTGGAGAAAGTCCATAAAAAGACAGTGTAAGTTTCAAGTAATAACACTAATATGTATATATTTCTGCATGCGAATTGGACTTCCCAAAATGTTCACACTTCACATTATGTGGTAAGTCTTCGGGTGAATATATGATGAGAAATTACGTTTTCATGTGCAATTTCGGTTATTTTATTGCTAATGGTATTTATTAGACTCCAGACTTTGACAGAATAATTAAGTGCTTAATCTCTAACACGTTTAAATTATTCAAAATCTATGGATAGGAGGGATGAAAACTTGACCAAGTATTTATGTCCCTAACTTCTAATATTGTTGGGGGTTGGATTCCCAACTCCGATCCTCTATTCCTATCATATTTCTTGTTTGTAATTTATGTGGTATAACCCTCTGTAGCGCTTCGAAAATTCAAAACATAATTTTTGTAAGCATTACCGCCGTACTAACTACCCTAAGTTAATTGCCAGCTAACTTAGAATAACTAGTACATGGCTGAGTAGAATCCTATAGTGATTATCTGATTAATCCAATTATGAGCGGAAGCTAAGCATAAGTAAGCACAAAGACACATCAGTAAGTCTCAAAAAACTTCAATAAGCAGAATTAAGGGTCTGTTCTGCACGCAGCTTTTGAAAGCTTTTGAGAGCAAAACCGCGACCGCGTGCTGTGGTATTCGGGCGCCTAGCGGGGGAAAAATCCATGGGATGTGGATGGTTGAGGCGTCCACAGGATGTGGATGGCCGAGCGCAACGCGGATGTTGCGATCTTAATGGGGGAGGGGGGGATGTAATACCCCGAAGAATGAATTAAAAGGAGTAAAATAAGCTACTCATATCAACAAATTACATTTCTTTCTTGGTAGCCATCCCATAAGAACTTCAAAGTTAAGCGTACTTGTCTTGGGTAGTTCAAAATTAAGAACTTTGAAGTCTCTTGGGGTGTGCGTGAACAGTGGCGAAAGCATGTAGACAAATGGAGGGGCTTGTGATGTGCATTCTCTACTCTGTAGTGAAGTACAATATTGTTAAAAGAATTAAAGAAATGTGCTCTCCCTTTTTTAAATTTTTTAACTTTTACATAGGGGTAAACAATTATTTTAGCTTTAATAATTTAGTTTTTAGCCCAATTGTTTACTAATTTCCTCGACATTAATTGATGTTTAAGACCAATCCACATCACTAGTAGAATATTTCCGAATTCGGTCCCTTAAATATTGGTAACTAAGTAATTTTAATTGCTAAAATTTGTGTAGTTATGTAATCTCAATCACAAATTTCATCACTAACTTTTTTAGGGACCGAAATTTAGCGTTTTAATAATAAATTTTCTTTCTTTAAAACAAAAAATTCATGTAGTGATAAATCCGAATCAATTAGGAATTAAATGAAATCAAAGCCAATAGTTTGAATTTGGTGTTTGTGTTCGTATATTTTTGACATATTTTTAGGAAAAATGGGCCCTCCCTTGAGAATAATTCTAGTTTTGCCACTATGTGTGAGTGAAGGCAAAACGCACTGGGAAAAGCTCATGTTGGCTTGCGAGGTCAGCCAATTCACGCCCGAGCCAGCAATATCTAGAGTAGCACCTCTTCTTTCCGTGCTGCAATGAAAATGGGGTGTTATACCCTCCGGCCTCCACCACCCTTTTCTTGACACGTGGGTGTCAAGTTATTATTTTTTAAAAAAAGTTTAATTTTATTTTTATTTTCATTTTTTTTTAAAAATCTATATAGAGGAGAAGTTATATATAACAGACTAATAAGAATCTCCAATAAGATCAAAATCAAATATAATCATTGTATAATTTTATTTATCTATTTATTTTTTGCTATACCACACAAGTTACAAAAGAGAGTCCATACCATACAAGTTACAAAGAGACAAAACAGAGGGATAATTAAAGTGATGAAAAGACAAAAATTGAATCATGTTTTATTTAGTGTTTTTCGCCAAATATTAACTTTCCAGTATTTTTATTTTTACATTTTACATAAAACACTAGCCTCACAATTTAAATAGATAGTGAGAACTCATTTTTATACACACAAATTACAATGGCGATAACAACTTTTTTTCCAAAACTTATTACTTAGAGCTCGTTTGGATTTACTTTTGAAAAAAGCAGAAGTGAAAGCCAAAAGAGGTAACTTTTGTGTTTGGATGGGATGTTTGAAAATCAGTTTTTTTTCAAAAATATTTTGGATGTGTGAAGATGAAAGGTGCTTTTGGAATATTATAAATACCAAAAAGTAGATGCTACTTATGAGAATATTATATATTTATAGTGTAATTGAAATATATTAGTGGGGTATTTAAGACTTTGCACATATTACTAGGTGTTTTTCGCTCCTGTTTTTGGAGAAGAACCCCATAAGCACTTTTGCAGCTTTTCGAAGTACTTTAGTTTTTTTTTTTTACTAAAAAGCAAAACCACACTATTTTTCCATCAAAATGACAAAAGCACCTTTGCAAAAGCCGTTCCAAACGGGGCCTTATGATTTTTATTAAAATCAAATCAGACCAGACTAGATCAGAAATATTTAGATCAGACTAGATCAAATCAGACCAGATCAGATCAGAAATATTTAGATCAGACTAGATCAAATCAGACCGGTTCAGACTAAAACAGATCAGATCAGATTAGATCATTATAATAAAATTAAACAATTACATATGATAATATTTTTAAAAAATACAAAAAATATAGAAATTCAAATCATATTTAAATATATTTCATTATATGTTTTATTAGTATAATTAAATATTTTCAATATTGTATTTTTTCATATTTTTTATATTAATGTATGCGGAGATTAATAAAATATTTTATAATAAATAATATTTAAATTATTAATTATAATATGACATTTATTTTAAAAATGTAGAAACACAAAAGGTTGGAATTTTGAAAAAATATATGTATATACTTGATTTGTTAATTATGAATACTTAATTAGTAATTACTATTAATAGTAGTAATAATAATTATTAATTATTAGTATTATTATTTAATAATAATAATAATAATATTATTATTAATTATTAGTATTATTATAAATAATAATAAATAATAATACTAATAATTAATAATAATAATAATATTATTATTATTATTATTATTTTTATTATTATTATTATAATTTGATTCCAATTCAGAGAAAAGGTGATGAGAGCTCATACTAAAAATTAGATAAAGGACCGCGTGGGAAATCGAACCCTCAATAATAAAGTTAGAAAGTATAAACTTGACTGCTTCTCAAGTGCTCGCCTCGAATTTAGAGTCAATTGATAGGATGTAACTGGAAAAACGAAAGAAAAACCGAGTGGAAATTTGAACATCTGCGATAAAATTTGAAAGTTAGATTAAGGAGTTCCCCACTAGCAATTCCTCAATAATGCGGAGAGCGCAAATTATTTTAAAGAGTTGCCACAAATTTGTGCTCATGACAAACACTATATATATTTCATTAAATCAAAATTTGTAATTACTCTACAAGAAAATTCCAGAACACCGACCGCATTTATCGACAGACATTTTGCGGTTGGTATTATCGACCGCATCACCGACCGCAATACGTGGTCGGGAATTTATATCCGTTTTGCGTTAGGGGTGTTTTTGCCGACTGTATTACCGACCGCAACTAAGATGGTCGGTATTACCGACCGCATTACCGACCGAAAATGCGGTCGGAATTTTTTTCCAAATTTTTTTAAATTCTTAACAAAAAATATAAATTTAGCGACCGATTTACCGACCGAAATTTGGGGTTGCTAAATTTTTTCCACATTATTTTATTTTTGAATTTTCTATTTTTTTGTTTTATTGAATTTTTTTAATATAATTTCATTTTTTATTATCAAAATAATTAATTTTATCTTTATAAATATTTATTTTAATTTTTAATTAAAATTTTCTTTTAACTAATTTATTTCAGTTTTATTTTTATTTAATAATTGAATTGTATTTTAATGTAATTAATTAATTTTATTTTAATTTAATAAATTCTATTTCACTTTTTATTTTATTGGAGAATTTTATGATTTATCAAAATTTATTTTATTTAATTTATGAATTCTTTAAATTTTAATTAATATAATTCTAATTTTTATTTTATGTTTCAATTTATTATCATTTAAAAATTAATATTTCTGTATATATATATATATTTATATATATTATATATATAAATTTACATACCATGACATGAACTACAAGATGTCCCAATTGCACGCGTGTGAGTGAAAGGCTCCCTTACCCAGGGTTCGAGCCCTCTCCTCTGGATCTTCCAAAATATATTTGGGAAGGCTTAATATATGACACATGGAGTGATGTAATTGGTGTGTTAGATTAGCTAGCCAAGTTGGTTAAGGTTGAGTTTGGTGTTGTTGAGCGATTGGGTTCGAGCCCTTCTAACCACACTTTTTTGCATAAAAGAGAATTACCGACCGCAAATGTCGGTCGGTAATTCGGTCGGGAAATGTCTCCAGGACTATTCGGGACCAGACATTTGCGATCGGTAATTTTGCCGACCAACGTGCGGTCGGCAGGTCCCCGACGGCAGTTTTTTTTTGGTCGGCGGCAAACTTTGGACCAAGAAATTTCCGACCGACACTTTCGGTCGGTAATGCGGTCGGTAACCCTCGAAACGACCCGTATTTTGGTGTTATCGACCGCATTTTTCGGTCGGGAAATTCGTTTTTTCTTGTAGTGTTATTAAAATTTTGAAATTTGATATCATAAAAGCACTATATGTAGATATCATCAATGAATAATTTTCTGGAGGGATGCCAGAATGATGTAAAATTTGGGTCAACTTTGGCCAAATAAAAGTAAAGCCATCCTTACTCAATAAGGCATGAGATGTCTCGTTCTTCATTGTCATTACACACGCTTTAAGTAGCAAGAAAAACGCCCTTTTTATTATTAAAACATACTCCGTCTATTTATTACTAGTGATTTAAAAGTTGCAGTGCTGGAAATGGGGCTTGGTCCAGTGGTTATGTCCCTTCACTTCCAACTTTATAATTGAGGTTCGATTCGCACCCAGCCCCCTATCCCTTCCCCTTATCGTCATTTGTATATAATTTATGTGGTTTGGAATAATATGTGATGCAAGCATGTTCTATGTGAAGACAGAGATGCCCTATATGATGTCTCTACGTAAAGATTATTTTAGAGATTGTACCATAACCAGATTGGTCTTATTATTTTAGAGATTGTATTGGTCTTATTATAACGGAAAAGAATATTTCCCATATAATTCACATATATTTAGAACTTAGGCAGAATTTATAGTAAATAAAAGGGTTTTAAAAATAAGAAAATTTGTAAAGGTCGGATGTCGACGACGACCAAATAGACATATTTTCTTATGCCTACGTTTTAACAATGAAAGATGAGAAGCTCAATGGTTTTTCAAGAAAGATTTGATTTAGTTGATGAACAAATCTTAAAGAAATTAAATTATACAAAACGTATACAATAATGAACCAAAATATATTAAAGTATTTATTTTTTCCTGTAAGAAAAAACAAAAAACAAGTCATAGCTTTTGAACCTTTTATTTGTTGAGTTTCAAGTTTCAACTCGAAGAGCATTGAACTATATACTAATAATGATCTTCGCCTCCTCAATTAAAGTAATCAAATCTGACCGATTAAACTTAATCTTTTTTCAATATTAAACGAATACCCATAATCATGACACAGGTAATACTACATTTACTTTGTATCTGATCGAGAAAGATTAGAATGAGTGAACATAAAGTAAGAGCTTCGTGTCAAATGAAGTAAGTAATAACCCATTCCTTCAAAATTTCAGTAAACTGTATTTTCTGCAAAAATGTGAAATTGTGGTGCTCTTGTTGGGAGTATTATACTACAAATTATGTATATATATATATATATATATATATATATTCATACTCCCTTCGTCCTAACTCAAATATCTTACTTTCTATTCTTGAATATCCTATCATAAATGTCTTCTTTCTATAAATAAAAATAATTTTCCTCTCTTACAATTATGAGGCCCCATTATATACTCACAAATCAACTTTACCGTAATTCCCGTACCCAACAGTAACAAGACAATATAAATGGAACGGAGGGAGTATTTTATATCTATTTTCTACTATTACTACTACTTTAATGAGTAACTATTACTTTTTCTCCATTATTTTAAAAGTGACATATAATGGCTTTAGACATTGTTTATTACTCCCCCCTCCCATTTATTGTGTCTCAAAACTTTTGTGCACGGTATTTTATATGAGGGTAGTTAATATTTAATGCAGTAGTAGATTAATGTTTAAAGTGGGGGTAAATTAGGAATTTATATGATTTTATTGTAGTGAATTTGAATTTTTAAATGATTTATTTATGTGTAATGTGATGGTTGTGAGTTTAAAATTAATGATAGTGAGTTTGAAATTTAAATATATTTATTTATTATTGTGATGTGATGGGAGTAGGTTGATTTATGTTAGTTATTTCTTAAAATAGAAATGAAACAAAAGAGTTGTGGCGGACAAATTTAAAGAGTAAAGTGAGACATAAATAGGGACGGAGGGAGTAGTTAATTTTCATTCAAATTTTTTAGGTAAGTTATACAAAAAAAAAAAAAAAAGCACAGCTAAATGTTATCTTCATTGTATGTGACACTTTTATAAAACCATAGACGATGTTTCTTGTTTAACTTTTTATAATTTGTATGCGAAACCATTATATGGGAAGAGTGTTTATATCTATATCTATTTATATGTTTGGATCTTTTGATAAAAATAAATTTGTAACTCTTTGTTTTCTATTTTCTAACATTTTTACAGGACAGCACTACCCAGTATATCAATAATAAATATTCGTTCACCAAAAAAATAAAAAATAAATATTGAATACAGTATTTAAAATGCATTAATATCGAACAAAGGGTATATATCGGACGACTATCGGAGTATAATCCGGTAAGTCACTTAATAATTCAGAAATAGGGATGATGACTTATTCTAATGGTCAAGTTCTCCGACTCCCAATTTATAAGTTGTGGGTTCGATTCCTCACCCGACCCTCTATCCTTCCATTTTAATTATCGCTTTGTAATTTGCATGGAATGAGCCCACCACCATTTCTAGCCTATATAGGCCGTTCAAGTAAAAAAATAATTCAGAAATAAAAACTGACTCAAATAAGACAGGGAATAATAATTTTAAAACATGGTATTCAAATATGGAGGATAATGCACATAAAAAAATGAAAGGCAAAAATAGAATTGGGGTAAACGTCTCTATAGTCATAGTGGCCACCCAATAAAATAAGTGGTCTTTTGTTGAATTCCAAGGCATAGTTTTTGTGTATAAATACCCCACAACATATTCCCATATTTTCCACCAGCAGAAGGCAAGGGAAAGGCCGCAGCAGCAGCAGCCAACCTTAATACAAATATTATTCCACAAACAAACCCTAAAACAAAAATATCCTTACATCCTCAAAACCCTTTAATTCATCCTTCAAAAGTAACCATGGCTGCCGCTGCTGCTACCAACCGCTACATTCTTCGATTCTTCAACAACAACGACTCGATCCGGTGCTCTTACTACTCGTCTTCTTCGCACTCACCTCTGCCCAAGGAGTCGCTCCATTTTTCGGCTCCTCCTGTAATAACCTTGTTCTTCATTTGTCCTTTTCCGAGTTTGTTCACGTTTAGTGCATGGGATGTTTTACGGATGAGTAATGAATGAATGATGTGTTTGTAAATTATGTGTACAGAAATATCAGGAGTTGAGCTCGCTGTCGATGAATGGTTGCCATGGCGATCCCAGGGCTCCTCTGGGGACCATTGAGACTCGAACGTTCCCCACCTCGGCCACGCCAGGATTGGCCGCGGATCGCCTCCACTCCGCAGTCCACGACCTCAAGAACAACCCCCCAGCTTTCGAATCAGGGATCATTCGTATTCAGGTGAGGTGTAATGAGTAAGGTCCCTTCATATGGTTCATGAGGTGGATTATATTCCATGCCACGTGGGGTGCATGTGACTGGATCATTCGTTATTCAAACCTCTTAAACGGCTTCTGTTTGCACTTAAATCTGACATAATATAATATAAAAAAACTTTATGATATAATCTGATAATATAAAATGAATTTTACCCGAAAAAATTCTGATATAATATAAAATAAATATAATTTTTAAGTAGAAAATCGTTTACAAAGTTTTAAAAACTTTATATAGTTGTTTTTAAACTTTTTAATCCTGGAAGGAAAAAAAACACAAATTAGACGGAATTGAGCAGTTCTTTACTCTTTAGTCCATGCAAATGAATTACTGAAACCTCGTATATCCATTGTTTAACATTATATATGTGCTATGAGTACTCAATTGGATATCTGGTTATCGTTTCAAGATTATATACATTATTTTGAATAAGATTGTCTATTGATTTTGAATTGAAACCCCGTATACATTATTTCATACTATGGCTTAATTTTAAATGTATATCGAATCGTTGTGTTATGGGTCACGCTGCCTAATAAGAATACCGAATAAACTATGACGTAATCATAATTAGCCAAATGTATATTAATTATAACCAATATTGATAATAAATAAATAATAGGATGATTTAGAAGTCCATATATAAACAACTTGTCGCAATAATATTCACTATGTGGCTCTCATATTCAAAACTATCAGAATTGATTTTTACTCTGTGATTCTTTTGACTTAGACAGCAAGAGAAGTATTCGCAAGTTTTTCAGTCAAAAAGGGTAGAAAAATGACCGTGGCTTGCATATTCAAAACTAGTACACAGTTCCCCATTTTTTCTCTGTGGAAAAACTAGTCCAATTTTCAATCCTAGTATTCCACCAAGAAAAATACTTTCTTTGACTATTCCTTCACCTGAAGAATGAATATATTCTCAATTTCTCATAACTTTAATTCAAACTTGTACTAATAATAATAATTTCTATTATTACTACTATTCTTATTATTAACTGTATGCATATATGGCTTGTAATGATTAGGTACCAATCCAGCAGAAGATAGAATCCCTTGACTGGCTTCGTTCCCAAACCGATTTGGGATTGCCTCGCTGTTACTTCTCTGGCCGGGAGCCTAGTATGGTCCCGGTCCCTCTCATCCAGAACGTCAACGACGCCGGATCTGACCGGAACGACAGCCAGAAAAAGCTCATCAGCGTTGCTGGGCTGGGATCCGCCGTCTCCTTCCGCCAGCTTAGTCCATTCTCTTTGGATGATTGGCATTCCATAAAGAGGTCTGTGCCCTAATTATAAGTGGGTTTTGTAAAGGGATTTTTCGAGGTTTTGGAAAAATATAATCGTCATGTCTTTCTGTTACCTTTACTGCAGGTTTCTGTCGAAGAATTCTCCATTAATTCGCGCTTATGGAGCGATCCGGTTTGATGCAAGAAACAATATATCCTCGGAATGGAGTGGGTTCGGTTCTTTCTACTTCATGGTACCTCAGGTTGAGTTTGATGAGTTCGAGGGAAGTTCTATGATCGCGGCGACCATTGCTTGGGACAATCACTTATCACAGACTTATGAGCAAGCAGTGGCTGCGCTTGAGGAAACCTTATGGCAGATATCCTCGGTTGTCCGAAGATTAAATGGCAAAACTCAAGATGCTGTCTTGCTTCACAAAACAAATGTTCCTAACAAACCCGGTTGGGATTCGGCTGTTGAGGGCGCTTTGGACTTGATAAAAAGGAAAGATACATCGCTTGTAAAGGTTGTCCTTGCGCGAAGCAGTAGATGCCTAACCTCGGTGGAGATTGACCCATTGGAGTGGTTGACAACCCTCAAAGCCGAAGGAGATAAAGCTTATCAATTTTGCCTTCAGCCTCCTCAATCGGCCGCTTTCATTGGGAACACTGTAAGGACCTTGCAATCTAAAGTATATTCCTTGAAGCGTCATGTGTTGCTAGGGTTTAGTTTAATGGTTCATTTCTCGTGTCCAGCCGGAAAGACTTTTCCATCGTGACCAACTCAGCGTTTGTAGTGAAGCTCTTGCTGCAACGCGAAGAAGGGGCGAAACTGAGGCCTTAGATTTGCAAATCGGACATGACTTGCTCACTAGGTAATTAAATCTCCTCCACTCAAAACCCTAATGAAGTGTTGTCTAAACTTCTCCGAATCGTAGCTAATGTTTTAAATTCACTTGCAGTAGAAAGGACCATGTCGAATTCACAGTGGTAAGGGAGAATATAAAGAACAAATTAGAGGTAAGAAAGACTCATACCTTAAATTCTTCCCTATGATGCAATTGTCATTTCTAAACTAACACTTGTTTTTTGTATTCCAGAGTATATGCTCCCGTACAATAGTTGAACCAAGCAAATCCCTTCGAAAACTCCCACGGGTTCAACATCTCTACGCTAAATTGACAAGCACTCTAAAGCAAGAAGACGATGAGGTAAACATACGATAGAGTTTCGCCTTTTCCATGAATCAAATTTTCTTGGTACGATTTGTAAGGACTAATGGGAAATAATTTTCATGTTTTCAGTATAGAATTCTATCTTCGCTTCATCCAACTCCTGCGGTGTGTGGACTTCCCGCGGAAGATGCAAGACAATACATCGCAGATACAGGTAAGCCCTCTTATTATTTCCACACCACTATACATTGTTGTGTCCTAACAAAGAATCCAAGGACAAAATACGCGCGCAACAAGCATTAACCAGACATTGAAAATTTTGCAGAAACGTTTGATCGAGGAATGTATGCTGGCCCTGTCGGGTATTTTGGTGGTTCAGAGAGTGAATTTGCCGTAGGAATAAGATCAGCACTTGTTGGGAAGGTAAGGATGCAACATAACTTCATTCTTCTAAAATGTACATGACCTCTAGACTCTCTATATATGTAGATGTCATTTTCACTTGACGTAATAATAACACTATTTCATGTACTAGGATGTTGGTGCGTTGCTCTACGCTGGCACTGGAATAGTCGAAGGAAGTGATTCATCCATGGAATGGCAGGAGCTCGAGTTAAAGACTTCACAGGTTCGTACTTCGACTTTATGCATTGTCTGCACTCTGAACCCATCTTTATGCCTTCTTGTATTGATGAAACTTGCTCCTTATTTTGCAGTACACCAAGTTGATGAAAACTGAAACGCCGAAGCCTGCTTTGGCATTAAAGGAAACCGTCGAACTGTAAATTTGAAAGAATTGTTGATCCATAGAGGAAGCAATTGGACCTGTCTAGACACATGCTTCCTGTAGATTTCTACTTACAACATCTCTATCGAATAAATGCATTTTTCATTCTTTATATGTTGATTCTTCGTTGGTATACCGGTGCGGTCCTCTTCCAGCCGCGAAGATTGCCATAAAATGATATGTTGATCACCATATATTTTTTCCTTGTTTTCTTCTTTTCTTGTAAGGAATAAAGTTCCTTCGATATAATTTCATTGTAATATACAGTATATCTCAATGTTCAATATAATGAAATATTCTGGTTTAGTAAGATTCTCCTCTTGAGCAGTAGACGAATTTACTGACCAAATTTCACGGTTCAAATAGTGTTGTCCTTTTATCTTGCAAAATTTTCCAAATCCACAATTTATGTTATTTTGGCCCCTTTCCTATTCATATTCAAATTCAGATCTAATAATATTAAATTGACTATTAACTTTTCAGTTTGTCTTATTTCATACCCAAAACTTTAAATATTTACTACTATTAATCCATAAGTCATGCTTCACTAAGTAAAATTAAACACCACATTTGATACCTTTAGTTTGACCGTCTTGTTGCCGAGTCTTCCGAACTCTGGGATTCTACAAATCCCTTCAATGACCGCAATCAATGCACCGGTTCCAGGCTTTCATCAATAATCATCACAGTTCTATTTCGTTTTCTATATTAGGACGTAGCAATGTTTGGGTTGCTATGTTCTAATCCTAAATTTAAAAGGTTATAAATAAATTTTTTTTTTTGAGGAACAGGGTATTCTTTACTTTATTCGAGGTAATATCAAAGTTTCACATAAACAACAACCAACCCACCATCGATCACAAAATTACAGTCTACTTTGTTTTGTGCATTCACATTACCAGTATCCACACTCCCAGATTCTAACGACACCTACACTGGCAATACTCAATACCATTTTTCAACTCGCCCTTCGGCCGTCGCTCTGTGCCTCACAAACCCGACTAATGGTAGTCAATTCCACTTCCGTAGAATCTGTGACGATGAAATCTGAAAGGGTATAGATCACCTCTCCCTCCACGTTCTTATCACCCCTCCAACCCCAGCCGACCCTGGATTGCCAAATGAAGATCCATCCGTGTTTATCTTCCACCACCCCATCTCCGGTCTTTCCCAAATAAGCCCTCTTCGATGAAGCTTAATTCTGCTATGTCGATTCTGAATTAGGCGACCAGGAAAGATCATCTTCAGATCTCCCATACTGACATCCGTCCCTTTCGACGCTATACTCCACCATAATGCAACCCTCTACTTAATCTTATCCATTATCGCCTTCTTGTCAAATAGTTGCCACTTGAAAACAATACATTCCTAAGTTTCCAAATTGATCAAATAATGCCAGCCTTGTTAGCAACCATATCTCCCTTTTTCCTTGTGTTCCATATAATCCCAACCACCCAGCCAATAGCATTTCAACCTTGCTTGGTTGCACCTATTCGACCCCAAACCACGCCGCACCCAGATTCCAAATACTCCCAATAGCTTCACAACAGCCAAACGGATGATCTGCCGCTCCAACCCACAACATGGGCGTAGCGCATTACTAATCTAAATACTTCCTACTTACCAGGGCCTCCCTCACCGGAAGTGCATTTTGTGCTAGCTTCCAAGCCAACATTTTAACCTTCATTGGAGATTTAATTTTCCAAAGGATCTGCCACAGCCATCTTCTGTCCATCCCATCCGCCCCTCCGTCATGCCTCCAGCATGAACTAGTCGAGAACATCCCATTACCGTCCTTTAACCAAATAACCCTATCTTGCACATACCTACAAATCCTCGTCCCATTACCTTCCTTCCAGACATCAACCTCCCACTCAAACAGGGCTCTTCTCAATTGAATACTCCATTCCCATTCAAAGCCTATCCATTTGCCAAGCTCTCCAATCCTACCTTCTTTATGAACAGCCAGGGCGAAGATTGTACGAAATAGAACTCTCAATGGCTGACCCTCCTCAATTTAAGTATCTTGCCAAAACCGAGTGGCTAATCCATTTCCAACCAAAATTTTGAACCCACCTCCCTGATTAACCGAGCTAATAATCCTCCCATGAACCACTTATCTTTCCACACACTGATCTGCTTAATTTCGATTCAGGCACCATGTAACACCCCGGATTTGATAACCCAGGCCGGGATGTCACCGCCACACCTCCCTAACAAGACACGGTTTCTCCGAGCTTGCTAAAGAGATGCAGGGCTATGGTTTTTCAGAATTTAAATCATTCAAACAGCCCATTGTAATATAATTTAAAAATAATAATATCAAAGTTGCAGCGGAATGTAATATTTACATATATAATTGTAATGCAGCGGAAATTTAAATACTGGGCCAACATGGCCAAAACACGGGTTAAACAGGCCCGTTCATGCAAGTTGTAATTAAATGCCGGAATTTAAAATAGAGTTTTTCCCGAATGTTCCCATGTATGCATATGATGATGCATAATCCTCATACTCTGAAAGAAAAAGGGAAAATGTGGTTTGGTCAGCAAAAACGTGCTGAGTAAGTTAACGCCTAATATGATCAAGGGGTTTCAAGGCCTTTATTTAAATTTAATAAAAACATGCTTGTAGGTAATTCACAATTTGAGTTAATCATCCTCTAATAAATAAATGGCATAATTTAACACAAGGATTTCACGTGATCATAATTCAAATTACATGGTAAAATAATTGCAAGGCATAATTTAAAGGTATAACTTAAATAAGGAAAACATTCACGTCTTAAAATTTTCCCGTACATCACGATTAGGTATTTCAGGATTTTCATTCTTTCACTTTTGTTCAATACGATTTTATATGATTTGATCTTGGGGAAACAAAGGATTTAAACGCTTCCTAGGGAATTGAACCCGTAGGAATTAACACACGTCCTGGGGAATCGAACCCGCAGGAAAACAAACGATCGCCCTTGGGGAATCGAACCCGCAAGAACTCAAGTACATCCTAGGGAATTGAACCCGTAGGAATCAACACACATCCTGGGGAATCGAACCCGCAGGAAAACATACAATCGCCTTGGGGAATCGAACCCGCAAGAACTCAAATACATCCTAGGGAATTGAACCCATAGGAATCAACACACATCCTGGGGAATCGAACCCGCAGGAAAACATACGCCTTGGGGAATCGAACCCGCAAGGTAAGGACAAGTTTTGCAAAATTTTACAAGTTTCATGCAAGTATCTAACGTCCATTATAGGCACGCCAAGAAGGCTAGAGGGGCACCCTGCAGGGCACTCGCCCTCCACCAAAGTATCTCAATAACATTTCGATTTAGTATAACGGGATTTTTCAAAAGTATAGATGTATCGTATTTCAAGCCTTCGACCGTTTGTTTCGAAATTTCAAAATCTCTCGATTTAAAGGTCGTTTGGCGTCACAGTTTACGCCTTTTTAATTTAAAAATTCATTTCAAGTCGGAAAAATCTGAAATTTTCACAGTATATCAAAAACATCCCAACGAACAACTTTTGTGTTTTAACGTTTTCGAAATAAGTTGAGGAAACATGTCAAAAATCGAGTTTGTTTCGCAAGCAGTGTTCTGTCCGGATTCAGGTTTGGCACAGTTCAAAGATTCGACATTTTAGCATATCAAATGGGCTCCAAAAATTCTGAAATTTTATATGCACATACTAGACATTATTATCTACAACTTTCATTCATATTGCAAAGATCAAATCGGACTAGAAAATATAGAAACAGGTTCATCAAGTTCGGACATATTCACAGGCAGATTTCGAAAATGTTTTGTCAAAACTGTTCATGTTCGATGCAATTTGAAATAGCAAACATCGACGAAAATGTCTGAAATTTTTACACAACCTAGAATAATGTGTTGGAATTAAAAGTCTAGTTTTGAGTTTTTCGGTTTAAACTCTCGAAATAGGGGTTTTGGTCCGATTTCAAATCTATCACAGTTTCAAGTTCGAATCTCAAGGCAGGTTGGTTCTCGGCCATTTTTGGATATCAAAACACAATGAAAAATTATGAAAATTTTACACGAACTAGATCTATGTCTTAGGAACGTTTTTCATGTTTTAAGTTTTTCCGTTTGAGCAGTTTTAAGGGTTCGAAAAATTCGTACAAAATTGTTGCGCCGAGGGTTTTTCGTGTTGACAGATTTTAGAGTTATTAAATCCATACATTTGGTTGCATTTTAAGTCACCCAAAACCAAGTAAGTATTAACTTACAGTGGTAAGGTGGTTGGTCGTCCTCGGGTTGCTTGGCTCGTCCAAATCCACTACGAACGGATCTCCTCAACGCCACGATTTCAACTCGGAAGAATAAATCCAATGTTAGATCGAGTTTTTGGGTTCGAAAACTTAAATGAAAATCTATAAATGACTTACCCAAGTCTGGAGTACTAGAGACCTTGTGTTCTACGCCTCCTTCGTCGATTTTCGTCACCGGAAAGTAATCGGAGAGTCGTCGGAAAGTGAAGAACTTGTGTTTCGGTTTTGGGAGAGTTTGAGGGTGATGGATAGACTTGAGAGACTGATTATGGGAGTGAAAATCAGTCATTGATCGTCCTATAACCTTTCCCCCCGACTGGGATTGGGTTTCAAAAGTCGGGACACGAAAATATGGTAAGAAATCCCCGAAATCGCGCAATTGGCAGCTGCAGTCTTGGTGGCGCGGGGTTGGCGCGGTTTTTAGCCAAAACCAGCACGGAGGGCGCGCGGCCTGGTCAGGGCCGTGCGTCCGGACTGGGCCGTGCGATCCCGTCGGGCCTTTTCTCCTCTCTTTCGGACTTCTGTCCTCCTACGTTTTCGGGCTCAATTTTTCGGGTCATTCTCGGATCATAAATCCTTATCTTAAATTTATCTCGACTCAAATGAATGTCATGTTTGAAATCTTAAGTCCGTCGGTCTCGGGTTCGTCGGCTTCCAATTCGTCGTCTTTTGACTCCCGTGCAATAACTTGTGTAATTAAATTTCTTCCGACTTCACGGGTTCTTGGAATTAGAATTATTTTCCTTCTTGAATTTAATTCCAATTATTTTGACTCAATTCATGGAATGTTTTCGGGCTTCCTTTCCCTCTTTTATTCCATTTTGAAATTTGAATCTATCGGCGTTTCATTTCCGAGCAATAATTTATTGTGATAAATTATTTTCTTCTTCTCGGAGATATTTCGAGATTGATCGGAATAAATTTTATTCCTTTGGACGTTGATAAAAATCTGGGGTATTACAGTCTACCCCCTTAAGAATCAACTTCGTCCTCGAAGTTGTGTTTCGGCTTTTCTCGCACTAAGAGTTAGGGTCCTTTTGTTTATTTTATTATTTTGCGATGTTGTGTTATTGAATTATTGTTCGATTGTTGATTGTTTGTTGTTTGATTATTGTTTGACTGAACCCAGAATTGAAATTTCCGAGTTGCCTACGTACCCTGTGAAGGGATCAAGCCATGACGTAGTTCAAAACAAATTTGAATTTGTTTATTTATTGATTTAGGGATACAAAATATTCGGGTTGTTACATCCTCCCCCCCCCTTAAGATTACAGTTATGTCCCCATAACTGTTGTTGGATCGGTTTGACTCAGGGTTGGGTAACGTCGTATACAATCATTTCTCACTGAGCTAGCAAGTCCGCTTGGTCTACAACATTCCATCGTCCTACAGCTCTTCCTTGATCTCCTTGTTGAGGGTTTGCCAAATCTAGCCTTCTCTCAATCATCTCCGCACGAACATTGCATTCTCTAATCATGTGGTCTTCTCCACCACATCAATAACAAGTCCCGCGTCTTGGGCATTCGCGCACCAGACGGGCTTGGTGGCACTGCGGGCAACGTGTACGACGTATGCCATTTCTCCCATTATTGAAACCTTTATTCTTATTCTCCTTTGGCTCATTGAACCCAGCTTGACCATTGTTCTTCCTAAAATTGTCATTGTTATTGTTTCGATTCTTTGTCTCAAATTCTTGCGAGTCCTTGCTCGACTCCCCATTTCCTTTACGCTTCAGTTGCTGGATTCGAGCAATTGCTACAGCGCGATCACATATCGTCTGTAGGTTTGTGAATTGTCCTACTGCAAGTATCTCCCGGATACTAAGGTTCAGACCCATCTCGAATTTCTGAGCCTTGTCAGAATCGGTTGGTACTATCCTCGTAGCAAATCGTACTAGCTCCTTGAATTTGGTGTAGTACTCTTGCACTGTTTGTGCACCTTGCTTCAGGTTGATGAATTCCTCGTATTTCGCAGTCTTGGTGCTCAGTGGGTAGAATCTTTCTCTCAAGGCTTCCTTAAGTCCGTCCCAAGTGTAGGCTTCTTTATCTCCCTCTGAATTCGTTCGAAGGTTTTGCCACCACTCGTCGGCTTCACCTCCTAAGTAGTAGGTTGCCACGTATATCTTCTCCTCGTCAGGGCATTTGATAGCATCCAAAAGTTTATCAAAGGTACGGATCCACCCCTCTAGTTTGGCGGGATCCTCTTGCCCATCATAGTGTGGTGGGTTGTAGGGGTTTATCAATGCCAAGTAGTTGACTTGGGCTACTGGTGGGGGTACTGCTGCTTGTGCTCTATGCACCTCAGCATTTCCTAATGCCACAAGGACCTCCTCCATAGTCCTTAGACGTTCTTCCATGTTGTTGGGTATAGAAGGCGCTCGATCTCCTACGTTCGGAGGAACCTCATTGTTGTTAGGTGCGTTTGGGAGGTCAGTGTCAGTGTCGTTTGGGCTTACCTTCCTCAATTTTCTTTTAGGTGCCATTTTCTGTAATTAAGCGCGCGAAGATGAGTTTCTAGGTGATCAAGATCTAGGACTAAGGCAAAGTTTAGTCTCAAGTTAGCGCTTCTAAGTCAAGACTCAAGGTCAAGTCGAACATTAGAGTGAGAAGGTTATGTATCACAAACGATTCACATAAAAAGGTTAGCACAATTATTTATGTATGCATATGCATATGTAATCCCCCCAATAAGAATTTAATGCATGCATTTATTTATCCATGAGTTTTAAAAATAAATTTATTCCATGGATAGATTAAAATAAGGATAAAAGGTTTGGGCCACTATATTGGGCCGAAAGAAATAAATTATTTGGGCTTTAAGTAAAAACAAGGTTATTGGGCCAACATAGTAATTAAATATTGGGCTAAAGATTTGGGCTAGGAAAAATAAATTTTGGGCTCAAAAGGTTTGGAATAATAAATTTGGGCTAAAAGTTAGGGCTTAGAAAAAATTTGGGCTCAAAATGTCAGTTTAAAAATATTAATGGATTTTTAAATATAATACTAGTTTAAAAATAATAATACAAATTTTTAAAACAGTCCGGGCTCTGATACCACTTTGTAACACCCCGGATTTGATAACCCAGGCCGGGATGTCACCGCCACACCTCCCTAACAAGACACGGTTTCTCCGAGCTTGCTAAAGAGATGCAGGGCTATGGTTTTTCAGAATTTAAATCATTCAAACAGCCCATTGTAATATAATTTAAAAATAATAATATCAAAGTTGCAGCGGAATGTAATATTTACATATATAATTGTAATGCAGCGGAAATTTAAATACTGGGCCAACATGGCCAAAACACGGGTTAAACATGCCCGTTCATGCAAGTTGTAATTAAATGCCGGAATTTAAAATAGAGTTTTTCCCGAATGTTCCCATGTATGCATATGATGATGCATAATCCTCATACTCTGAAAGAAAAAGGGAAAATGTGGTTTGGTCAGCAAAAACGTGCTGAGTAAGTTAACGCCTAATATGATCAAGGGGTTTCAAGGCCTTTATTTAAATTTAATAAAAACATGCTTGTAGGTAATTCAAAATTTGAGTTAATCATCCTCTAATAAATAAATGGCATAATTTAACACAAAGATTTCACGTGATCATAATTCAAATTACATGGTAAAATAATTGCAAGGCATAATTTAAAGGTATAACTTAAATAAGGAAAACATTCACGTCTTAAAATTTTCCCGTACATCACGATTAGGTATTTCAAGATTTTCATTCTTTCACTTTTGTTCAATACGATTTTATATGATTTGATCTTGGGGAAACAAACCCGCAAGGATTTAAACGCTTCCTAGGGAATTGAACCCGTAGGAATTAACACACGTCCTGGGGAATCGAACCCGCAGGAAAACAAACGATCGCCCTTGGGGAATCGAACCCGCAAGAACTCAAGTACATCCTAGGGAATTGAACCCGTAGGAATCAACACACATCCTGGGGAATCGAACCCGCAGGAAAACATACAATCGCCTTGGGGAATCGAACCCGCAAGAACACAAATACATCCTAGGGAATTGAACCCATAGGAATCAACACACATCCTGGGGAATCGAACCCGCAGGAAAACATACGCCTTGGGGAATCGAACCCGCAAGGTAAGGACAAGTTTTGCAAAATTTTACAAGTTTTTCATGCAAGTATCTAACGTCCATTATAGGCACGCCAAGAAGGCTAGAGGGGCACCCTGCAGGGCACTCGCCCTCCACCAAAGTATCTCAATAACATTTCTATTTAGTATAACGGGATTTTTCAAAAGTATAGATGTATCGTATTTCAAGCCTTCGACCGTTTGTTTCGAAATTTCAAAATCTCTCGATTTAAAGGTCGTTTGGCGTCACAGTTTACGCCTTTTTAATTTAAAAATTCATTTCAAGTCGGAAAAATCTGAAATTTTCACAGTATATCAAAAACATCCCAACGAACAACTTTCGTGTTTTAACTTTTTCAAAATAAGTTGAGGAAACATGTCAAAAATCGAGTTTGTTTCGCAAGCAGTGTTCTGTCCGGATTCAGGTTTGGCACAGTTCAAAGATTCGACATTTTAACATATCAAATGGGCTCCAAAAATTCTGAAATTTTATATGCACATACTAGACATGATTATCTACAACTTTTATTAATATTGCAAAGATCAAATCGGACTAGAAAATATAGAAACAGGTTCATCAAGTTCGGACATATTCACAGGCAGATTTCGAAAATGTTTTGTCAAAACTGTTCATGTTCGATGCAATTTGAAATAGCAAACATCGACGCAAATGTTTGAAATTTTTACACAACCTAGATTAATGTGTTGGAATTAAAAGTCTAGTTTTGAGTTTTTCGGTTTAAACTCTCGAAATAGGGGTTTTGGTCCGATTTCAAATCTATCACAGTTTCAAGTTCGAATCTCAAGGCAGGTTGGTTCTCGGCCATTTTCGGATATCAAAACACAATGAAAAATTATGAAAATTTTACACGAACTAGTTCTATGTCTTAGGAACGTTTTTCATGTTTTAAGTTTTTCCGTTTGAGCAGTTTTAAGGGTTCGAAAAATTCGCACAAAATTGTTGCGCCGAGGGTTTTTCGTGTTGACAGATTTTAGAGTTATTAAATCCATACGTTTGGTTGCATTTTAAGTCACCCAAAACCAAGTAAGTATTAACTTACAGTGGTACGGTGGTTGGTCATCCTCGGGTTGCTTGGCTCGTCCAAATCCACTACGAACGGATCTCCTCAACGCCAAGCTTCCAACTTTTGCCACGATTTCAACTCGGAAGAATAAATCCAATGTTAGATCGAGTTTTCGGGTTTGAAAACTTAAATGAAAATCTATAAATGACTTACCCAAGTCTGGAGTACTAGAGAACTTGTGTTCTACGCCTCCTTCGTCGATTTTCGTCACCGGAAAGTAATCGGAGAGTCGTCGGAAAGTGAAGAACTTGTGTTTCGGTTTTGGGAGAGTTTGAGGGTGATGGATAGACTTGAGAGACTGATTATGGGAGTGAAAATCAGTCATTGATCGTCCTATAACCTTTCCCCCCGACTGGGATTGGGTTTCCAAAGTCGGGACACGAAAATATGGTAAGAAATCCCCGAAATCGCGCAATTGGCAGCTGCAGTCTTGGTGGCGCGGGGTTGGCGCGGTTTTTAGCCAAAACCAGCACGGAGGGCGCGCGGCCTGGTCAGGGCTGTGCGTCCGGACTGGGCCGTGCGATCCCGTCGGGCCTTTTCTCCTCTCTTTTGGACTTCTATCCTCCTACGTTTTCGGGCTCAATTTTTCGGGTCATTCTCGGATCATAAATCCTTATCTTAAATTTATCTCGACTCAAATGAATGTCATGTTTGAAATCTTAAGTCCGTCGGTCTCGGGTTCGTCGGCTTCCAATTCGTCGTCTTTTGACTCCCGTGCAATAACTTGTGTAATTAAATTTCTTCCGACTTCACGGGTTCTTGGAATTAGAATTATTTTCCTTCTTGAATTTAATTCCAATTATTTTGATTCAATTCATGGAATGTCTTCGGGCTTCCTTTCCCTCTTTTATTCCATTTTGAATTTTGAATCTATCGGCGTTTCATTTCCGAGCAATAATTTATTGTGATAAATTATTTTCTTCTTCTCGGAGATATTTCGACATTGATCGGAATAAATTTTATTCCTTTGGACGTTGATAAAAATCTGGGGTATTACACACCAGAAGGGCATTACCCCCATAGTGTATAGCATCTATAATCTTTTTCCACAATGAATTTTCTTGCCCAAACATCCACCGCCACTTCAATAGAAGACATGAATTCAAATCCACCGTTCTCCGAATTCCAAGACCTCCATCATCCTTATGCATGCATATCTTTTCCCATGAAATTGTATGCATCTTCCTCGTATCCTCCCATTCATTCAAAAAATTCGACGTTTCAATTTCTCCAATCTGTCCGCCACCATCTTAGGAACCTTAAATAGTGAAATAAAATGCATCGGCATATTACTCGACTGATTTAATAAGATAAAATCTCCTGCTTGTGATAACAGCCTCCCCTGCCATCCTGCTAGTCTCTTTTCTACCCTTTTCAACGCTGGCTTCCAAATCTCCACCCCATTTATGCTGCTCTTACCAAGGTTGATACGTAATTCTGTCGCTAGTGACAAACACTAAAGTACTCGCTTGATTATCACCACCTGATTTAGCTCCCCTTCACGAAAAATAATAGTGTCATCTGCATACAGGAGGTGAGATATTATTGGTCCCATGTCCCTTGCAACCAACCCGCATAACAGCCCCAACTCAGTAGCTTTACTCATTAGCCTATGCAATACCTCAGCCACCATCACAAAAAAATACGGTGATAACAGATCACCTTACCTAAGACCTTTCTCAAAATTAAAGAATTTGTTCGGGGAGCCATTAACCAACACCGCCGCCGAGGCCGAAAACACACACTCCTTATCCAATTTATCCACTTACTTCCGAATCCCATTGCCTCCAGAACTCCAAACACAGCCCCCCATGACACGTTGTCATATACCTTTGCATAATCCAGATTAAGTACAAAACCTTTACAACAAGACGAAATCGTGGATTGGATAACCTCAACGGCTATCAAAGCACCATCGAGTATCTATCTTCCTTTCACAAATGTCATTTGCGAAGCTCCCACCAATCCTTCCAATACACTTTGTAACCTATACACTTCCCACAAGTGAGATCGGTCGGTACTCACCGAATCCCCTCGGGCAATCCACCTTAGGAATCGAGGTTATAAAAGGCCCCCTAACTTCTTTTGGCAGTTTTCCACCGCTCTCCAATTACTGAACACCACCAGCACCTCTTCCTTTATCAAATCCCAATATTTCTTAAAAAATCCCATGTTGAAACCGTCTGGCCCCGGCGCCCTATTGCCATCACAACTCCAAATTGCCAAACGGACCTCATCCTCAGTGAAGTCCCTCTCTATCCAACTCATATCATTCTCATCAATTCTAGCCAGACCAATATCATCTACCTTGAAAATGTCCACCATATGTTTTGTAAAAGTTTCCTGGAAATATATAAACGCCATATTTTTCACCTCGCGCGGATCATCCACCATGATGCCATCTCTTTCTATTACCCCTATATAACTATTGCGCCTATTGAGAGCCGTCACAACATGAAAGAAATGAGTGTTTCTGACCGTTTCCTTCACCACCGGATCCTCGATTTTTGAAACCACATAATCTCTTTGGCCACATTTTTTGAGTTCCTCTTTCTTTCCCATCCAAGCAGCCCTACACTCCTCACTCAAGCTACCCCCCTGAATGGTTTCTTCAATCTCCTCGACCTCTGCCAGAAGCTTATTAATACGACTATTTAGATCGGCCGCCGCATACCCCTCCCACTCCCGGTATTTTATTCTTTAAAAACAAAGCTTTCTAAACAAAATGCAACCCCTTAACACCCCACTGCCCTCCCCACCAGCCAGGAACAAGCTCTGTAAACCCTTTCCTCCATCCAATAATTAAAAAATCGGAACGGTTTAGCTGTAACACCCCGGTTTTTGATAACCCAGGTCGGGGTGTCACCACCACACCTCCCTAGTAAGACACGGTTTCTCCGGCTTACTAAAGAGATGCAAGGCTAGGTATTGCAGTATTTAAAACATTTAAAGCATTCAAAACAGCCCATACAATATAGTTCGAAAATAGTAATATCATAGCGCAGCGAAAATAATATTTAAGTATAGTATTGCAGCGGAAAATGTAAATAGGGCCGACATGGCCAAAACACGGGTTAAACAGGCCCGTTCATAATATAGTCTAATGTACGAAATTAAAACAAAATAATGTTCCCAAAATCCCATGCATGAATCGTGCTCATTCCACATACTCTGTAAGAAAAAGGAATAAAAATGGTTTGGTCAGCACAACTTGCTGAGTAAGTTAACACATGCATGATCGTAGGGTTTAAAAACCATTAATTTCATAATCAAATAAAAGCATGATAATAACATAATATTCAATTTAATTTAATTAACTATTCAATTTGCGTAATTTAATTCAGGCTCCATTTCACAACACATTTCACATAATTCAGAATAAAGCCATACTTTAAATAAATCATTTAAATAATTTAATTGGACAACAAACATAATCTAATTTAATTTAATTTAATTTCCCCCCTTACACCGCAGATTTAGTATTTCAAGTATTTAATGATTGCATCGCAATCTCAACAAGTATAACCGGTAGCCCGGCGGCCGCAACCGTATCAGCCATACCCAGTACCACTCCGGAGCCTCGGGAAACCCATGTGGATATTCTCGAGAGTGTAGGCTCTATATCTCATGCCGTTTTGGCGATATCATATCTCAATTTTAGCGTGCGGGGTCACCATCGTCCATTAAGGCACGAAGTGAATCGTTAGGGGGCACCCTGCAGAGCACTCACCTCTAATTTTAATTTATCAAGTTTGTAAGGGGATTTAACTTTAAAAATCTGACTTCAATTCTATTTATTTAAAAATAATATTTCAATTTATTTCAACCCTAAAGGTTAATTCCATGTTTCAACAAGATTTCAAGATTTGATTTCCGGTAAACCACAGTTTACTCTAAAATTCGCCTAAAATCAGATTTAATTCCAAAAATTCCGAACTTTCACGACTGACTCAGAAACGTCGAGATCTACAACTCTCGTGTTTTAACTTTTTCAATCCGAGATACCGAAATAGGTCAAAAACACCAATTTTCACAGAAACACAAATCTGTCCGAATTTTGTATGTCACAGTTTATAGATATTGAAATCTACCATAGCAAATCAACTCCAAATTTGATGAAATTTTACAGAGACCATCTTAAGACATTTATCTACAACTTTCATGTTCGGCCAAAGATCTAAATCGGTCTGGAACCTATGTCAAAAACGTGATCAAGATCGGACCTAAGTTCTGTCAAGAATTTCAAGATCTAGTTTCAAGCAGTTCTGAAAATTTTACAGTAGATAGATCTAAGCCTTAGGAACATTTTTCATGTTTTAAGTTTTTCCGTTTGAAGTCGTTTTAAGGTTCGGAAAAATTAGGCAAAACTGTTGCGCCGTGAAAATCATACGTTGACAGATTTATGATCTTTTGTTAAATCTTTTAGTTTCGAACGTTTTAATCCTCCCAAAACCATGTAAGGCTAACTTACAGATTGATCGTCGTCCGGGGTCGTCTATTTCGAAGGCGTGGCTTTCCAGTTCACCGTTTCTCCTCTCCGTCCGTCGGGTTCTACGTTCTAGATCCAATTCGAGGTGTAGAAAGGGAAGAGACGGGGTTAGAATCCGTTTTCGGATTGAAACTAAAAAGAATCTGATGGACTAGAACTTACCACACGTCGGAGATCCTTTGATTTTCGTCCAAAAGCTGCTGCCTTGGTTTTTGATGCCTTCGTAGACTCCGGGATTACGACTTTGTGTATAGAGAGTATTGTACGGTTTTTGAAAAGGGTTTAGGGTCAGTCAAGAGGGTTATTTATAGAGGTTAGGACCTAGGGGGACGTCCAAGTCCGCCTCTAAGAGTCTTAAGTCGAAGGATGTTCAACCGAAAGTCGAAAAATCCGCGTTCGGGCGAGAGATTCACGCAACGGGCGAATCTGTCGCATGGCGCGGTCGTGGCGCGCTCTACCTTCTTCGACCGCGCGGCCACCGCGCCGACTTCGCCTGGACTTCGGTCCGGGCGGGTCGTGCGATCCGTCCTGCTTTTCCTCCTCTCTTTCGGATTTCTATCCCTCTATGTTCCCGTTTTATGATCTTCGGGGTATCTCCGGGTTTCTACTTCCTCTCTATATTCTTACTCGGGTCTAATTGGATGTTGGACTCGAATTCTCGAGTTCATTGGTGTCGGGTTTCGGTGTACAATTTATTTGCCTTTAATCAATCCTTTTTATTTAATTAAATTCCTTTAATTCCTTTTTAAGTTAAATCTCATTTCTCATTTCCTTATCTTTATTTATTTATTTATTTGCTGGATTTATTTATTTATTTTATTTATTGTTTATTTATCTAATTATTGTTTTATTTTATGTTGGAAAATTCTCGGGTATTACATTAGCACCCTATGATTTTTTCCCTACCTCCAACCTTACAGGATAATGGTCCGGAAGGACTGACTCATATTTCCTTTGTACAATAACACCATTGATGCACAACCAGCCCGGCGACAGAAGAAAGCATTCTAGCCTACTACCAGCACGCCCTCCCCTCCCAACCCATGTAAACTGACCCGCCTCTATTTGAAGTTCAACCAAACCTAGTTGATCAATCAACCCTCTAAACTCCCGAACCGACCCTGCATCCTCGCAAACACCAACCCTTTCTCCCTCTGAAGCAACCACAATAAAATCTCCAATGAGGCTCCATAACTCCCCATTACCAGCGTCGCACTTTTGGCTAAGCAAACCCTAAAATTTCGCTCTTTCCCGTCGGTTATTGGTGCATGAATACATAACAAATTAATTACCTCATCCCACCCTTGGATACTCTCCTTGATCCAGATATTATGGTGCCCTTTCTCCACCATATTAAATGAACAATAGGAAGCATCCCATATCACTGCAAGCCCCCCCTGCATTCCATATAGAAGGTTAAAAGCAAATGTCACGTCCCTCGACCCCCAAAGCCTCAATATCAGACGCTCTTTAATCTCATTCATCTTAGTCTTCTGAAAGCATAAAATCGCCGGCCTATATGGCGTGGTAGCCGGATCGGTATCACTAACTTCTCCATTCGGACCTTGTTCGCGGGAACGCGGAAAGAAATTCACTGCCAGAGTTGCGGAGTTGATAAGAAGAAGATTCGAAGAAGAGCTTCAGAAAGCCCAAGCTGGAAAAATGGGCCTTAAATTGCTGATCCAGATGGAAGAAGATCCCGGACCCGATCCCCCTGATCCGGTATGTGAGAACTGATCAAGAAAGCCGTCCGGTAGAGGCTGCTGGAAAATTGGCCGGAATCCCACCGGAGGCAGCCCCCGGACATCGGAAGTATTTTTTCGTTAGTTTATAGCAACTAAACAATGCGTGTAATAAATTAAACAAGCAGGAGAGAGAAAGCATGAAGAAGGAACAAAATCTTATGTTTTTGGAAGGTTGTGTCGCAGACCCCATCCGCATGACGTTGCATCACCACCATAACGATGTTAAGATACAACCTTGTCAATTTATGTCGCAATCCTCACCAGCTTGACGTCATAACACCCCCATAACGACGTAAGGATCCAGCCTAGTGAAGTTACGTCGCCAGCTTGACGTCGTAACACCCCCATCACGATGTAAGGATCTAGCCTTTAGAAGCTACGTCGCAATCATCACCAGCTTGACGTCATGACACCACCTTAACGACGCTAGCCCAGGCATTGCGACGTTGGAGCCGTGTTGCGACGCCACTGTGTGTCAGTCTCCCATTTTTGCTTTCTTTTAGCTGTTAGGCTTTGGCCACTATATAATGCATTTCCATTTTATTTTGTAAGCATCTTTTGTTAAATATTGTATTTTGCTCTCAAGCAACACTTCCAAAAGATCAATCAAAAACCATTGCTTGGTTTTCGGCAAAATCCACAACTTGGAATCTTGAAACCCATTCCATGTTTGTTCAATCAACATTTTGTTTTTGTGGGAAGATAAGGATGCAACATATGGGTGTCTTTGCCCTTCGTTATCTCATTTTATTATTTTGGTTTCCCTATCCATCACTCATCTAAACCCCCCCCCCCCCCCCCCCCCCCCCCCAATCTCCATTTTTCTTGTTTTATCAAGTATGTGTTCAATGGATCCATGGCATTATTTTATCTTTTTGGTATCACAGCCATCATTGAACCATCTTGAGCTTTTCAAAATCAAAAAACGCTTAAAAATTTGCATATTAGAAAACCCCAAATATTTCTTGCTTTTTGGTTGCGCTTTTGCTTTTTTTGTATGTTATTGCTCACGGTATTTGCCTCTATTTTCTTGTTGTCAATGTTTTGTTTATGTTGTTTGAGTCATACACCTAGTCTCTTAATCCGTCTGTATTCGGCATGCATTTTGGGAAAGGTTTGCTCATAGTGGGATTTTTGGGGCTAGAAAGTGAGTTTCTGAGTTTGGTGTTCTTGGCAAATATTTGAATCTTCAAGTGACGTTCATATTGTTCTTGACTTGTGAAGATTTTGATCCAAAAAGCAACAAGTTACAAAAGTGTTGGTGCATGGAGGGGACAAACAGTGCCATAATTTTGTTGAGGATTAATTGTTGAGAAGGACGTTGAAACTTTTTGACAATTTCCCACACGAGTATTTTCGAAATAATATAACCCCGGTCTTGATTTTATTTAATGAAAATCATTTTATGAAGGCGGAGTTAGGATTAGGGATATATTTATAGGTTGTCACATTTTTATTACTCGTGTTAAGAAACTGTGGCCCGAAAGCACACGGTGTCAAAAATTGCAGTAATTAATAGTACGACTGGATCGTTCACTGGAGGATGTGCGATAGAAGCAGGGCCCACGTCGTTTTACTAGATTTTCCATTCGTATTGCTCCAATCGGTTTGAAAAGTGATTAACAACTACTGGCATGAATTTAAACTAAACTATAAAAGCGTTTAAATTTATTGTACAAAGCAAATAAGTCTATTCTAGAAAGCGGGTAAAGTTATTCTAAAAATGCGATAAATGCTATCTATGAAAGCAGTGAAAATTTACATTATGCTAGCTGGGAAGCTGAATCACAATGTAGACAGAAAGGACAGGAAGAGAAGAATAAATATTGGACAAGATTCAAATACAGCAGTATTAAACTTCCTCTTTTATACACAGATCTTTGTTTGGGATAATTCTGTCAGATAGCTAATTCTCATGCCCTCAATACTATGTTCCCTTTAACAGACAGGTACTTATAGTATGAGATTACATGTTCTTAAGACAGCAAATTCTAAGATACCACAAATTCGTAACTGCCCTGGCCTGGGTATGTTACTTCATCTATGGTGGATAAGCAACACCTGACAAATCATTTATTGACATGCCAAGTACCACTATCATTCTCCCATGTCACACCCAAAGAATCTAATTAAGCCCTGAACTATCCCTTAACTATCAATCCTAGTAACAGTTACACAACTCTCAATACAACCGAGTGACCTCTAACGAAAGCATTTAAAGAAAGCAGTAAAGAAAGCATTTAAAACCTATCACTCGGAGGTTTTGAAGGTCTGACCCTGGTAGTAAAAGACAGCTCCCCATCGGAATAATGAAGTATGGATCAAGAATTCCCGGTTCTTGGTGAACCACTCGCAGTGTTCACTTCCTTCCGGGTTATTATGAGATACAAACTAATGAAACGAACTAATAAATTAGTTCGTTCCGGATGCACTCACTCAGGACTCAAAAAGAGGCTTTGGCAGAAGAGGATAGCAGTTGAAAGAAAACTCAACCCTATCTTAGAAAATAACCAAGGCCTGGATGATGTTCCTCTAAGATTATTTACTACACTATATTTGAGTCCAAGTGGACCCCATCTCGGTGTAATATTTATTCTTAGATTCCCAACAAACAGCAATTTTGGAAAATAATGAGTTTGAAAACCATTCGCTAAACAGGTACTAGACTCTCAGTTAAAACACAAATCCTTTCAGTCTAGATGAGACCTAATCGCTGACTCTGCTTCTAATTTCCCAAAATCAACCCTTGATAGAATATGAATTAGTCATAACTGGAGAATTTATCCCTTACTCAGATCCGGATTTTATAAAGGAATTTTTATTGGAAATTTAATATGCAATATCTGTTTTAAATCTATGCTTCTATTGTCCAAGGGAAGGATCCCAAAATATTTTAGACCACAATAGTAAATAATAAAATCATGCATAAGGATATATGGAAGTGTAAAATTAATTGACCCAAAATATAGATGCGGGTCTAGACAGAAGGTGGAACACAGAGATGAAGTGGTCAGGAGACCAAAGTATTGGCAGAATAATCGGGTGGACTGTAAACATCTACCGTCCAATTTCCCAATTACTCGGATGGAGCGAATTTAGACAGCTTAGACCCTGTAATGGCAGTGTCAATGCAAGTTGGGCCTCCACTGTCTGAGAATTCGGATAAAAACCTACATGCTTCCTCTCTGCAGTACTTATCAGCTAATGTTGACAGACATTAGCAGAGTTTTATTACAGATTGGAATTTGGGTTTGGAAATTAAGATAAATAAAATAAAATTGTATCTGGATGGGAATCAGTTGAGCAGCTATTATAATCCCGGATGGACGAACCGCCAAGGCTTCCACTGACTGCCATCCAGACCATGCAAAATAACACTTAGTAACTAATACCCAGACTACGAGCTAGTTATCCGTGAGGGAATAACCGCCAACATTAGTCTGATGTATCCTTTACTAATTGTTACACACAATACACAAAAGACAAGATAAAATGAAGTAAAGAGAAGAACTTGCATGAGAGACATTGGTTTCCCATGCAAGGTAATGGAATCAATCCATAATTGATGGCTTAAATAATCCCTCCTACCATAATTAATTATAGTCCGGATTATCTGTTTAAGACATCATGATTTTGTTTATAGAAAATTATTTTAATGGCAATTGAACAAAGGTCCTTTAATCACAACAATTAGTGATTTAATTATTGCTAATTATAATCATCAATCATTAATGACTAGAGGGTTCAATTAATTAACAGGTGGAAATGGAGAATCAAAATATTGGCAGCATAACGCCTTATATTGCAATTCTAGGGTATTACATCTTAATCCGTGGGATTCAGATGTGAGTTTTTGCAATATAATGGAGGATAGAAGATCAGAATTTTGGGGTTAAATAGGGAGAAGGAGTATGTCAAGATACCATAAATGGTGTCTTGGGCCTAGACCCTCGACATGGGTGTCTCGACAGATTTGCAGAAATTTGGGCAGAGTTTCACCTTGTGTCACCAAGCAAAAGTTGTGTCGCGGACCGTGGGTCCGCGACAGGTGTTTAGCGACACAGGGCTATTCTAAAAAATTTCTAAGTGTTTTGGTTCCCAGTCGCTAACCTGGAATTGTGTCGCGGAGCTTGGCTCCGCGACAGGATGCCTAGCGACTGGGGTTTTCAAAATAAATAAGCAAGGCATAATTCCTGTCTCGGAACAAAGGTTGAGTCGCGGACCATGGGTCCGCGACAAGGTGTTTAGCGACCAAGGGTTTTCAAATAATGAAGACAAGTGTCCCTAGACATCCATGTCGCGGAACACCCTCCTGTCGACAAACGTGGCTCAGCGACAGGAGTCGGTTAGCGACAAGGATGGTTCAGGACCCAAGTCAGTAAAAGCAAAGTTGAACAGTAGCATGCAAAAAGTGTGATCTCACCCCATTTCAGATTTAAAAGCTATTCTAAGCCAAAAGCAGCCAAACAACATTTAAAATAACAAGAACATGCTTGAACAGAATTAAACCTATCTAGAACAATATGTAAAATAAAGCAACATCCTAATCTAGGGTTCGATCACACACATACATGGAATCATCCATAAAAATAACAATAGGAAGCATAATGAGAAGAAATGGGTGTCAAATGACCCCAATAAGGAAAATGAAAGCATAAAATCCATGGGGTGTGAGACCCATTTCATGATTTGGGACACATTTGGTGAATATTTTCCCATATTATTAAATGGGGTTTGTTAATACCCATGATTAGGGCATTACAAAACCCTAAAAACAAAGTTAGAATGAAAAACATGGTATTAAACTGGCTAACTATCTACTGAAACAGTAAGACACAAAGCAAAACTCTAAACTAAGCTAAACTATGGACATAATTAAATAATACAAAGAAATAAAAGTAAACCTAAACTAAGAACTACCTAGAGAAGGAATTCTCCAACTGTGTCTTCAAGAGACTCAAATTCTAACTCTTTTCACCTCTGAGCTCATGGGGGTCTCCTCATATTTATAGGAGTGGAGCCCTAGGCCCATGGGCTTGATCTGAGGCCCACTGTGTCTCAAGACATCACACACATCACAACTTTGTCACGGGACAGGGCTGCATGTGGCAAGGCTTCTCGACTGGGTCTTGTGTCTCTATCCGTGTCCGTGTCGCGGAAGCATGGACCGCGACAGGGGTTCCTCGACTGGGGTGTGGCTTGGCCTCCAAGGTGTTTGTGGCGCGGAGCTTTGTGTCGCGGAACCATGGTCCCCGACCAGGGTTCCTCGACCGGAGTTCCCAGACTGGTCTTCTTCTTCATGTTGCATGCTGGTCGCTAATCTCTCCCGTGTTGCGGAACCATGGTCCTCGACCAGGGTTCCTCGACCAGATGTTCCCAGACAGAGCTGAATGGGCCAGATGGGCCAAAGCTGTTCTTTTTGTGGGCTTTTCTATCTTTTCCCATCTTTTTGTATTTTTGTGGGCTTGTTTATTTTTTTGCCCATCTTTTTGTTTCCTTTTTCTTTTCTTTTCTTTTTCTCATGTTTTTGGATTTTTCTAACATAAATATGTAATAAGATTACATATTTATGCATTTTTCATACCAGCTCAATATTTTTACAATTATGCATAAATCAGTCCAATTCAACTGCTTTCTTATTTATTATAAGACCGGAATGCGATCAAATGCCCGTTTTAGACACGGAAATGGATTGAAAATAATGGTCATTTCTGGCCATTATCAACATCCTCACATTTAATACTGATCGTCCCCGAGCAGTCAGAGTCAATGTTCTAAAGAACACGGGCTCTGCATATTCAATTCATTTTCGTGGCTTCATAAATCACATTCTTTTTGGATTGGGATAAGAAAATCAAAAACTACAAGTATTGAGTTCCCTTGATTGCAGTGTTTAATGAAATGATACTTGCTCACTACATCGGGCCTACAAATCAAACATTATTATCAACCCCTCATGAATATCATGTTTGAAAGATGCAAAAATTAAAAATCAGAATTGAGGGATGACATGAACATTTTTAATGAAACAGAGCCTCACATATAAGAGAATCGGAAAATTCACTCACTCTCAATTGGGGTTTAATCAGTGAACACTCATAATCAATTTTAATTAAATTATCCCATAAGCTTGCAATCAGACCAACTCGCCACCGGCTCATTTCCTCAAATCGAGATCATGAGGTCTTATTCAAGGGTTAAAATGGGGCATACGGTTGTAACATTTGGTAGGAAAGGGAAATATTGGGCTAATAAGTGGCAAGGATTAATCTATCATAACTTGGCATTTTTATTTAAAATTTTATGATCATCATTATTTCTTTCTTTCTTTTGCTTTTCTTTTCATATTGCATGACATTAGACTATGTCTAATTTGCTTTGTCATTTGCAATTTATTGATGTTGAATGGATCTCAACACACAATATATTTTTTTTTTAATCGGGTTATGAGATACCGATTTGATGAATTGTTGATCACAAATTTAATGCCTTTTGATAAAATTTATTCTTGCATACTTGGGTTTGAATATTTTGGTCTTTTTGTAAGGATAGGAATAATATAGGGGGCTTCAAAGAAAAATTAGGCTTAAGGCTCAAATTGGTTAATCCTAAAGGGGAAATATTTTTGGGTTTGGATTTCAAAAGCAGGCCAAAAATTTGGGTTTCTAGGTGCCTCAATCATATGCTCGATTTCTGGAATATGGCATGGTCTTGAATCGGTCCCAATCGCAAGTTCTAGTTTCCTTTAATCAAAATGATTCACACATCAAAGAAAATAAATGAGTAAAAGTGACTCATGGCTCAAATCTCACAAGGTTGGGTTGATTCATGTCATACAGTATTCTCAAATTTAATCAAAGCTTAATTCTAACAATTTATTCAATCGAAGTCTCTAACATGCAGATTTATTACCCAATAAGCTGATCACATCATTAAATTTTTATAGCTCAAAACCTCAGGAATTCATGTCATGCATGTTCTCAATTATATTATCCCAATTTAAAAGTTTGAAAATTTAATCATAAGCCTAAATTCAACATGTGAATTTAGAGCAGGTTTATGCATATTTTTGCTGGTTATTTAATTTAAAGCAGTAAAGAGGCACTGCTGACATATGGAGCATGTCAACAGCATATTGTTGGTCTGACAGTCACTTATTCATCTTGGACTGTCAGACATCCTTTCAAGAGAAAGCGAATAAAAATTGTTGCAGATCTCAAACTTGAGTTCAACTTTGTGGAAAGCGGTAAAGTACAATAATTTTAAGAGATTCCTATGCAGTTAGTACAAACCTGCATGCAAAAGAGGAAATCCCTTATATACTGCCGATACTAGGGCTTAAAAAGGACTAAAGCGTACTAGGATTCATTCTTCCTTCATCCCTCCTTTTCTCAGAACATATATCTGAGCCAGAGGACGTAGCTGGTTAGCTCACAGCGCAGGCACCAGCCGTTGTGGTCTCTCAGGGGTTCATGCATCCTTCTGCAGAAGACTCGGGGTGGTTGCCCTGCAAACAAGTAGGGGGCATGATTGTTTGCCATCCACGAGAGGGTGTTGGTGGATGTGTAGTTGAAGACCTCTCGATCGGTCACCATCCTCTCTATCATTGCGATCCCCTGGTTGACCTGGCCTTCATCTAGCTTACTCATCAACATTAGTCCTCGCACAAAGATTGACGCTTTGTGATTGTCTTCGATGCCTGGCCGTAGCAGTTCGCATGCTTGCTCTTCATCCCCTTCTGTAAACGCCAGGAGTGCTGGAACAATTCGGAGGTTGAAGTTTCCAGCCTCAGTGCACGTGTTCAGAAATCTCTCTTTCTGCCTCCGTATCCTCTCCTGCCAGTGCCTCACCCTAGCCGCATCCAACTCGCATCGCTTGTAAACGATGGCGAGGTTTCCTGCGTCCCTCAGCTTCGTGGAAGTTTCCCTAGCTCTGAACACTTCTTTCATTTCATCCTCCCCGATTCGGGAGAGGATTTCCCCTAGCAATTCCAGTGGCAGGTCCAGCAGCTGGGTCCCTCCAGGTACTGGGTCCGGGATCTGGAAAACGTTGTCCCTGAAAAGATGGGGAGTAATGAATCCAGTTTTATAATTTTCTCGGAAACCTTTCAAATTTGGAAACCAACATCCTCACATTTAGTGCTTTGCTCTAGATGTGAGGTTATTAAATTTCCAACTTGAATTTTAATAAAAAGCATGGGTAAAATAAATTTTTATGAAAAGATAGGGGTCATTGGGCCCCTATATATTTTTAATGGGCTGTCGGGCCCAAAAATTTGATTTTCCAATTTTTATTAAACAAGTCCGAGACACTTGTTGAAAATGGACTGAGATGGACGGATGAAGATGAAATGCTCGAATTTTGGAATATGCAGTGGAGGCGTGGCGCAATGAATCTGCTATTTCTGGACTGCCTGGACTGTCTTGAACAGTTAAAACATCCAAAAAATTGCAAACACTATTTTTAATTTTAAAATGGTTGACTTGTTTTATTTAAGGAAAGTGGGATGTGAGTGGTCCCAATTTGGAGTTTTGAAAAGGATAGCAGTTGGGTGACAAAAATACTGATATTTACTCACACTACAGTTCCATTGGGAACAAAAAGAACATAAGTCAAATATTAAATCTATTAACTCTTTTTGTCTTTTTCCAAAAGGTCACCTTTATTAAAAAGTGGAAGTTTCTCATTGGGTGTTTATACTATGTTTCCATAAACAAACAAACATTTATTCCCACAAGATTGTAACATGTGGAAACAAACATACCCAAAAAGATCTTCCACTTGAATGCCTCAAACCAACACTGCAGAAGCATTCAAATCTAAATCAAAAACAAAAATAAACAAGAGAAAATCACACACATAACCCTAAAACTCAAGAGTAAAGACCAATAATATCATGGTGCTCAAATCAACACCCCAACATTCATCAGTTTGTTTTCTCAAGTTTTAAACTTTCAAAAATTTCACTCTTGACAGTTTTGAAAATGGGTTTATTAAGGATCCAAAAAGATCTCAAACGATGCTCAAAACTGAGAGCACTCAAAACCTCAAAAACTGAAAACAAAAATGCACACATAAACCGCATTATGCTTTTTACAGGCACAAACAAGAACAAGAAACAAAAATGCCCAAACAGAGATTATGAGCAGGTGGGGTGTTCGAGAATGGGAGAGGGGAGATGGGGCATCTTACTCCACTCTTGGGGGAGAGGGAGGCATCGGTCCCAAGTTTGGGGCGAGTCTGAAAAATCTGGCCATAGTTTCCCCTTGGTAGAAGAGTGTTTGGGTGCGAAGAACACGGTGGTGTTCGTTCGGTAGAGAGAAGAGGGAACAGGAGAAGATGAAAAGATGGAGGTTGGATAAAACTGACGTGAGTGCAGGGAAATGAGGTGGGGGGGGGGGTATAAATACTAAAAACACTGGTTGCGGAAACCAGACCGTGTCGCGGAACAGGGTTCTTCGACCAGGGCATAGCGACATTACACGAGTCGCGGAATCTGGGTCTGGTCGCGGAGCCATGGTCTGCGACAGGAGTTTCGCGACCAAGTTCTGGAATGGAAAAAGTCAACGGGGGATGGTGTCGCGGAATGGAGGGTCGGTCGCGGACCCATGGACCGCGACAGATGTTCCGCGACATCGAAAAGGGGAACATGTGCGACTGTGTCGCGGGACCAGGCCTGGTCGCGGAGCATTGTTTCGCGACACAGTGGTTGGTTCCGCGACACGAATTTTGAATTTTCAATTTTTCGTGAACTGGGCCCGAGTGTGGTGTTGGGCTTGAGTTCATTTTATTTGATTTGGGCCTGAATAAATTCAGTCCAAATAAATTCAAAAATGCACTGGGCTGAAATTAAAGAAAGATCCACTTGCATAAATTAGGTTTGGTTAATTCCATTTGTTTGCAAAAATTATTCCGGATTAAAATTGCTTCAATTTCCGGAATTATTTTCTTAAATTCATGGAATTAATCCAACCAAGAACCTGGTTTCCCGTGTTACTTTACTGGTCCTCTTTTTGATGGTTCCGAACTTTCTGCAAGACAGATAAATAAAACGCATTAGATTTTCTCCAAATATCAACATCCTCACATTTAGAGTCTTAGTACTCTAAATGTTTAGTTGATTTTTGGGTACTTTCTTGTTATGAAAATGAGATACTATAATATTATATATATATAAACTGAAATTTTTGTGCTTTTAATGCTGTTTCTTATTGGGTGTAAGCCGGGTCTGCCACTGCTTGGCTTTCCTTCTCCAATTTTCATCCACGCCAACACACGCGATCATCCAAAAATCTATTCAATCGTTGTAAGTTTATAGCCTGCAAAAATTCGTTCCAACTATCCAATTCCCAATCAAACAATTGCCTCCTCAACTGTACATTCCACACCCACTCAACACCACTCCAGTTTCCATACTCCATAATCATCCCATCCTTCTTCACCGAAAGTGCATAGATTCTTGGATATAGGATCTTTAACGCCAAACCCCCATTGACCCAGACATCATCCCAAAATCTTACCCTGCCCCCGTTTCCAACCTGAACAAAGAAAAGCTCCCTCTGTCAACCCACCCCAGGATTCTCCCACGAGCATGTAACATTTCCCCACAATGATCTTACTCCCCTCGCTCAAGGCAGTATAGGAGAAGTCCCGCCATAATACTTTGCATTGATCACATCCCTCCATAAAGCATTCTCCGTTCCAAACCTCCAACGCCATTTCAGCAATAACGCCCTATTCAACCATTCTGTTTGCCATAGGCTCAATCCACCCTCTTCCTTAAGTTTAAGACTACTAGTGTTATTATTTTAGCCCAAAATTTGAGCCAAAAATTTTTCTACCCATTTAGTATAACATTTTGAACCCAAAGGGGGTCAAATTTTTTGGACCCGATAAATATTTATTTTAAGCCCAACCATTTCGGCCCAAATACCCATGTTTTTATTTCTTAAGTCCAAATTATTATTTTGGCCAATATAGAGGCCCAACTTTTTTTAAATCCATGATTAAATTTAAAAATACATTAAAATTAATTTTTGGGGGGATTGCATGTGCATATTCATATAGATTTAAATTCCTGCATATCCTAACTTTTATTCGAAACCTACTCTAACTCTAACCTCCTTGTTGACATTAGATGGCCGAACCCAACGCGAACATGACTAATCTGATGATGAAACTGACCAACGCATACCTCGAATCCCAACAGCATATCAATCACTTCAAGGCTCGAGTGGGGCATCTAGAGAATAACGTGGACTATTTGAGACATCTTAGGGAAGCTGACCATCATGAGATAACCCAACTCAAGGCCCAAGTCGCCGAACTCCAAACCCAAGTGGTCACACTCCAAAACAAGGACAACGAACGGATGATGCAAATAGGACACTTAGGAGCTGAGCTGCTAGGCCTAGAGGCTGACATATTTCCTCCGAGCCCGAGCCCGATGGGGACACCTATTGCCATTGACGTATCCAGCGACGAGGATGATCCCATCGAGGATGTACCTGCCTAGTCACCCTAGACTTAGGAGCCCATACTGATGCACTACTATCTATGTTCTTTTTTTTCAAACTAGTACCAGCACTACTATTTCATTCCTGTTACGAACGCTTGTAATCAACTGAAAGATTTTCTCTTGAGTAATAAATCTACAAGCATTTATTTTATACAAGTATATTTATAGTATTCCTTACATTTTAATTAAATTATTCCTCTTCGAATACCCTGCTAAAACCCGATCAAACAAATGAACAAGGTAATAATAATCAATGACCTATAGATAACAACTAAACAAAAATACAAGTAGTAAATATATATACATATACATTATATGGAGATAATTATCGAACAAGGGTATCTTCAACCCTAAACCCTAAACCCTAAACCCTAAAACCCTAAACCCCAACACCCTGAACCCTAAGGTCTAAAAAAAAAAAAACTGAACAGGTTACTGTTCACGAAAAAAAAAAAAAACAAAAAGTAGAACCAACCCCAAATAACAACAAACAATACGCTAAAACAACCTATACTAACAGGTTCCAACAGACTGATACCTGTTAATATCGTCGTTTATTTAGTCAAATTATTTCATAAGCATTATATAATACTTCAACAAAAAGAATCTAAACTCTCTTGTTCTTGCAACAGCATGGCACCGAGAGGAAGACCACGCGCCCAGCCCACTACTCCAAACACCAACGAAACCCCTATGCAACCAGAAATGCCTATACCCGGCGAAGGGGTACACGCTCAAGAGGAGCCGGCAAACCCCATGCCAAACAACATGGACGCGCGCCTACGCACTCTAGAAGAGGTTCTCATTGCGATAGGGAACGCGCATGTAAACCAAGGCCAGGCCGCTGCGGTACCTCCACCCGAGGCCCGCATTAACTACTTAGCTATGGTGAACTCATATCGTCCGCCGAACTACGCCGGAGAAGAGGACCCGGCTAAACTTGAAGAATGGATCCGAACATTCGACAAGCTGCTAAACGCGGTGAAGTGCCCAATTGGCGAGAAGGTGCCTGTGGCGTCGTACTATCTCAGAGGGGAGGCGGATGACTGGTGGCGTGCCATGCAAGATAAGCTAGCCGAGGACGAGGAACCCTATTCTTGGGAAGAATTCATGGGTCTGATCAGGGATCGCTTTTATCCCATGAGCACAAAGTCAGCCATGTACGAGGAGTTCTTATCTCTGAAGCAATGAGGGCAAAGAGTCCAGGAATATTACGCCCGTTTCAAGGAGTTGGTGCATTTCGCACCGAGACTCGTGCCGACAGATGCGGAGAAGGCACAGAAATTTGAAATGGGGCTAAACTTGACTATACGAGAGGTGATCACTGGCGTCCCATACCCAGACCTGCAATCGGTGTATGATCGTGCGGTAGCTGTTGCAAGGGTGCAACAACTAAAAAGGAAAGTGAGCGGAGAACCCAGTCGAGGATCTCAGGGACAGGATAAGAGGAGTAGAGACAACCGTTCCGGTAACAATGCTGTAGGGAACAACTTTCGGGGAGATCTGAACAGACCCCCTCAAAGCAACAACAGAGGATATGACGATAGGACCCTTTTCCGGGGTAACCCGGTGCCGCCTTGCCCGAGATGTGGCAGGCCTCATTTGGCCAGAGGGTGCCCCCAACAGGGCGCCTGCTACAGGTGTGGTCGTATCGGCCACATGGCGAATGAGTGCCGCACTCGACTGGAAAACATCACCAAGAGGGAGGACTTGGGCACGGGGCCAACTCAGCCTCGCAACCAAGATGGACGGAATGGAAACAACCAGGGGTATAGACCCCCTCAAAACCAGAATCTCAATCAGAATCAACGTCCCCCACAGAATCCAAATCAGCAACAGAATCAGAACCCGAACCGGGATCAGCAAGGCAACCCGGGACGTCCAATGGGGCGATTGAATGTCATCAATGAGGCTGATGTGCCTATGCAGGGGGACGTAATGGGAGGTACGTTCCATGTCTTAAGTACACCCCTTAGAGTTCTGTTTGACTCAGGAGCTAGTTGTTCGATAATATCATCTAGAGTCTTACCTGAACTAGATCTACCTAAGTGCGAATTGATTAACTTAGGGATTCAACTTCCATCGGGAGAGGTAGTATCATGCTCTAAGCGATATAACGGGATTCCGATAGTTATAAAGAACGTAGAGTTTTTCGCGAACTTGGTAGAATTCGAACTACAGGATTTTGACGTCATACTAGGGATGGATTGGCTAACCCAATATAAAGCTGTGATCGATTGCCAAAAACAAAAGATCACGTTGTCAAAGAGTAGGGGAAGGAGAGTCATCTTTTACTCCCAACCCCCTAAGAAGTCTACCAAGATAGTTAACGCCATTAAGCTATGTAGCTTAATGCGTAAGGGTTACGCGCTATATGCATGCTACATTCATAACCTTGAGGCCGAGGAGGTCAAGGTGGATAACATTCCGGTGGTGAGAGAATACCCGGATGTATTTCCGGAAGACGTTCCCGGCATGCCGCCTGAGAGAGATCTGGAATTCACCATAGATCTCATCCCGGGAACGGAGCCTGTCTCCAAGGCTCCTTACCGTATGGCGCCGCTGGAAATGAAGGAACTAAAAGAACAACTCGAGGAGTTGCTAGAAAAGGGCTACATAAGGCCGAGCACGTCCCCATGGGGAGCCCCGGTCTTATTCGTTAAGAAGAAAGATGGAGGTCTACGATTATGCATCGATTATAGAGGACTTAACCAAGTCACGGTCAAGAACAAGTACCCTTTGCCCAGAATCGAGGATTTGTTCGACCAACTGAAGGGAGCTTCAGTATTTTCAAAGATCGACCTACGATCTGGATATCACCAGTTAAGGATCGCCGAAAAGGATATCCCAAAGACGGCATTCAGAACTCGCTACGGGCACTACGAATTCACGGTGCTATCATTCGGACTGACGAACGCTCCAGCGATGTTCATGAATCTCATGAACAACGTGTTTCGGGAATTATTAGATCAATGCGTAGTGGTGTTTATAGATGACATCCTGATCTACTCGAAAAGCGAAGAGGAACATTCCGAACACTTACACAAAGTATTAGGGATCTTATGAGTGAATCAGCTGTATGGCAAACTGTCCAAATGCGACTTCTGGCTAAGAGAACTGGCATTTCTGGGACATATCGTATCCGCCAACGGAGTGGCAGTAGACCCAACAAAGATCTCGGCAGTGACCGAATGGGTGCCACCGAAGAATCCAACCGAGATAAGAAGTTTTCTCGGATTGGCAGGGTACTACCGAAGGTTCGTAAAGGATTTCTCAAGGATCGCTCGCCCATTGACACAGCTGTTAAAGAAAGGGGTGAAATACGACTGGACCATTGATTGTGATTCCGCATTCCAAGAATTGAAGAAACGGCTTACTACAGCGCCGGTGTTGGCATTACCATCGGAGGATGGAGACTTCGAGGTGTACAGCGACGCCTCGAAGGAAGGATTGGGATGCGTGCTAATGCAAGATCAAAGGGTTATAGCATACGCATCACGTCAACTAAAGCCACACGAAGAGAACTATCCGACGCACGACTTGGAGCTAGCCGCAGTCGTGTTCGCTCTAAAGATATGGAGGCACTACCTCTATGGGCGGAAGTGTCGGATGTTCACCGACCATAAGAGCCTCAAGTATATATTCACGCAAAAAGAGCTGAATTTGAGGCAAAGGAGATGGTTGGAGCTGATTAAGGATTACGACCTGGAAATCGCGTATCACGAAGGAAAAGCCAACGTGGTGGCCGATACCTTGAGTCGAAAGACTCAACACATGGTGAATTCACTTGTGGTACCGGCCGAATTGTACAGAGACTTGGCAAAATTAAGTCTGGAGTTGGTACACTCTGGCGAAGTAAGTGAGGTCGTCAACACGATGGTAGTAGGACCTACCATACTTGATGAGATACGACTAGCACAACAGGGTGATGAAAAGCTGGAGGAAATTAGGAAGAGCATTGCTGAAGGAAAGGCAATGGATTTTAAAATCCATGAGGACGGAAGCATCCGCTTCAAGGGAAGGTGGTGCATACCACGAAAATGCGAGGACCTGAAGCAAAAAGTGATGGAGGAAGGCCATAATACCCCATACTCGGTCCATCCTGGAGGCGAGAAGCTATACAAGGACATAAAGAAGAATTATTGGTGGCCGAACATGAAGAGAGAAATAGCCGAGTTTGTGGCAAGATGCCTTACCTGCCAGAAGGTCAAGGCTGTACGACAGAAACCCCTAGGATTAATGCAACCATTGGAAATCCCAAGTTGGAAATGGGATAGCATTTCAATGGACTTCGTTTCGGGGTTACCACGTTCACCGAAGGGGATGAATAAAATCTGGGTGATCGTGGATAGGTTGACAAAAGTTGCCATATTTATCCCTATGAAGGATACCTGGTCCATGGACCAATTGGCAAGGGCATATGTCGACAACGTGGTACGACGACATGGAGTACCACATGACATCATCTCGGACAGAGACAGTAGATTCGTCTCGCATTTTTGGACAAAATTACAAGAAGCCCTCGGTACGAAGATAAAGATGAGTACCGCGTTCCATCCCATGACGGATGGACAAACGGAAAGAACGATCCAAACTTTGGAAGACATGCTGAGGGCATGCCTATTAGAGTTTAAAGGAAGTTGGGAAAATCACTTACCCTTGATCGAATTTTCCTACAACAACAGCTACCATGCTAGCATTGGCATGGCACCTTTCGAGGCACTGTATGGACGCAAATGCCGAAGCCCATGAGCTGGGAAGAGGGCGAGAGGACTATGGTAATTGGACCGCAACTTGTTGAGGACATGGCTCAACAAGTCAAAATAATCCAAGGAAAGATGAGAGCCGCGCAAGACCGGCAAAAGAGCTATGCCGACGTGAGACGGCAAGATTTAGAATTCCAAATAGGCGATAAGGTCATGTTAAAGGTATCACCGATGAAGGGTGTGATGCGCTTTGGCAAGCGGGGAAAATTGAGCCCACGGTACATAGGACCATACGAGATCCTAGAAAGAGTGGGGAATCTTGCATACCGACTAGCATTACCGCCACAATTTGCTCGTGTCCACGACGTGTTCCACGTCTCACAACTGAAGAAATACGTCCATGATCCGACCCACATACTCCAACCGGAGGAAATTGAGCTGGACGATGACTTAAGCTACGAAGAAATTCCGGTGCGAATACTCGACAAGAAGGAGAGGGTAACAAGGAATAAGACCGTGAGAATGGTCAAGGTTCTTTGGTCTAACCACGAAGCCGAGACGGCAACGTGGGAGCTAGAAGCAGACATGAAGGATCATTACCCAACCCTATTCCAAGACAGTGCAACAACAGTTATGGGGACATAACTGTAATCTTAAGAGGGGGAGGATGTGACAACCCGAGTATTTCTGAATATTTTGTACGAATACTTTGTACCCCAAATAAACAAATTCAAATTGTTTTGAACTACGTAATGACTTGATCCCTTCACGGGGTACGTAGGCAACTCGGAAATTTCAATTCTGGGTTCAGTCAAATAATAACAAACAACGACACACAATAATACAATCGCTTAATCAAACAATTCCCGAACTCGCGAGGGGATGAAGTGCAACTTCGAGGACGAAGTTGGTTCTTAAGGGGGGTAGACTGTAATACCCGTAAATTTTACAATATAAAAATAGGAATTAATCCAATAGGAGAGAAGGTTTTGTTTCCGAGATCCCGTAGGCGCGAAAATGCACGGAAGTCAAGGGACGACCAATTAGAACTCGACGGACCAAAACCGACGGTCTTAAGTTTCAAGCGTGAAATCGAATTGAGACGGAATAAATTTATGATGAGAAGCATAATCCGGAAATGACCCGGAAAATCGAGCGCAGAAATGTGGAAGGATAGAAGTCCGAAAGAGAGGAGAAAAAGACCCGACGGATCGGATCGCACGGACCCGCCCGGACCGCAGTCTAGGCGGGGACCGCGCGCTGGCCGAGCGGGGTTTGGCCAAAAGGCGCGCCAACCCCGCGTGGCTCCACAGGTTTTGGCAACTTGCGCGTTTTCGGCGATTTCTTACCATAAATCGACCCCCCGACTTTGGAAAGCAGATTTTGGTCGAGGGGAAAGCTTTTAGGGCGACCTAGGGCTGCTTCCCACCCTTTTCATCAGTCACAAATCACCCTCCACTCTCCCTGTAACACCCCGGATTTGATAACCCAGGCCGAGGTGTCACCGCCGCATCCCCCTAGCAAGACACGGCTTCCCGAGCTCGCTAAGGATATGCAAGGCTTGTGGGTATGTAAAAGATTTAAAAACATTTCAAGATATAGTCCGGAAATTTGTAATACTCAATACGATAGTAGTAATCATCATTCGCGAAAAGTAAATAGAGTAAATGCAGCGGAAAGTAAATCACGGCCAACATGGCCAAATCCTCGGGTTAAACAGACCCGGTAAAAACAGTACTATGCGGAAATTTAACATGTCCATTATGATTTCCCCCAAGTGCATATGCAATGCGTCACTCGACGTACTCTGTAAGAAAAAGAAATGACAACGGTTGTCAGTATAAAAATATACTGAGTAAGTTAATCCCTAACTACAAATAAAAGGGGTTACAAGTGTTTAAACTAAAGATTTCGCTTACCGTACGAGAATTTAAAACTACATGATTTATTAGCAGCGGAAAATTATGATTAAAGAACTTAATTTAAAAAGCGAAATTTAAAGCATAATTTAAGATGCATAAATTTTAAATACATAATTAAAGACAGGATAAATACGATTTAAGCATAATGAAACACTCACACGAGTCTTTTACTTTTCATCCCGTAAACTAAGAAGAGGACACCATACCGGGAGATCACTAACGAGGCAATCTCAACATAGGACCACTAACGAGGCAGTCCAAACAATGGGAGACCACTAACGAGGCAGTCTCAAAGATAGTAGGACCACTAACGAGGCGATCCAAAAAGATAGTAGGACCACTAACGAGGCGATCCACAAATACAGCGCGCGAGATCACTAACGAGGCAATCTCAGATAGTAAGGAGACCACTAACGAGGCAGTCTCAAAGATAATGATAGTATGAAGATCGGCTCAGCCTAGTGAACGGGATTTTTCGAAAGTTCGTATTTCAAAGTTATCAAATGATCGATATCGCGTTTTCATAGTTCGAGTTTTCTCAAGTTCGAAAAATCCTATTCGAGGCAGTTCACGCCTTTCTTAATTTAAAATTCGTTTTTCCTCCAAAAATTTTGAAACTTGGCCAGTAATTCAAAAACACACACACGAACAACTTTCATGTTTTAAGTTTTTGGAAATAAGGTTCCGACGTGAGTTAAAATTTGAGTTTATTGCAAAGAATAATTTACGTCTTAAAAACTGTTTTCGTCACAGGTTCGTGTAACGCCGATTAAAAATTCATTTCAAAACCAACCAATGTGAAATTTTTACAGTAACTACACAACACATTAAGGAACAACTTCCATGTTTTAAGTTTTTGGAAATAATGAATTCTTGGTACTCAAAAATCGAGTGCAACTCACTGCATACTCATGGCCCTTAAAACGAATTCAAAACAGTTCGAAAAACTTGGCCGATTGACATATCAAATGAACACCAAAATTCGTGAAATTTTGTAGGCATAATCTAGACACAATTATCTACAACTTTTGTTTAGAAATGCAAAGTTAAATCATTCGAAAAATGGGTGAAAAACATGCATCAAGTTGAATGAAGGAATCTGTCACAGTTTTGAATCGTTCGGTTTGATACAGAAAGTTCATGGCGAAAATTGGGATAGCAAAACTTAATGTCAATGGCTGAAATTTGGACACAAGATAGATAAAGGTGTTAGGAACAACTTTTATGTTGAAAAGTTTTCGGTTTGAATTCCCGAAGGTCGAGTTTTTGGCGAGTCTTTAAAATTGGACGAAAATAGGGTTTTTGAAAACCGATTTTGTTTACAAGCCTATATCTCGAGATTTAAACAACAAACAACCACGAAAATTTGTGAGTAAGGTTTTAACTTACTTAGGATGATGATAGGGTCGCTGGATTGGGTTTCCGGACGTCCTAGGGTCACGACGAACGGCCAACTTCTCCGATCGCTTTTTGTTCGTTTTCCGACGGGAAATCGTAGTAAGGAAAAAGGGTTAGAATATGAGTTTCTGAGATCTATGGACGAATTGAAACGTTGCACAATGGCTTACCAAGAGTCTAGAGGGCAGGGGCTTGTCCCGGTCGTCCCGTCGTCGCCGGAATACTTGCCGGAAAGTGGTGTCGAAAGAGTTTCGAACTTGGAGAGGGAATTGAGGGTGGAGGCTGAATGTTTACTGAAAACCTAGGGTTTGGGGCGCCCCTAGGGTATTCTTAAGCCTTCCCCAAGGCTGAGATTCGATTGCCATGGTTAGGGGTGTGGTTTTTGGCAAGAAAATCGCCATGGAAGGAAAGTTTACACTTTCAGCACCTCTGGCGCGCTGGTGGCGCGCACCTAAGCTTTTGTCCGCGCGGAGCACGCGTGCCAGGCCTGGCGTCGCGACGCCCTTGGCCGCGCGGTGGCCGCGCGGCGGCGCGCGGACAGCGCGGGCCGGCCGGACCGGCCGGTTCGGCTCCGCGTGTTCCGTCGGGTCTTCCCTCGCTTTCCCCTATCGGTTTTCTACGTGTTAGCTCGATTCCCTGGGGCGTCTTCGTTGCGGAATCTTCTATTTAATCTTGTTACGAGTCCGTCTTATCGCTCGCAACATTTCCGGGTCCTACTTAGCCTAGTCTAAATTGGTTTCAACATCCCCTCTCGTCCTTGTGGTCTAATTCGTGATGTATTTTGTGATTTATTTCGTGACTGAACTTAGAAATTAGTTCTAAGCTGCCTACGTACCCTGTGAAGGGATCAAGTCATGACGTAGTTCAAAACAATTTGAATTTGTTTTTCCTCGGGTGTTACATCCCCCCCCCCCCCTTAAGAATGCAGTTATGTCCCCATAACTGTGGTCGGGTCGTCTTGGAAGAGGGTAGGGTAACTTTGCCTCATGTCGGCTTCCAATTCCCAGGTTGCCGTCTCCGTCTCGTGGTTGGACCACAGGACCTTGACCATCTTTACAGTTTTATTCCTTGTCACCCTTTCCTTGTAGTCGAGTATTTGCACCGGGGTTTCTTCATAGGTCAAGTCATCATCCAATTCGATTACGTCCGGTTGGAGTACATGCGACGTGTCGGGCACATACTTCTTTAGCTGGGAAACGTGAAACACGTTATGGACGCGTGCTAGTTGAGGCGGCAGCGCCAGCCGGTACGCCAGATTCCCTACTCTCTCTAGGATCTCATATGGCCCTATGTATCGTGGGCTCAGTTTCCCCCGCTTGCCAAAGCGCATTACGCCCTTCATTGGCGAGACCTTCAGCATGACCTTGTCACCGACTTGAAATTCCAAGTCCTGCCGTCTCACGTCCGCATAACTCTTTTGCCGGTCCTGAGCGGCTCTCATCTTCCCCTGGATAACCTTAACTTGCTGAGCCATGTCCTCCACCAGTTGTGGCCCTACTGTCATTACTCGATCGTTCTCTTCCCAACTCAATGGGCTCCGGCATCTTCGTCCATACAGTGCCTCGAAGGGCGCCATGCCGATGCTCGCATGGTAACTGTTGTTATAGGAGAACTCGATCAAGGGTAAATGGTGCTCCCAACTTCCCTTGAATTCCAACACACAAGCCCTCAACATGTCCTCCAGCGTCTGTATAGTTCGCTCCGTCTGTCCATCCGTCATAGGGTGGAACGCCGTACTCATCTTTATTTGCGTCCCCAGAGCTTCTTGCAGCTTGGTCCAAAACTGGGAGACGAATCTGCTATCCCTATCCGAGATGATGTCATGCGGCACCCCGTGCCGGCGTACCACATTGTCTATGTATGCTCTTGCTAGTTGGTCCATTGTCCAAGTGTCCTTCATCGGGATGAAAATGGCGGCCTTCGTTAACCTATCCACGATCACCCATATCTTATTCATTCCTTTTGGCGATCGTGGCAACCCTGAAACAAAATCCATGGAGATGCTATCCCACTTCCAGCTTGGGATCTCCAATGGTTGCATTAATCCTAAGGGCTTTTGCCGTACTGCCTTGATCTTCTGGCAGGTAAGGCACCTTGCCACGAATTCGGCCACCTCTCTCTTCATGTTCGGCCACCAATAATTTTTCTTCAAGTCCTTGTACAGCTTATCCCCTCCGGGGTGGACCGAGTAGGGGGTGCTATGGCCTTCCTCCATCACCTTCTTCTTCAGATCTGCGGACTCCCGCGGTATACACCATCTTCCCCTGAAGCGGATGCTCCCGTCCTCGTGAATCTGGAAATCTACTGCCTTTCCTTCGGCAATGCTTCTCCTTATTTCCTCCATCTGTTCGTCACTCGACTGGGCGAGTCGTATTTCTTCGAATACGGTAGGGCTTACTACCATCGCGTTGACGACCTCGGTTACCGTACCGGGCTGCACCAGTTCCAGGCTTAGTTTCGCCAAATCTCTGTACAATTCGGCCGGTATCACCAGCGAGTTCGTGACATGTTGCGCCTTCCGACTCAAGGCGTCGGCCACGACGTTGGCCTTGCCCTCGTGATACGCGACTTCTAGGTCGTAATCTTTGATCAATTCCAACCATCTCCTCTGCCTCAAGTTCAGCTCTCTTTGCGTGAATATGTACTTGAGGCTCTTATGGTCGGTAAACATCCGACACTTCCGCCCATAGAGATAGTGTCTCCAGATTTTCAGGGCGAACACGACCGCGGCCAGTTCCAGGTCGTGCGTCGGGTAGTTTTGCTCGTGCGGTTTCAGCTGTCGTGATGCGTACGCTATGACCTTTTGATCCTGCATCAGTACGCATCCCAGTCCTTCTCTCGAGGCGTCGCTATACACCTCGAAGTCTCCATCCTCTGATGGTAACGCCAACACCGGCGCCGTGGTAAGTCGTTTCTTCAGCTCCTGGAATGCGGCTTCGCACTCGCCAGTCCAGTCATACTTCACCCCCTTCTTCAGCAGTTGGGTCAATGGGCGGGCGATTTTGGAGAAATCCTGGACAAATCGCCTGTAGTAGCCCGCCAGTCCGAGAAAGCTTCTTATCTCCGTTGGGCTCTTCGGGGGTACCCACTCGGTTACAGCCGAGATTTTCGCCGGGTCTACCGCCACTCCGCTGGCGGATACGATATGCCCAAGGAATGTTACCTCCCTCAGCCAGAAGTCGCATTTGGACAACTTCCCATATAGCTGATTTTCTCGGAGGATCCTCAGCACTTTATGTAAGTGCTTGGAATGTTCTTCCTCATCCCTTGAGTAGACCAAGATGTCGTCTATGAATACCACTACGCATTGATCTAACAGTCCTCGGAACACGTTGTTCATGAGGTTCATGAACATCGCCGGGGCATTCGTCAGTCCGAATGACAGGACTGTGAATTCGTAGTGTCCGTAGCGAGTCCTGAACGCTGTCTTCGGGATGTCCTTCTCAGCAATTCGCAGCTGATGATATCCCGATCGCAGGTCGATCTTGGAGAACACAGTAGCTCCCTTCAGCTGGTCAAACAGATCCTCGATTCTGGGCAACGGATACTTGTTCTTGATAGTGACTTGATTAAGTCCCCTATAGTCAATACACAGTCTCAGACTCCCATCCTTCTTTTTGACGAATAAGACCGGTGCTCCCCATGGAGACGTACTTGGTCGGATATATCCCTTTTCCAGCAATTCTTCGAGCTGTTCCTTTAGCTCCTTCATCTCCGGCGGTGCCATGCGGTAAGGAGCCTTTGATACAGGTTCCGTTCCCGGGATAAGATCTATGGTGAACTCGAGATCCCTCTCAGGGGGCATGCCAGGAACGTCCTCTGGGAACACATCCGGGTACTCTCTCACCACCGGAATGTTGTCTATCTTTACCCCTTCAGCCTCGAGGTTGTGAACGTAGCATGCGTATAGCGCGTGGCCCTTACGCATTAGGCTACTTAACTCTAGGACGTTGATTAACTTGTTAGATTTCTTAGGGGGTTGAGAGTAGAAGATGACTCTTTTCCCCCTACTTTTTGACAGCGTGATCTTTTGCCTTTGGCATTCGATCACGGCCTTATACCGGGTTAGCCAATCCATTCCTAGTATGACGTCAAAGTCCCTGACGTTGAACTCTACCAAGTTTGCGAAAAACTCTACGTTCTTTATCACTATAGGTATTCCATTGTAGCGTTTAGAGCATGCTATTACTTCTCCAGAGGGCAGTTGGATGCCTAAGCTAATTATCTCGCACTTAGGTAGATCTAGTTCAGTTACGACTCTCGAAGATACAATCGAGCAACTGGCTCCGGAATCAAATAAGACTCTAAGTGGAGTACTTAGGACATGGAAAGTACCTGCCATCACGTCACCCTGCGCGGGTATGTCAGCTTGGTTGATCACGTTCAACCTCCCCATCGGCCTCCCTTGATTGGCTGGCTGGTTTTGATTTGGGTTTGCATTTTGCTGCTGGTTCGGAGGGCGTTGGTTCGGATTCGGAGGAGGCCGATATCCTTGATTGTTGCCATTCTTACCTCCCTGGTTGAACGGCTCGTTAGGTCCAATGACCAAGTCTTCTCTTTTCGTGATGTTCTCGAGTCGGGTTCGACATTCCTCCCTCCGATGGCCAATTCGGCCGCACCGGAAGCACTCGCTCGTCTGAGGACACCTCCTTACCAGGTGCGGCCTGCCACATCGTGGGCACGGCGGCACTCGCCCTCCTTGGTTGACATTCCGACCATTGTTGTTCTGAGCATTCCCGTTCGGCCCTCGCCGAAAGTTGTCCCCGCCAGTAGTGTTGCTTGTCCGGTTATCCCTGTTCCTCTTGTCTGGGCCTTGCGCCCCTCGGCTAGATTCCCCAGCAGCCTTCCTCTTTAGCTGTTGCACTCGTGCTACTGCTACTGCACGATCGTAGACAGATTGCAGGTCCGGGTAGTTAACTCCAGTGATCACCTCTCGAATCGACAAGTTCAAACCCATTTCGAACTTTTGCGCCTTCTCCCCGTCAGTAGGTACCATCCTGGGCGCAAATCTCACCAATTCCTTAAACCGTGCATAGTATTCTTGAACAGATTTCTCTCCCTGCTTCAGGGATGAGAACTCCTCGTACAGTGCTGCCTTAGTACTCATCGGGTAGAAGCGCTCCCGGAGTAACTCCATGAACTCGTTCCACGAGTAAGGTTCATCATCCTCCGCCAGCTTCCCTTGGGTAGCCTGCCACCAGTCGTCGGCCTCGCCACCCAGATAGTACGAGGCCACGTGGACCTTCTCCCCCTCCGGGCATCTTACCGCCTTTAGCAATTTGTCGAAGGTTCTCAACCATTCTTCCAGCTTAGCGGGGTCTTCCTCCCCGACGTAGTAAGGTGGTCGGTAGGGGTTCACCGCAGCCAAGTAGTTGATCCTCGCTTCTGGTGGTGGCGCCGCGGCAGCTCCACCCTGGTTAACGTAAGCATTACCCAGTGCGATTAGTAATTCTTCCATATTTCTCAATCGCCCTTCCGCAGGGTTAGGCATTGGTCCTGCCGGGTTTGGCATCTCCGCGTCAGGTGCCTGCTCATTGGGTTGTCCCGGCGTGCCGTGGGTGTTGGGGGTGGCAGGGAAGGGCCTTGGTCGTCCTCGGGGTGCCATCCTGTTACAACCGAGGAAGGTGTAAAGTTCAGGGAGATTCGAATAAGTGGGAAAAAAAGTCTTGCTGAATTGTATGGTGCTTATCAGGAGTTGGTCAGTATTTGCATTTATTTGTTCAGTCGTTTTGGGTTTAGGGTCTGAGGTACTTGTCGTTTTGCTATGCAGAAATAGATGCGTTGTTTGTCTGTCGGCGCTTTGTTAAGATATAAAGAGGGTGTATAAAATAAGTGTTTGTGACTTTATTGCTCAGTAGAAGTTTTTGTTTCGATACAAGCGACAAGTAGCAAAGATCCTGAAAATAGTTTTGGGAAAATAGAAAAGGAGAACAATGGGAATAATGCATCAAAAATCTCTAATCCTGCGAAGGGTAGGTGGTCGGGTCCTCCATGGGGTCATCCTCATCACTTGATTCCTCGATGGTGCCCGTGCCAAGGGGCCCATGGAACACTGGGCTGGCTGGCCAACTGGGCCCAGCAACAGGAGCAGGATCAACGAATGCAACTGGGGTTTGGACGGCTGCAGGGACCGTGACAGGGTCAATAACGAGGCTAGTGACAGGAGGAGTTCCTGGGTTGAGTGGGGCAGGTGGAAGCAGATCATCCTTCAGGTGATGCAGTTGATGTCCCAAGACCCCTGCTTGGGTCTCTACGTCGTCAATCTGGGTCCGAAGCTCAGTCTCGCGGGTCTGGAGTTCGTTGATTTGGACTTGGAGTTGGGTTATATCTTGGTGTCCTGCTTGGCCCAGATTAGTTAGGTGGCCCAAGTTAGCTTCCATTTGCTCTACCCTTAGTCTGAAGTTGTTCACGTTTTGAGGAGATTCGAGGTATGCTTCAATCAACCTCATTAGTAGGTTGATCATGTTCACGTTTGGGGAAGCCATCTAGTGTTAACAAGGTAGGTTAGTGTTAGATGTTTTTCAGGCAAAGTTAAGATATGCACAATTTAAATCTATATGCAACATGCAGGTGCAAGTCCCTTCCCCATAAAATTTAGTTTAAAATAAATTGCTAAAGGTTGGGCCTCTATAGTGGGCCAAAATTTAATATTTCTTGGGCTAAGATTTTGGGCTAAAAATAGTACTAGTAGTCAAATAAATAATTTTAAAAGAAATAACACTTGGGCTTAAAAATATTGGTTTAAAATAATAGTAGTAGCTTTAAAAATTTTCCGGGCTCTGATACCAACTTGTAACACCCCGGATTTGATAACCCAGGCCGAGGTGTCACCGCCGCATCCCCCTAGCAAGACACGGCTTCCCGAGCTCGCTAAGGATATGCAAGGCTTGTGGGTATGTAAAAGATTTAAAAACATTTCAAGATATAGTCCGGAAATTTGTAATACTCAATACGATAGTAGTAATCATCATGCGCGAAAAGCAAATAGAGTAAATGCAGCGGAAAGTAAATCACGGCCAACATGGCCAAATCCTCGGGTTTAACAGACCCGGTAAAAACAGTACTATGCAGAAATTTAACATGTCCATTATGATTTCCCCCAAGTGCATATGCAATGCGTCACTCGACGTACTCTGTAAGAAAAAGAAATGACAACGGTTGTCAGTATAAAAATATACTGAGTAAGTTAATCCCTAACTACAAATAAAAGGGGTTACAAGTGTTTAAACTAAAGATTTCGCTTACCGTACGAGAATTTAAAACTACATGATTTATTAGCAGCGGAAAATTATGATTAAAGAACTTAATTTAAAAAGCGAAATTTAAAGCATAATTTAAGATGCATAAATTTTAAATACATAATTAAAGACAGGATAAATACGATTTAAGCATAATGAAACACTCACACGAGTCTTTTACTTTTCATCCCGTAAACTAAGAAGAGGACACCATACCGGGAGATCACTAACGAGGCAATCTCAACATAGGACCACTAACGAGGCAGTCCAAACAATGGGAGACCACTAACGAGGCAGTCTCAAAGATAGTAGGACCACTAACGAGGCGATCCAAAAAGATAGTAGGACCACTAACGAGGCGATCCACAAATACAGCGCGCGAGATCACTAACGAGGCAATCTCAGATAGTAAGGAGACCACTAACGAGGCAGTCTCAAAGATAATGATAGTATGAAGATCGGCTCAGCCTAGTGAACGGGATTTTTCGAAAGTTCGTATTTCAAAGTTATCAAATGATCGATATCGCGTTTTCATAGTTCGAGTTTTCTCAAGTTCGAAAAATCCTATTCGAGGCAGTTCACGCCTTTCTTAATTTAAAATTCGTTTTTCCTCCAAAAATTTTGAAACTTGGCCAGTAATTCAAAAACACACACACGAACAACTTTCATGTTTTAAGTTTTTGGAAATAAGGTTCCGACGTGAGTTAAAATTTGAGTTTATTGCAAAGAATAATTTACGTCTTAAAAACTGTTTTCGTCACAGGTTCGTGTAACGCCGATTAAAAATTCATTTCAAAACCAACCAATGTGAAATTTTTACAGTAACTACACAACACATTAAGGAACAACTTCCATGTTTTAAGTTTTTGGAAATAATGAATTCTTGGTACTCAAAAATCGAGTGCAACTCACTGCATACTCATGGCCCTTAAAACGAATTCAAAACAGTTCGAAAAACTTGGCCGATTGACATATCAAATGAACACCAAAATTCGTGAAATTTTGTAGGCATAATCTAGACACAATTATCTACAACTTTTGTTTAGAAATGCAAAGTTAAATCATTCGAAAAATGGGTGAAAAACATGCATCAAGTTGAATGAAGGAATCTGTCACAGTTTTGAATCGTTCGGTTTGATACAGAAAGTTCATGGCGAAAATTGGGATAGCAAAACTTAATGTCAATGGCTGAAATTTGGACACAAGATAGATAAAGGTGTTAGGAACAACTTTTATGTTGAAAAGTTTTCGGTTTGAATTCCCGAAGGTCGAGTTTTTGGCGAGTCTTTAAAATTGGACGAAAATAGGGTTTTTGAAAACCGATTTTGTTTACAAGCCTATATCTCGAGATTTAAACAACAAACAACCACGAAAATTTGTGAGTAAGGTTTTAACTTACTTAGGATGATGATAGGGTCGCTGGATTGGGTTTCCGGACGTCCTAGGGTCACGACGAACGGCCAACTTCTCCGATCGCTTTTTGTTCGTTTTCCGACGGGAAATCGTAGTAAGGAAAAAGGGTTAGAATATGAGTTTCTGAGATCTATGGACGAATTGAAACGTTGCACAATGGCTTACCAAGAGTCTAGAGGGCAGGGGCTTGTCCCGGTCGTCCCGTCGTCGCCGGAATACTTGCCGGAAAGTGGTGTCGAAAGAGTTTCGAACTTGGAGAGGGAATTGAGGGTGGAGGCTGAATGTTTACTGAAAACCTAGGGTTTGGGGCGCCCCTAGGGTATTCTTAAGCCTTCCCCAAGGCTGAGATTCGATTGCCATGGTTAGGGGTGTGGTTTTTGGCAAGAAAATCGCCATGGAAGGAAAGTTTACACTTTCAGCACCTCTGGCGCGCTGGTGGCGCGCACCTAAGCTTTTGTCCGCGCGGAGCACGCGTGCCGGGCCTGGCGTCGCGACGCCCTTGGCCGCGCGGTGGCCGCGCGGCGGCGCGCGGACAGCGCGGGCCGGCCGGACCGGCCGGTTCGGCTCCGCGTGTTCCGTCGGGTCTTCCCTCGCTTTCCCCTATCGGTTTTCTACGTGTTAGCTCGATTCCCTGGGGCGTCTTCGTTGCGGAATCTTCTATTTAATCTTGTTACGAGTCCGGCTTATCGCTCGCAACAATTCCGGGTCCTACTTAGCCTAGTCTAAATTGGTTTCAACATCCCCTCTCGTCCTTGTGGTCTAATTCGTGATGTATTTTGTGATTTATTTCGTGACTGAACTTAGAAATTAGTTCTAAGCTGCCTACGTACCCTGTGAAGGGATCAAGTCATGACGTAGTTCAAAACAATTTGAATTTGTTTTTCCTCGGGTGTTACACTCCCAAACTCTCTCCAAAGCCAAAACACCTTCCGGCAACTTCCCGACGACTTTCCGATCACTTCCCGGCGACGAAAACCGACGGAGGAGGCGTGGAATACAAGATCCCTAGTGTTCTAAACTGTGGTAAGTCGTTCATAGATTTCCATTTAAGTTTTTGAACCCGAAAACTCGATCTAACATTGGATTTCTTCGTCCGATTTGAAATCGTGGCCAAAGTCGGAAGCTTGACGTTGAGGAGATCCGTTCGTAGCAAATTTAGACGAGCCAGCGACCTTAGGACGACCAAAACTCCCTATCACTGTAAGTTGAGCCTTCCATATTAATACGGGTGATTTAGGGGCGTCCGGTATAGGCGTAATGTAACGAAACGTAAAAATCGAAATTAAAAACCCCAACTTGCGCAGTTTCTGTAATCGGCCTAAAACTCCTATTTCGAGGATTCAATCCGAGAAACTCAAAACTAGACTTTTAATCCTAACACATAAGTCTAGGTTGTGTAAAAATTTCAGACGTTTTCGTTAATGTTGCTATTTTAAATCGCATCGAAAAGAAACTGTTTTGACAAAACGTGTTTGAAAGCTGCCTATGAACATGTTCGAACTTAGTGAGTTTGTTTCTATATTTTGTATTCCGATTTGATCTTTACAATCTAAATGAAAGTTGTAGATAATCATGTCTAGTATATGTGGTTAAAATTTCAGAATTTTTGGAGTCCATTTGATATGTCAAAAAGCCAATTTTCCGAACTGTGACAAATCTGTTTTGAGACAGTAAACTGTTTCCGTAATGAACTCGATTTTTGACATGTTTCCTCAACTTATTTCGAGAAAGTTAAAACACGAAAGTTGTTCGTTAGGGTGTTTTGCATAAACTGTGAAGATTTCAGATTTTTCGGACTTAAACCGAATTTTTAAATTGAAAAGGCGCAAACTGTGACGCCAAGATACTTTTAGATCGAAGGATTTTGAAATTTCGAAACGAACGATCAAAGATTTGAAATACGATACATCTATACTTTTGAAAAACCACGATACATTAAATCTAAACGATACATGAGATACTTGGTGGAGGGTGAGTGCTCTGCAGGGTGCCCCTCTAGCCTTTCTCTTCGGGCCTATAATGGACGAGAGATTTTGATGAGATATTACGCCAATCGGCGGGAGATACATGGCCTACTCTCTCGGGTTGTCCGTATGGATTTCCCGAGGCTCCGGAGTGGTACTGGGTATGGCAGATACGGCTGCGGCCGCCGGATCACCGGCTAAACGAGATACTTACGAAACGGCTGCGGCCGCCGGATCACCGGCTATACAAAACACTGAGAAATGGTTACGTGACGGGGAAATAAAAGATTTAATATTTTTAAGTATTTATTTATTTTTGCATGTCTTTAAATTATGCATTTAAATTATGTCTTTAAATTTCGTATCATGACTAAATTGTTATTGTGGATTAAATGCATGTTCAAGTACACAATTAAAATATTATTTCCTTTAAATTTTGTGAATGCATGTTAGGAGTGAAATTTTAAATCATCTAATTAAATCCCTTTATTGCTATGTTAGGATCGACTTACTCAGTATTTTATATACTGATAAAATTGTTGTTTTTCTCTTTATTTCAGAGTACGGAGATAATGCATAGCATGTGCATTGGGGGAGGAATTATTAAACATTGTTTTATCGCTTTTCATGATACTTGCATAACGGGCATGTAAATCCCGAGTTTTGGCCATGTCGGCCCACTTTACATTTTCCGCTGCGATATATTATTATTGCTACTTTGTGTGTGGACGATACTCATTATTATTTTTACATAGATTCCGGACTTGTTTTTAAACCTTTTTGCAATACCTATAGCCTTGCATCTCTTTGGCAAGCTCGGAGAATCCGTGGTTTGCTAGGGAGATGCGGCGGTGGCATCCCGGCCTGGGTTATCAAATCCGGGGTGTTACATCCATATTCTGATTCATGGCATTTTCTGACAATTTGATAGGCTTCATGCTCGGTCACACATCGCCTGATTATTGAATCGGCGCAGTGTTTGAAGAGATAAGGTTCTTCCCAGAAGTAACTTAATACATCTCGTTTGAACTTATTCTTCTGATGATAGTTCGAAAACTGTGGGGTTATTCCGCATGCCAAGAAGTTAGCGATGTCGGAAAACCATGGACAAGCTTGATTATGCAGATGCAATGCGAACAACTGCTCGTCCGGGAACTCTTCATTGACGGCTTTTTCCTTTTTATCATTATCTAATCGAGATAAGTGGTCAGCAGCACCATTATCTCGACCTCGCCTATCTTTTATTATGATGTCGAATTCTTGCAACAGAAGTACCCACCTGATTAATCGAGGTTTGGCATCTTGTTTGCTAAACAAGTATCTCAATGCAGAATGATCGGTGTATACTATAGTCTTCGTATCTATAAGATATTGTCTGAATTTATCAAACGCGAAGATTACAGCGTACATCTCTTTCTCCGTTGTGGTGTAGTTAATTTGGGCTTCATTCAGGGCATGACTTGCGTAATGAATTACGCAGTGTCTCCCATCCTTATGTTGTCCAAGAACTGCGCCTACGGCGAGACCACTAGCATCGCACATTACCTCGAAAGGTATTGACCAATCGGGTGGTTGCACTATCGGTGCAGAACCCAACATCTTCTTGAGCGTGTCAAAGGCTTAGACACACGCTTCATTTATTAAGAAAGGATTTTCTTTACAAAGCAGATTAGTAAGCGGCTTGGCAATTTTTAGAGAAATCCTTAATGAATCTCCGGTAAAAACCGGCATGCCCTAAGAAGCTCCTAACTGCTTTGATCGAGTTAGGAAGAGGGAGATTGGAAATGATGGAAACTTTGGCTGGATCAACTTCAATACCTGCACGAGAAATGCGATGACCTAACACTATGCCCTCAGTGACCATAAAATGGCACTTTTCCCAATTTAAAACCAAGTTAGTGTCCTCACACCTCTTTAAAATCTTAGCAAGATTAGTCAAGCATTCATCAAACGTATCTCCATATACAGAGAAGTCATCCATGAAGACCTCAATGCATTTTTCGATAAATTCAGAGAATATAGACATCATGCATCTTTGAAAAGTAGCAGGTGCATTGCAAAGACCAAATGGCATGCGCCTGTAGGCAAAAGTGCCATAAGGGCAAGTAAAAGTAGTTTTTTCATGGTCTTCGCTTGAAATAACAATCTGATTATACCCAGAATAACCATCCAAAAAGCAATAAAATTCTCTCCCTGCCAACCTCTCAAGCATTTGATCAATAAAAGGCAATGGAAAATGGTCCTTGCGGGTGGCCTCATTCAGCTTCCGGTAGTCGATGCAAACTCTCCATCCGGTTACTGGCCTGGTTGCAACCTCTTCTCCTTGCTCATTCTTGGTTATGCACATCCCTCCTCATTTTGGTACGACCTGCACTGGGCTAACCCATTTGCTGTCAGAAATCGGATAGATTATACCAGCATCTAAGAGCTTGATAACCTCCTTTCTTACCACTTCTTGCATGAGGGGGTTCAAACGCCTCTGAGGCTGACGGGAGGGTTTATACTCTTCTTCCATTAAAATCATGTGCATGCAAATAGAAGGGCTTATTCCTTTTATATCAGAAATGGTCCAACCTATTGCATGTACATGTTTCTTAAGAACGACCACCAGAGCATTTTCTTGCTCTTGGGAGAGCTTAGCCGAAACAATCACATGTAATTTTTTATGTTCTGCGAGAAACGCGTACTTGAGATGATCGGGTAATGTTTTAAGTTCAAGCTCTGGTGGGCATTCAACGGAAGGGAGTAATTTGCGAGAATTGGGTAGGGGGAGATCAGATTTACCTTCGGGACCCTGCATCAGTATAGGATCCTCTTCTTCCTCTTCGGTGCCATCATTTCCTTGTGCAGTGAAATCAGCACCGTCATATGCTTCAAGGTCCCCGGACTCGGGATCCTCAAATTGGACGGCGCTGCACTGTTCCTTTGGCTCAGCACCAGGCTTCAGTACCTGCTTAGAAGGTCCATACAGCATCATTTCATCATTGTTTCCAGAGTCTAGCTCTTTCCTAACTATTACATCATCAAAAGAAAAACAAGAACTGTCGTTCGGAAATTTCTGCAGTTGCTCCATGTCGAAAATGACTTCATCCCCATCAACGCGGAGTGTTACCCTTCCGGATTTAGCATCAATTAGTGCTCCGCCTGTGGCCAGGAACGGCCTGCCTAAGATGAGAGGCATGTCGGAGTCCTCCTCGATGTCCAGAATGATGAAATCCACTGGGAACAGAGTACTGCCTGCTTTGATTATCACGTCTTTCAAGATCCCGATTGGCTTTGTAATTGACCTATCTGCGAGCTGGAGCCTCATTTTGACTGGTTCAACTACTCCAAGCTTAAGACGTTTAACCATGGTTAGTGGCATAACGTTAATGCTGGAGCCGAGGTCACACAGTCCTTTTCCGGCGTTGTTCTGGCCAATCCGAATCGGCAATGTATAGCATCCGGGATCCTCTTTCTTTTCTGGCAGCTTCTTCTGAATGATAGCACTGCAAGTGCTGTTGAGTACCACCAATTCGTCCTGCTCAACCTGTCTCTTTCCTGAAATCATTTCTTTCAAGAACTTAGCATAGACTGGCATTTCAGAGATCATTTCTATCAAAGGAATGGTAATCTCAACTTCCCGCAGTCTTTTCAGAAATTTTTCAAACTTCAGATCTTGTTGCTTATTTTTAAGTCTAGCCGGGTAAGGAACCCTAGGCATGAACTTGTTTTTGTTATCATGTTTTGGTGGCAGATGGTTAGAGGTTGTACCTTCACCATTACCGTTTTCTGTTTCTGCCGTTCCTTTTGCAGCATCAGTCTGCTGTTCGGCTTCTTTCTGTTCATCCACTGCTTCCTCATCAGCATTGTCAACAGCATCATCATCTTCCTCGTGAGTGTTTCCAGCATCCACTCCTTTTGGTCCAGCCAGTGTCTTCCCAGATTTCAAAGTTATTGCTTTGCATTGCGGGTTCTTTTCCGCAGTGCTTGGCAATGTTCCTTTATCCCTTTTCTGCATTTCATTAGCCATCTGAGTAACTTGGGTCTCCACATTTCTGATGGAAGCCTGCAGGTGAGTGTTAATCTCCTTCTGGCTAGTGATAAAATCAGTCATCAAATTCTCCAGCCTTGAAGGGGGCTTTTGATTTTGATTCTGATTCTGGTTTTGGTTCCATTGGCCTTGATTCGGGATGAATTGAGGCTGGAAGTTTCGGGGCTGAAAATTTTGGAAGTTCTGGGTAGGCTGTTGGAAATTTTGAGGGGGCCTCTGTTGGATCTGGGGTTGGAAACCTGGGTTCTGAAAATTCTGTCCCCTGTTCTGATTGAATCCTTGGTTCTGCTGCGGATTGAACTGTTGATGTTGTGGCTTGTTCAAGAGGTGGGAATTGAGGGCATTGTTGTTTGAGTACGACAAGTTTGGGTGCCTGTTTGGGAAAGCCCCTGCAAAGTTACAGCTTTCAGCTGTAAGCTGTTCGCATGTGTCAGTTGCGTGAGCACCTTGACACAGTCCACAAATTACATCTGTTTGCTGCCCTTGAGTGGAGCTCCCAGCTCCCTGATTAACAGACAAGGCTGCCACCTGCTCTTGCAGCTTTTCAATATTTGTCTTCTCTGTTGTACCTACAGCACACAAACCACGAGGGGGAGGACAATTAACATCATCAGAAAGAACAGATCTGTTTACACTCATTGCTTCAATCTTGGCCCAAGCTTGATCCATGGGGATGTATAGCAGGTGTTGACCACCGGCAACATCAAGCATGTTCTTCCATGCTGGGGTCAAACCGCTATAGAACTTTCTCAATTTCTCCCACTCATGGAAACCATGCTGGGGGCATTTCCTGAGCAAGTTGAAGAACCGTTCCTTTGCATCATACAGGGACTCTTCTGGTTTCATCTTGAATTCCACAATCTTAGAGCGGCATTCATCCACCTTAGACTCCGGGAAGTACTTTGTCAAGAAATTCCTGATCATGTCCTCCCATGCAGACTTCTGATTCACGGGCAGTGATTTGTACCATGTTCTCGCCCCGCTAGTCAGAGAGAAAGGAAACAGCCTTAGTCGAATGGTGTTAGCACATAAACTCTGGTTCTTGATCGTATCACATAGTTCCAGGAAAGTCTGCAGACGATCATGGGGATCTTCATGACTTGCTCCTGCGAACTGGTTGCTTTGAACAAGATTGATGAGGGCTGGCTTCAATTCAAAATTCCTGGCCAAGAATGGAGCTTGTCCAGGAATGTTCAAATATGGCTCCAAGATTGGCTGTATGTAATCAGCGGCTGCTGCTTGTTGCTTGTTCTCAACTCCTCCTTGATACTGCTGTGGGTAGTAGTTCTGATGCATAAATTAGTTCCTCGGATCATTGAAGTCATTAGGATTTGGGGGATTCTGATGAGGATTCTGGTACTGCTGATTTTGCTGGGTTTGGAAGTTTTGGTGGTTTTGGTTGTTTGGTGGGTTTTGAGGGTTTCGGGTTGGGAGGAGGTGCCTCGAAGTGTTGCTGTTCAATGTTTGGTGGGTTCCCACCTCCTTGTATGATCTGAGGAGGGGGATCATCCAAATCATCGTTATCAGCATCTTCGGGGTCTTCCTCGATGTTGTGAAGTGGTGGATTGGGTGGAAGGATTGGGGGAAGGTCAGGGTTGGCCATATCGGAGATGTCGCTACTGGTGCTTGGTGAAAGTAGTGCCTGTCTTTCCCGTTCTCGTCTCCGTTTAGTCTCCGCCCTAAGACGTCGAGCTGTCTTTTCTATCTCTGCGTTGTACGGGATTTCGGCTGGCGTATGCTTCCTCCTTTGCATAGAACAACGGCTTCAATAATGACGGTACCTGCACATTCCCCAGGTTAGAATCGGTTGCGGGGTGAATATTTATATTTATATGTATAAACTAACTAGGAGCAATGAAGAATGTAATTCTCTAATAAAACGGCGCTGCATCCTCCCCGGCAACGGTGCCATGAAACTTTTTGACAATTTCCCACACGAGTATTTTCGAAATAATATAACCCCGGTCTTGATTTTATTTAATGAAAATCATTTTATGAAGGCGGAGTTAGGATTAGGGATATATTTATAGGTTGTCACGTTTTTATTACTCGTGTTAAGAAACTGTGGCCCGAAAGCGCACGGTGTCAAAAATTGCAGTAATTTATAGTAAGACCGGATCGTTCACTGGAGGATGTGCGATAGAAGCAGGGCCCACGCCGTTTTACTAGATTTTCCATTCGTATTGCTCCAATCGGTTTGAAAAGTGATTAACAACTACTGGCATGAATTTAAACTAAACTATAAAAGCGTTTAAATTTATTCTACAAAGCAAATAAGTCTATTCTAGAAAGCGGGTAAAGTTATTCTAAAAATGCGATAAATGCTATCTATGAAAGCAGTGAAAATTTACATTATGCTAGCTGGGAAGCTGAATCACAATGTAGACAGAAAGGACAGGAAGAGAAGAATAAATATTGGACAAGATTCAAATACAGCAGTATTAAACTTCCTCTTTTATACACAGATCTTTGTTTGGGATAATTCTGTCAGATAGCTAATTCTCATGCCCTCAATACTACGTTCCCTTTAACAGACAGGTACTTATAGTATGAGATTACATGTTCTTAAGACAACAAATTCTAAGATACCACAAATTTGTAACTGCCCTGGCCTGGGTATGTTACTTCATCTATGGTGGATAAGCAACACCTGCCAAATCATTTATTGACATGCCAAGTACCACTATCATTCTCCCATGTCACACCCAAAGAATCTAATTAAGCCCTGAACTATCCCTTAACTATCAATCCTAGTAACAATTACACAACTCTCAATACAACCGAGTGACCTCTAATGAAAGCATTTAAAGAAAGCAGTAAAGAAAGCATTTAAAACCTATCACTCGGAGGTTTTGAAGGTCTGACCCTGGTAGTAAAAGACAGCTCCCCATCGGAATAATGAAGTATGGATCAAGAATTCCCGGTTCTTGGTGAACCACTCGCAGTGTTCACTTCCTTCCGGGTGATTATGAGATACAAACTAATGAAACGAACTAATAAATTAGTTCGTTCCGGATGCACTCACTCAGGACTCAAAAAGAGGCTTTGGCAGAAGAGGATAACAGTTGAAAGAAAACTTAACCCTATCTTAGAAAATAACCAAGGCCTGGATGATGTTCCTCTAAGATTATTTACTACACTGTATTTGAGTCCAAGTAGACCCCATCTCGGTGTAATATTTATTCTTAGATTCCCAACAAACAGCAATTTTGGAAAATAATGAGTTTGAAAACCATTCCCTAAACAGGTACTAGACTCTCAGTTAAAACACAGATCCTTTCAGTCTAGATGAGACCTAATCGCTGACTCTGCTTCTAATTTCCAAAATCAACCCTTGATAGAATATGAATTAGTCATAACTGGAGAATTTATCCCTTACTCAGATCCGGATTTTATAAAGGAATTTTTATTGGAAATTTAATATGCAATATCTGTTTTAAATCTATGCTTCTATTGTCCAAGGGAAGGATCCCAAAATATTTTAGACCACAATAGTACATAATATTATCATGCATAAGGATATATGGAAGTGTAAAATTAATTGACCCAAAATATAGATGCGGGTCTAGACAGAAGGTGGAACACAGAGATGAAGTGGTCAGGAGACCAAAGTATTGGCAGAATAATCGGGTGGACTGTAAACATCTACCGTCCAATTTCCCAATTACTCGGATGGAGCGAATTTAGACAGCTTAGACCCTGTAATGGCAGTGTCAATGCCAGTTGGGCCTCCACTGTCTGTGAATTCGGATAAAAACCTACATGCTTCCTCTCTGCAGTACTTATCAGCTAATGTTGACAGACATTAGCAGAGTTTTATTACAGATTGGAATTTGGGTTTGGAAATTAAGATAAATAAAATAAAACTGTATCTGGATGGGAATCAGTTGAGCAGCTATTATAATCCCGGATGGACGAACCGCCAAGGCTTCCACTGACTGCCATCCAGACCATGCAAAATAACACTTAGTAACTAATACCCAGACTACGAGCTAGTTATCCATGAAGGAATACCCGCCAACATTAGTCTGATGTATCCTTTACTAATTGTTACACACAATACACAAAAGACAAGATAAAATGAAGTAAAGAGAAGAACTTGCATGAGAGACATTGGTTTCTCATGCAAGGTAATGGAATCAATCCATAATTAATGGCTTAAATAATCCTTCCTACCATAATTAATTACAGTCCGGATTATCTGTTTAAGACATCATGATTTTGTTTATAGAAAATTATTTTAATGGCAATTGAACAAAGGTCCTTTAATCACAACAAGTAGTGATTTAATTATTGCTAATTATAATCATCAATCATTAATGACTAGAGGGTTCAATTAATTAACAGGTGGAAATGGAGAATCAAAATTTTGGCAGCATAACGCCTTATATTACAATTCTAGGGTATTACATCTTAATCCGTGGGATTCAGATGTGAGTTTTTGCAATATAATGGAGGATAGAAGATCAGAATTTTGTGGTTAAATAGGGAGAAGGAGTCTGTCGAGATACCATAAATGGTGTCTTGGGCCTAGACCCTCGACATGGGTGTCTCGACAGATTTGCAGAAATTTGGGCAGAGTTTCACCTTGTGTCACCAAGCAAAAGTTGTGTCGCGGACCGTGGGTCCGCGACAGGTCCGCGTTAGGTGTTTAGCGACAAAGGGCTGTTCTGAAAAATTTCTAAGTGTTTTGGTTCCCAGTCGCTAACCTGGAATTGTGTCGCGGAGCTTGGCTCCGTGACATGATGCCTAGCGACTGGGGTTTTCAAAATAAATAAGCAAGGCATAATTTCCTGTCTCGGAACAAAGGTTGAGTCGCGGACCATGGGTCCGCGACAAGGGTGTTCCGCGACAAGAGCCATGCAGATGAAAATAACAAGAGTTTGGTTCCTGGTCGCTAAGCATGGTTGAGTCGAGGACCGTGGGTCCGCGACAAGGTGTTTAGCGACCAAGGGTTTTCAAATAATGAAGACAAGTGTACCTAGACATCCATGTCACGGAACACCCTCCTGTCGACAAACGTGGCTCAGCGACAGGAGTCGGTTAGCGACAAGGGTGGTTCAGGACCCAAGTCAGTAAAAGCAAAGTTGAACAATAGCATGCAAAAAGTGTGATCTCACCCCATTTCAGATTTAAAAGCTATTCTAAGCCAAAAGCAGCCAAACAACATTTAAAATAACAAGGAACATGCTTGAACAGAATTAAACCTATCTAGAACAATATGTAAAATAAAGCAACATCCTAATCTAGGGTTCGATCACACACATACATGGCATCATCCATAAAAATAACAATAGAAAGCATAATGAGAAGAAATGGGGGTCAAATGACCCCAATAAGGAAAATGAAAGCATAAAATCCATGGGGTGTGAGACCCATTTCATGATTTGGGATACATTTGGTGAATATTTTCCCATATTATTAAATGGGGTTTGTTAATACCCATGATTTGGGCATTACAAAACCCTAAAAACAAAGTTAGAATGAAAAACATGGTATTAAACTGGCTAACTATCTACTGAAACAGTAAGACACAAAGCAAAACTCTAAACTAAGCTAAACTATGGACATAATTAAATAATACAAAAAAATGAAAGTAAACCTAAACTAAGAACTACCTAGAGAAGGAATTCTCCAACTGTGTCTTCAAGAGACTCAAATTCTAACTCTTTTCACCTCTGAGCTCATGGGGGTCTCCTCATATTTATAGGAGTGGAGCCCTAGGCCCATGGGCTTGATCTGAGGCCCACTGTGTCTCAAGACATCACACACATCACAACTTTGTCACGGGACAGGGCTGCATGTGGCAAGGCTTCTCGACTGGGTCTTGTGCCTCTATCCGTGTCCGTGTCGCGAAAGCATGGACCGCGACAGGGGTTCCTTGACTGGGGTGTGGCTTGGCCTCCAAGGTGTTGGTGGCGCGGAGCTTTGTGTCGCGGAACCATGGTCCCCGACCAGGGTTCCTCGACCGGAGTTCCCAGACTGGTGTTCTTCTTCATGTTGCATGCTGGTCGCTAATCTCTCCCGTGTCGCGGAACCATGGTCCTCGACCAGGGTTCCTCGACCAGATGTTCCCAGACAGAGCTGAATGGGCCAGATGGCCCAAAGTTGTTCTTTTTGTGGGCTTTTCTATCTTTTCCCATCTTTTTGTATTTTTGTGGGCTTGCTTATTGTTTTGCCCATCTTTTTGTTTCCTTTTTCTTTTCTTTTCTTTTTCTCATGTTTTTTTGATTTTTCTAACATAAATATGTAATAAGATTACATATTTATGAATTTTTCATACCAGCTCAATATTTTTACAATTATGCATAAATCAGTCTAATTCAACTGCTTTCTTATTTATTATAAGACCGGAATGCGATCAAATGCCCGTTTTAGACACAGAAATGGATTGAAAATAATGGTCATTTCTGGCCATTATCAGACGTGTACCATCAAGGGAATTCTATTTCAAAAACCCCAGGGAGAGAGAAAAGGGGAATCAGATATTGTTCAAAACCCCAGGGATAGAGAAAAGGGGAATCAGATATTGTTGGCTCCAAATCAGGTTTGAAAAGTCAAAGGAGTGTAGCTGCGTCGCAGTACCCCAGCAACGTCGTAATCCATTAGCGTCGGGACACCCCTTTAATGACTTCAGGCCAAGCACCAGCATCACTGCGACGCTACACTTGCGTCGTGGTAATACCATTACGACGTCAAAACATCATTGCGACGCTACACTGGCGTCATGGTAATACCATTGCGACGTCAAGACACCATTACGATACCAAGCCAACCTTTTCACCAACATCCATCATTGTGTCGTTACGTCGTGATCCCACCATTCCGACGCCCCCTTAGCATCTTGACGGTACATCTGTGTCACGACGTCAACACCAATACGTTACCAAATTTCATTACATTCTTCAAACCACGTGCTGCCACTTGTCCAGATTTGAGTTATTCTACCATATATATTTATTTTCCCTTTTTGAGAGTATTTGATCGAGTGTGTTACAATAAAGTGGATATATTTGACTGGCACAATGGTTTCTTTGAATTCCATTCACGAACACCGAGTTGAAGTTCAGCATGAGATAAAGGCAGTGGAATTTCTCGATTCGGATTGTGATACCTAGCCATTGAAGCCACTTGAGTAACCGGGTATAAATTTTCTTGAGTGATTTTATTTTGTGAGATTTTTATTTTCCACTTGTAAATTGGGATATAACTTCTTATTACGGAATTGCTCGATTAAGGCCTCGAACCTTACTAATTGCGTTGCATTATTGCATACAATATCAAGCTTTTATTTGATTGAGTCGAATAAGTCCAAATTGTTCCTTGGCTTGTGCGTACATAAATTCAGTCCTCAATTTTCACAAGTCTAAGTGTGATTGAACTCTTTGGGCACAGATTTTGGAGCCAATTATGGACAAACCCATAACTTGAAATTTGGGTGTGAAAAATCGAGCGCAATACCGAGTGGGGTAGTTTACCACAAAAATATTTCTTTATTTATTTTTCTCTAACATTTCTATATATATAATTCTCTAGTTAGTTTCTTGATCTATCATGGCAGGTAATACTACGGACGTCGCCTTGTAAGAGCTCACCGCTCAAATTGGGAACATGAATAGAAGGTTCGACGATCTGAATGAACGGGTTGATAGCCGGTTGGCAGGGATCCAGGATGAGATAATCGACCAGTTAAGAGAACATGGCCAAACTATAGAGAGGTAAAACCGCAGGTTAGCCTAAATGCAACTAGTTGGCGATCCAGGCCGAGGGACTCCAGAAGTATCCCATGAAAGTGCAGGGAGTGTGCATAGCGAAATTGGGAGAAATAGAGCTGATGACATGGAATTGGCCGAAGAGGAATTGGAAGCAACCTTTTGATCGTAGAGCGGGCCCAAGAGCCAATGGCCGAAGACAGAGGCCACGGAATCCACCACTTAGGGAGCCTCAAGGCCGAGGAGTTGGAAGGAATAGGAACAACTGGGATGATGGTCCACGTGAAAACAAGATGAAGGGAATCAAGTTTGATATCCCTAATTTAGAGGTACCACCGATCCGAGTGAGTTCATTGAATGGAGAGACTCTATGGAATTGATCTTTGAGTGTCATGACTACTCAGAAAGAAGGAAGGTACAAATTGTTGTTTGTGAATTTAAGGATTATGCCCTAGCTTGGTGGCACAAAACTTCGAAGGAATTTCGGGAGCGAGGTTTTAGGCCTACTGACACTTGGGAGGACTTAATGCGACTGATGCAGCAATGGTTTGTGCCCTAATATTGCCGCAAGGATCTTTACCATAAGGTCGTATTGTTGACTCAAGGGAACAAAACTGTGAATGAAAATTATCAGGAAATGGAAAAGCTGATGACCCGTGCAGGAGTTAATGAAGATGAAGAAATCACAAATAATAGGTTTATGGAGGGCTTAAGGAAGGATATCCGTGATGAGGTCGATTTGAGAGGCTATAACCACACTGAGGACTTAGTCCATTTAGCCGCTAAGATCGAATCTCAACACAAGAGGCAAGCACATCGGATCACTTTTGGAACGAGTTCGAGCAAGCCTTGGCCTGCAAAAACTTTGACCAATAAGCCATGGCCCAAAGCTGAAGAAAAGCCCAACAAACCATACAAGCCCACGGTGCAACGAGATCAATATGTGAGGCCTAAGGGTCGAGAAACTAAGGATGTTACGTGCTTCAAGTGCCAAAGAAAGGGGTAATATCAAGGAACTTCAACCTGGTGGAAACTGGTTCTGGGGTCAATGGGATCATTTGGATTTGGTGGAAACTCATTCTGATTGAATGGCGGGTTTCGGTATTGTGGCTGCTGGTAATTGGGATTATTCTGGAAATTTTGATTGTTTTGGTTGTTTATGGGTGGTGGTGGATCAAATGGTTGATGACCAGCATTTGGTACGTTCCCTCCTCCTTGGATTACTTGGGGAGGGGGGTCATCCAGATTCTCGTCATCTACTCCTTCAGGGTCTTCTTGGATATTATGGAGTGGTGGTGGATTGGGTGGTAAAACCGGCAGGATGTCAGATTGTTGGCCATATCTGAGATATCGCTACTTGTGCTAGGAGAAGTGAGGACCTGCCGTTCTCGTTCTTTTCTTGCTCGAGCCTATGCCCTAAGGTGTCTGGCAGTTCTTTCGATTTCAGAGTTGAACGGGATTTCGGCAGGTGTCTCTTTTCTTCGTTGCATAAAATAACTTCTTCAGTGTTGACGGTACCTGTACAATCCCCCGATTAGTAATGATTCGGAGATATATATATATATATATATAATCTATCTATGAGTAATCAGGAATGTAATTCTCTTAATAAAACAGTGCTGCATCCTCCCCGGCAACGGCGCCATGAAACTTTTGACAATTTCCCACACGAGTATTTTGAAAGAATAATAATCCCGGTTTTTCAATTTTATTTAATAAAACCAATTTATGAGGGTGGAGTTGGGATTAGGGATATATTTATTGGTTGTCACATTTTTATTACTCGTGTTAAGAAACTGTGCCCCCGAAAGCGCACGCCGTCAAAAATTGCAGTAATTTATAGTAAGTACCGGATCGTTCAGTGGAGGATGTGCGATGGAAGCATGGCCCACGCTATTTTATAAGATTTTCCACTCATATTACTCAAATCAGTTTGGGGTTTGAGAACTATCATCTAATGGATATAATTTAATTTAAACTATGAAAGCAGATAAAATTATTCTACAAAGCTGGTTAAAACTAATCTAGAAAGCAAGTAAATTAATTCTAAGGAAACGATTAAATTTAATCCAAGAAAGCTGCAAAAATTATACTAAGCTATCTATCATTAATCTTGAAAACATTTTTAAAGTTATGATAGAAGGGACAGGGAGAAAAGAATAAAGATTGGACAAGATTCAGATGAAACACAATTAAACTTCCATTTTGTTACTCAGATCGTTGTTTGGGATAATCCAGATAGTTAAGTCTCATGCTCTCTATACTATGTTCCCTTTAACAGACATGAACTTACAGTAAGAGTTTACATGCTATTAAGGCAACAAATTCTAAGATACTACAGATGCATAACTGCCCCGCCAGAGTATGCTATTTACCTGTGGTGGACAAGCAACACCCGATAAATCATTAATTAAAATGCCAAGTACTCCTATCATTCCCCCGGTCACACCCAAAGATTCAAATCAAGCCCTGAACTATTCCATAACTCTCAAACTAGTAACAGATAGAACTTCTCTCAATACATCCGAGTGACGTCTGTAAAAGCATTTAAAAGAAAGCGATAAAGAAAGCATTTAAAATCCTATCAATCGGAGGTTTCAAAAGCATCACACTGGTAGTATAAGAGAGCCCACAGTCTTAATGACCGGATGCAGATCAAGAATTCCGGAACATCAGTAAAACGCTCGCAGTGTTTACTTACTTCCGGGTGGTGATGAGATACAAACTAATGAAACAAACTAATAAATTAGTTTGTTCCGGATGCACTCACTCAAGACTCAAAAGTAGGCTTTGGCAGAAGAGGATAACAGTTGAAACAATACTCAACCCTATCTAGAAAATAACCAAGGCCCACATGTTGTTCCTCTAGTACTCCCTCCGTTTTCAAACCATTGAAACGGGCCCACAGTGCACGCAGTCCAATGCATATTTTACCAACAGTGCACGCAGTCCAATGCATATTTTAAATCATTAATAACTCAAGTTCGGTACAAGAAAAATTTCTAAAATTTTCATATTTAAAAACTGCTCGACGAGACGAATCTAACAAGATCCCACTTGACTATATTTTAACTTCTATAACTATGATAAAACATTAAGTCAAAGTGTGTGTTTGAACAGTACCCAATTTTCAAACGTTACAATTTTTCAAAGACGGAGGGAGTATTATCTATCAAGCCTTATCCGAATCGAAGTGGACTCTGATTCAGTGCAATATTTAATATAAGATTTTCAACATAAAATAATTTTGGAAAATAATTGATATTTGAAAATTATTCCCTACACAGGTACTAAACTCTCAATTAAAACACAGATCCTTTCAGTCTATGTGAGACCTTATCGCTGACTCTATTTCTAATTATCCAAAATCAACCCCCAGTTGGATGTGAATTAGTCATAACTGTAGAATTTATCCCTTACTTAGATCCGGATTTTTTTCAAATGAATTTTTTGTTGGAAATTTAATATGCAACATCTTATTTAAATCAAGACTTCTATATCCATGGAAGGATCCCAAAATAATTTGACCACAATATTTGCATAATATTATCATGCATAATTTTATAAGAAAGTGTAAAATTAAATTAATCTGAAATATAAGGTGGGTTTAGAAAGAATTTGTTATAAAAAGATGAATAGCCGGAAGTAAGAAGGATTTTATTTTTGGCTAAAAAGATGGCAAAATGATTAGGTGGAATGCAAACATCTACTGCCCAATTTCCCTTCATTTCGGCGGGATGATTTTAGATAGCAGAAAACCCTATAATGACAGTGTCGCTACCAGTTGGGCTTCTACTATCTGTGAAATCGGATAAAAACCTACATTTTTCCTTTCTGCGATAATTATCAGATAATAATGACAGATATCAGCTGACTTTCATTACAAATTGGAATTCGGGTTTGAAATTAACATAGAGAAAAGAAAACTGTATCCAACTGGAAGCTGGCTGAGTGGCTAGTCGTATCTCGGTGAAGAGACCTTTTTGCCGTAGCTTGCACCATGATCCGATCAGACCATGCAAAATAATAAGCAGTAATTGATACACAGAAAACGAGCTAGTCGTATCTCTAAGAAAGAGACCTTTTCGCCAACATTGGTCTGTGATATCCTTTACTGACTATTCCATATAAAGACAAAAATAAAAAATATGAAAATATTTTTGGAATTTAAGAATAAAAGATGCCTTGTATGGGAGACATTGGTTTCTCATGCAAGGTATGGAAATAAATCCATAATTACTCATTATGTCTAAATAATCACTCATCCCGTAATTAATTACAGTCAAGATTATATGCTCAGATCATAATAATCCATTTATTCATAGAAAAATATTTTAATGATGAATTGAACAAAATTCCTTATATCAACATAATCATTGATCTTTATTATTGCTAATCATGACCTCTAAATAATGATGTGAGGGTTCAATTAATTAAGTGAGAAAATGGAGAATGGAAAATTTGGCATTGGGTGCTAATTTACGACGATGTATAGAAATTATGACGTGATCCTAGGATCACGTCTTGAGGCTAGCGACGTCATAGGTGGGTGAAGATGATTTTGGAAATTTTTTCGAATAAATGGTGTTATGTACGACGCTAACCAAATAACGGCGTGAACCTAGGTTCACGTTGTGGGTTTGACATTGTGCATGCAGGTGAGCAATCGTGAAGGTACGATGCTAGGCGGAGAAATTACGACGTGATCCTAGGATCACGTCGTGAGGCTGGCGTCGTAAATACTATTTTAGAAAGATTTGATAAAAATGGGGGCACGACGTCAAACATTAAATCACGACGTGATCCTACGTGATCCTAGGATCACGTCGTGAGTCTAACATCGTAAATTAATTTGTGCAAAATTCGGAGGATTTTTGGTTCTCACGGCGTGAGACTAAAAAGAATTACGTCGTGACCCTGGGGCCACGATGTGAGCCATACGACGCGAGACAAGATTTTTACAAAAAGTCAGAGGTAGTTACGACCCTAAACATGCCCTACGATGCCAACGTGGTTAGTGTCGTAGGGCGGTTAGCGTTATAAATACTTCAAAATGCAAGATTGGTCATGTCATACAATCCATGTGATTTTTAACACTTTTCCAGATTATGTAGTTAAAAAATGCAACTTAAAACAAGATAGAATAAGCATTTAAGCTAACAGAGCATAAAAAAAAAGTAAATCTAAGCTAATAACAAGTATAAATGAACCACACATCTAGATTAGGGTTTTAAAACACATAATCATGCATTTCTGACCAAAATAAGAGAACAAACAAAAAGAAGCTAATTATGAACAAAAATATGATGACCGAATGGTCAGAAAACAAAACAAAGCATTAAAAATCCATGGAATCATTTTCCATTTCATGATTTGGGACTCTTTTCATTCTTAATTTCCCATATTATTGAAAAGGGTTTGAAATACCCATGATTTGGGTGTCCTAAATCCTAAAAAAGTGTTTAGCAAAGCTTGTAAATAATGAGAAAGTGGCTACCTAAGCCTAAAACACAAGGGAAACACTAATCTACACTAATCAAAAACTAACTATAGTGCATTAAAGTAAATAATACAAAAAATTTAAGCTAAACTACCCTAACTATCTACACACCTCAAGAACTTGCTGTTGTCTCCAAGTTTTGGCAATGTTGTGAAGTGACTAATCCTGTGAGTCAACACCCTTTATATAAGCGTGAAACCCTAGGCCCATGGGCCGATTTGATTTAAATTCTGGCCTGTGGATGATGTGAACCTCATGCACGACATGATCCTCCTCTACGACGTGAGCCTTGTCTCACGTCGTAAGTCTCCACCTCGAAAACACTTCTTGTCCCTAGCTGAACAACTTACGACGTAAAGCTCGGATTACGTTGTAACCCTTCAGTCTTGCGTCCTCTTGTTTCTGTCTCATACGTCGTGGGGCTTACGATGCTAGCCACCATGTACGACGTGATCCTTGCTTGGCGTCGTACATGGCTAGCGTCGTGCCTGCATCATAGTGTGCATTTTTGTCCGTTTTTCTTTTCTTTTCCTATCTTTTTCTTTCCTTTTTATTTTTCTCATGTTTTTTGATTTTTCTAACAAAAATATGTAAAAAAATTATATATTTATTTATTTTTCAAACCAGCTTATTATTTTCACAACCATGTATATATCAGTCAAATTCAATTGCTTTCTTATTTAATATAATACCGGGAGTGCAATCAAATGCCCGTTTTAGATACGGAAATAGATTGTAAATAATGGAAAATTTTGGTCATTATCACAAGACTGGAGATAGAATATTTTGACCCTCAACCACTGCCCAAGTACACAAGAAGTGTAACACCCCGGATTTGATAACCCAGGCCGGGATGTCACCGCCACATCTCTCTAGCAAGACACGGATTCTCCGAGCTTGCCAAAGAGATGCAAGGCTAAAGGTATTGCAAAAAGATTTAAAAACAAGTCCGGAATCTATGTAAAAATAATAAGTATCATCCACACATATAGTAGTAATAATATATCGCAGCGGAAGAATGTAAAATGGGCCGACATGGCCAAAGCTCGGGATTTACATGCCCGTTATGCAAGTATCGTAAAAAGCAATAAAACAATGTTTAATAATTCCATCCCCCAAATGCACATGCTATGCATTATCTCCGTACTCTGAAAGAAAAGAGAAAACAACAATTTTATCAGTATATAAAATACTGAGTAAGTCGAACCTAACATAGCAATAAAGGGATTTAATTAGATAATTTAAAATTTCACTCCTAACATGCATTCACAAAATTTAAAGGAAATAATAATTTTAATTAGGTACTTGAACATGCATCTAATCCACAATAACAATTTAGTCATGATATGAAATTTAAAGACATAATTTTAAATGCATAATTTAAAGACATGCAAAAATAAATAAATACTTAAAAATATTAATTCTTTTATTTCCCCCGTTACGTAACCATTTTTCAGTGTTTGGTATAGCCGGTGATCCGGCGGCCGCAGCCGTTTCGTAAGTATCTCGTTTAGCCGGTGATCCGGCGGCCGCAGCCGTATCTGCCATACCCAGTAACACTCCGGAGCCTCGAGAAATCCATACGGACAACCCGAGAGAGTAGGCCATGTATCTCCCGCCGATTGGCGTAATATCTCATCAAATTCTCTCGTCCATTATAGGCCCGAAGAGAAAGGCTAGAGGGGCACCCTGCAGAGCACTCACCCTCCACCAAGTATCTCATGTATCGTTTAGATTTAATGTATCGGGGTTTTTCAAAAGTATAGATGTTTCGTATTTCAAATCTTTGATCGTTCGTTTCGAAATTTCAAAATCCTTCGATTTAAAAGTATCTTGGCGTCACAGTTTGCGCCTTTTCAATTTAAAAATTCGATTTAAGTCCGAAAAATCTGAAATCTTCACAGTTTATGCAAAACACCCTAACGAACAACTTTCGTGTTTTAACTTTTTCGAAATAAGTTGAGGAAACATGTCAAAAATCGATTTTATTATGCAATCAGAAATCTGTCCGAACTCAGGTTTGACACAGTTCAAAATTTCGACTTTTTAACATATCAAATGGGCTTCAAAAATTCTGAAATTTTATATGCACATACTAGACACGATTATCTACAACTTGCATTTAGATTGCAAAGATCAAATCGGACTAGAAAATATAGAAACAAATTCACTAAGTTCGAACATGTTCATAGGCAGATTTCAACACGTTTTGTCAAAACAGTTTCTTTTCGATGCGATTTAAAATAGCAAACGTTAACAAAAATGTCTAAAATTTTTACACAACCTAGATTTATGTGTTAGGATTAAAAGTCTAGTTTTGAGTTTCTCGGATTGAATCCTCGAAATATGAGTTTTAGGCTGAATACAGAAACTGCGCAAGTTGGGGTTTTTAATTTTGATTTTTACGTTTCGTTACATTACGCCTATTCCGGACGCCCCGAAATCACCCGTATTGATATGGAAGGCTCAACTTACAGTGATAGGGAGTTTTGGGTCGTCCTAAGGTCGCTGGCTCGTCCAAAATCCTACGAACGGATCCCCTCAACGTCAAGCTTCCGACTTTGGCCCCGATTTCGAATCGGACGAAGAAATCCAATGTTAGATCGAGTTTTCGGGTTCAAAAACTTAAATGGAAATCTATGAACGACTTACCACAGATTAGAACACTAGGGATCTTGTATTCCACGCCTCCTTCGTCGGTTTTCGTCGCCGGGAAGTGATCGGAAAGTCGTCGGGAAGTCGCCGGAAAGTGTTTTGGCTTTGGAGAGAGTTTGGGAGAGTTTGAAAGTGAATGGGGAGTTTGGAGACTGATGAAAGGGTGGGGGAGGCAGCCCTAATTCGCCCCTAAAAGCTTCCCCTCGTCCAAAATCTACTTTCCAAAGTCGGGGGGTCGAATTATGGTAAGAAATCGCCGGAAACGCGCAAGTTGCCAAAACCTGTAGGGCCACGCGGGGTTGGCGCGCCTTTTGGCCAAACCCCGCCCGGCCAGCGCGCGAGACTCGCCTGGACTGCGGTCCGGGCGGGTCCGTGCGATCCGATCCGTCGGGTCTTTTTCTCCTCTCTTTCGGACTTCTATCCTTCCCCGTTTTCGCGCTCGATTTTCCGGTTCATTTTCGGATTATGCTTCTCATCATAAATTTATTCCGTCTCAATTCGATTACATGCTTGAAATCCTAAGACCGTCGGGTTCTAATTCGTCGTCCTTTGACTTCCGTGCATTTCTGCGTCTACGGGTTCTCGGAAACAAAACCTTCTCTCCTATTGGATTAATTCCTATTTTTATATTCTAAAATTTACGGGTATTACAGTCTACCCCCCTTAAGAACCAACTTCGTCCTCGAAGTTGCACTTCATCCTCTCGCGAGTTCGGGAATTGTTTGATTAAGCGATTGTATTATTGTGTGTCGTTGTTTGTTATTATTTGACTGAACCCAGAATTGAAATTTCCGAGTTGCCTACGTACCCCGTGAAGGGATCAAGTCATTACGTAGTTCAAAACAATTTGAATTTGTTTATTTGGGGTACAAAGTATTCGTACAAAATATTCAGAAATTCTCGGGTTGTCACATCCTCCACCTCTTAAGATTACAGTTATGTCCCCATAACTGTTGTTGCACTGTCTTGGAATAGGGTTGGGTAACGATCCTTCATGTCTGCTTCTAGCTCCCACGTTGCCGTCCCGGCTTCGTGGTTAGACCAAAGAACCTTGACCATTCTCACGGTCTTATTCCTTGTTACCCTCTCCTTCTTGTCGAGTATTCGCACCGGAATTTCTTCGTAGCTTAAGTCATCGTCCAACTCAATTTCCTCCGGTTGGAGTATGTGGGTCTGATCATGGACGTATTTCTTCAGTTGCGAGACGTGGAACACGTCGTGAACACGAGCAAATTGTGGTAGTGCTAGTCGGTATGCAAGGTTCCCGACTCTTTCTAGGATCTCGTATGGTCCTATGTACCGTGGGCTTAATTTTCCCCCGCTTGCCAAAGCGCATTACACCCTTCATCGGTGATACCTTTAACATGACCTTATCGCCTATTTGGAATTCCAAATCTTGCCGTCTCACGTCGGCATAGCTCTTTTGCCGGTCCTGCGCGGCTCTCATCTTTCCTTGGATTATTTTGACTTGTTGAGCCATGTCCTCAACAAGTTGCGGTCCAATTACCATAGACCTCTCGCCCTCTTCCCAGCTCAATGGGCTTCGGCATTTGCGTCCACTCGTATTTCGTGGAGCAGAGGAGGGTAAATACATAGGAAAGGAGAATAAAAATTTTCTCCTTTTTTTTTTTTGTGACCCGCGCGGGGTCCGGGTGGGTTTTGGGGGTTTAGCGCGCGGCCACCGCGCGGCGCCCCCAGGGTGAAGAAATAGGGCTCGCGCCCCGCGCGAGCCGTTCCTTCCCTTCCCCTTCCGAAATTCCTCTCAACTTCCTCTCAAATCCGTCCTCTCGTGCTCAGATTCTCCTAGTTCCGACTTCAATTTCTCTTTGTGAGATGTATCTCCTAATTTCATTTGCAAATTTCAAGTTTTATGCCTTGATTCGTTAGAATTTGGTTGAATTGTGAAATTAGGGTTTATGTGTACAATTTGGGGATTTGTTGTTTTTAAGCTTGATTTGTGCGAATTAGCAAGCATAGGTGATTATTGATGTTGTTTTTGTTGATTTTGTTGAGTTTATGCCCCAATGTGTATTTGTTTTTGGCCATTTCTCGGCGATGTGGGTATTTAGGAATAATATGGAATTCTTCATTTTAGGTGGTATTGTGACATGAAGGATGAATTCATTGTTGTTGTTTGAACAATTGTTAATTTATGGGCAAATTTCGTGTATCTTATGAGTATAATTGAAGCTTGTTGTTTTTCGCATTTAACGTGTTCAATGAAATGCCGCAATGGGTTCCGAATTTATTTGGGTACAATCATTGGTTTGGTTATCTGCTGGTATGTATTAGTAACTATGAAGTTCGAAGCTTTCTTAGATTTCTCCCGTTGGAACTATGTATATATATATTTTATGTTGTCCGGGTGTGGGTCATTAGTCTAACAATTGATATTGGGTGTTCGCAGGATGTTGCTCTTCCTGTGGTTCATCTTGGCGTTCCTTATGGTCCTTCCGGGGGCCAAGAGGCGGGCTGCTCGACTTGATGTAGCCGGCCCGAGCACCGCTGCTCCGGTGATGCCGGATATTGATGACAGTGATGACAGTGAGTCCGAGGAGGACGAGGAGCGGGTGCCGAGGCTCAGAGATCTCCCTGACGAGGTGCGTCCTCGCCGGCATGATAGGTTCCACTTCTCGACGATGGCCGCCCAGGACTTCTACTTCGACGAGCTTCGTCGAAAGAGGGCTTACGTTCCCGAGCGAGGCTTGTTCCCCGATCATATGGGCGATGACCGGATCAGTGCACTTTTGGGACATCTCCAGTGGACCGGTCTTGCACGTCATCCCGACGGCGTTGCCTCCGGCTATCTAGCTATGGAGGTTATTGCCAACATCAGCGGTCTTGGGGTAGACGACGACCTTTCTCGAGTCTGGGTTCGTGGTCGCTACCTAGACTTCAGTGCTCGGGCGATCATCATCTATTTCGGCCTTCCAGATGATGGCGCGTTCCGACCACAGCCAGAGGGACGGGTTTACGCTCCTGCCTGGGGTGTCTTGTGTACCGAGGTACCCCCGCGGACTGGATACCCTCACGAGCTACGACTGACGTCTCTGGATGCTCCTTGGCGTGTACTTGCTCAGCTTTGGTTAGGACGCATTCAGCCGATCACCCGGAGCCATATCGTCATAGATCATGTCTTTGAGACTATCTGCTTTATCGCACGAGGCGGTCGGGTAAATGTGGGGGCGTGCATTACGGATAACCTGAGGGGTTTACGACGGGGGCGAGGGAGTAGGGTGATCACTCACGCACACCTCCTTTGTGGGCTATGCGCTGCCCAGGGGATCCGCACGTCTCCCGAGACGGACCCCTATCCTTTAGCTCCAGGTGAGCACTACCGTATTCCGTCTTATGCCGCTCCACGCATCACTTTGCGTCGTGGAGCGCCTCGGGCTATACTGCGCCCGTAGCCTGAGGATGGTGGTTTGATCTTAGTTGTTCCTCCAGAGCGGCCACCCCCTCCTCCTGTGGTTCCACAGCAGGGTGGGGTTCCACCGCAGGGTCAGGACATGACGCGGATGCTCCAGATGATGCAGGAGATGCGGGTCAGTATAGATGCCGGGTTTGCAGCTGGGCAGGCTCGTTACGATGCCTTGGATGCTAGGATGGATCTCTATCAGGATCGTATGGACACGCTCACTATGAGACAGGCGGAGCAGCAGGCCACCATGACTGACATGTATGGCTACATGCGTCAGATGGACGACTACATGCGTCGCCAGTTCCCGCCTCCTGATCAGTGACCCTTCGTCTTTATGGTACTCTTGGGGTGCTTAGTAGAAGTAGTTTCCTTGTGAGACTGTAAGACAATGATTTCCATTTCCGTGTTTCGTAATTTGTGCTTTTGTTGTGTTACTCCATGTTTATCTGTTTCGGTTGTTAACTCTAGAATTGTGGTTAATTGATGACTTGGGATCTCAGGGTTTAGGGTTCGAGGTACTCCCGTTTGATTTGACATTTATATGTGTTGTTTGCTTATTAATACTTTGTTCCTTTGTTCTGTTGAGTCCCTCACCATACGTTTGGATATGGAAGGCGAATTTTAAATATGTGCATATATATATATATATATGTGGGCACTATGGATAATGGAATTAGAATATAACATAAATGCTTGTATTTTTATTGCTCAATAGAAAACGTTATTTGATACAAGCTGTAGGGATCACAAGGATAGGAATAGCTCGGAAGATAGGAACGGTAATAGTAGAAAGAATGCGATAAAAGGTCTCTAAGCTGAGGGAGTGTAGGTGGTTGGGTCTTCCATGGGATCATCCTCATCACTCGACTCCTCAACGGTACCCCAGCCAAGGGGTCCATGGAATACTGGGCTCGCTGGCCAATTGGGCCCAGCGGCCGGGGCAGGATCAACGACGACAACTGAAGGTTGGGCGGCTGTACGGACAACGTCAGGATCAACTACGGGGCTAGCTGCGGGAGGAGTCCCCAGGTCGAGAGGGGCAGGTGGAAGTAGATCGTCCTTCAGATGATGCAGTTGATGTCCCACGACCCCTACTTCGGTCTCTACGTCGTCAATCTGGGTCCGAAGTTCAGTCTCGCGGGCCTGGAGTTCATTGATTTGGATTTGGAGTTGGGTTATATCTTGATGTCCTGCTTGGCCCAGATTAGTTAGGTGACCCAGGTTAGCTCCCATTTGTTCTACCCTTAGTCTGAAGTTGTTCACGTTTTGAGGAGATTCGAGGTACGCCTCAATCAACCTCATTAGTAGGTTGATCATGTTCGCGTTTGGGGCGGCCATCTAATGTCAACAAGAAGGTTAGAGTCAGGTCATGTTTCGAATAAAAGTCAAGTGATGCAGGAATTTAAATCTACATGAATATGCATATGCAATCCCCCCAAAAATTAATTTTAATGTATTTTATTTTTTTATTTTTTTTTTTAATTTAATCACGGATTAAAAAAGTTGGGCCTCTATATTGGCCAAAAATAATAATTTGGGCTCAAGAAATAAAAGCATAGTTATTTGGGCCGAAAATGGTTGGGCTTATAATAAATAATTATAAGTATTGGGTCAAAATAATTTAACCCCCTTTGGGCTCAAAATATTATACTAATAAGAAAATTTTTGGGCTCAAATTTTTGGGCTAAAATACTAGTAGTCCTAAAAAAAATAGTAATGATAATAATAAATTTAAAAGTAATACTTAGTTCAAAATATTTTAAAATAAAATAATAATAATAGTAGCTTAAAAATATTCCGGGCTCTGATACCAACTTGTAACACCCCGGATTTGATAACCCAGGCCGGGATGTCACCGCCACATCTCTCTAGCAAGACACGGATTCTCCGAGCTTGCCAAAGAGATGCAAGGCTATAGGTATTGCAAAAAGATTTAAAAACAAGTCCGGAATCTATGTAAAAATAATAAGTATCATCCACACATATAGTAGTAATAATATATCGCAGCGGAAGAATGTAAAATGGGCCGACATGGCCAAAACTCGGGATTTACATGCCCGTTATGCAAGTATCGTAAAAAGCAATAAAACAATGTTTAATAATTCCATCCCCCAAATGCACATGCTATGCATTATCTCCGTACTCTGAAAGAAAAGAGAAAACAACAATTTTATCAGTATATAAAATACTGAGTAAGTCGAACCTAACATAGCAATAAAGGGATTTAATTAGATAATTTAAAATTTCACTCCTAACATGCATTCACAAAATTTAAAGGAAATAATAATTTTAATTGGGTACTTGAACATGCATCTAATCCACAATAACAATTTAGTCATGATATGAAATTTAAAGACATAATTTTAAATGCATAATTTAAAGACATGCAAAAATAAATAAATACTTAAAAATATTAATTCTTTTATTTCCCCGTTACGTAACCATTTTTCAGTGTTTGGTATAGCCGGTGATCCGGCGGCCGCAGCCGTTTCGTAAGTATCTCGTTTAGCCGGTGATCCGGCGGCCGCAGCCGTATCTGCCATACCCAGTAACACTCCGGAGCCTCGAGAAATCCATACGGACAACCCGAGAGAGTAGGCCATGTATCTCCCGCCGATTGGCGTAATATCTCATCAAATTCTCTCGTCCATTATAGGCCCGAAGAGAAAGGCTAGAGGGGCACCCTGCAGAGCACTCACCCTCCACCAAGTATCTCATGTATCGTTTAGATTTAATGTATCGGGGTTTTTCAAAAGTATAGATGTTTCGTATTTCAAATCTTTGATCGTTCGTTTCGAAATTTCAAAATCCTTCGATTTAAAAGTATCTTGGCGTCACAGTTTGCGCCTTTTCAATTTAAAAATTCGATTTAAGTCCGAAAAATCTGAAATCTTCACAGTTTATGCAAAACACCCTAACAAACAACTTTCGTGTTTTAACTTTTTCGAAATAAGTTTAGGAAACATGTCAAAAATCGATTTTATTATGCAATCAGAAATCTGTCCGAACTCAGGTTTGACACAGTTCAAAATTTCGACTTTTTAACATATCAAATGGGCTTCAAAAATTCTGAAATTTTATATGCACATACTAGACATGATTATCTACAACTTTCATTTAGATTGCAAAGATCAAATCGGACTAGAAAATATAGAAACAAATTCACTAAGTTCGAACATGTTCATAGGCAGATTTCAACACGTTTTGTCAAAACAGTTTCTTTTTGATGCGATTTAAAATAGCAAACGTTAACGAAAATGTCTGAAATTTTTACACAACCTAGATTTATGTGTTAGGATTAAAAGTCTAGTTTTGAGTTTCTCGGATTGAATTCTCGAAATATGAGTTTTAGGCCGAATACAGAAACTGCACAAGTTGGGGTTTTTAATTTCGATTTTTACGTTTCGTTACATTACGCCTATTCCGGACGCCCCGAAATCACCCGTATTGATATGGAAGGCTCAACTTACAGTGATAGGGAGTTTTGGGTCGTCCTAAGGTCGCTGGCTCGTCCAAAATCCTACGAACGGATCCCCTCAACGTCAAGCTTCCGACTTTGGCCCCGATTTCGAATCGGACGAAGAAATCCAATGTTAGATCGAGTTTTCGGGTTCAAAAACTTAAATGGAAATCTATGAACGACTTACCACAGATTAGAACACTAGGGATCTTGTATTCCACGCCTCCTTCGTCGGTTTTCGTCGTCGGGAAGTGATCGGAAAGTCGTCGGGAAGTCGCCGGAAAGTGTTTTGGCTTTGGAGAGAGTTTGGGAGAGTTTGAAAGTGAATGGGGAGTTTGGAAACTGATGAAAGGGTGGGGGAGGCAGCCCTAATTCGCCCCTAAAAGCTTCCCCTCGTCCAAAATCTACTTTCCAAAGTCGGGGGGTCGAATTATGGTAAGAAATCGCCGGAAACGCGTAAGTTGCCAAAACCTGTAGGGCCACGCGGGGTTGGCGCGCCTTTTGGCCAAACCTCGCCCGGCCAGCGTGCGAGACTCGCCTGGACTGCGGTCCGGGCGGGTCCGTGCGATCCGATCCGTCGGGTCTTTTTCTCCTCTCTTTCGGACTTCTATCCTTCCCCGTTTTCGCGCTCGATTTTCCGGGTCATTTTCGGATTATGCTTCTCATCATAAATTTATTCCGTCTCAATTCGATTACATGCTTGAAATCCTAAGACCGTCGGTTTTGGTCCGTCGGGTTCTAATTCGTCGTCCTTTGACTTCCGTGCATTTCTGCGTCTACGGGTTCTCGGAAACAAAACCTTCTCTTCTATTGGATTAATTCCTATTTTTATATTCTAAAAGAAGTCCACAGATTTGTGCAGGAGAGGAAGAAGGAACATATTAAAAAATACATGAGATATGACAAGATGTGCAGGGAAAATGCATACAAAGAGCACAGGGCTTATACTGACTAGACACAGGAAAAATTTAACAGCTAATTATGGATGATTAGGATGCATGGAATGAGAAGCACTTTGACAGAAAAGGGTTGAATACTATGCTCAAAGGACTAGGCAAAAATTTTCATGTAAGGAAAAAAAATTTCAGACGAAGAAAGCACAGATGAGGAAGAGAGAATTGAAAGGCAGCGACACCACTATTTGGTTATAAAGAATTTTGGAGAAGGAAATGATGAAGTTGATAAAGGACTGCAAGATTTCACTGATTTGTACTTGAAAAATAAAATGATTAAAAGGGATAGAGAAGCTACTCAAGCTCAGCAAGCTGAGAAGAGTAAGGGTAAGAAGAAAATACGCACTAAGAAAAGAAAACTACCTACTCCTAGCTCAAGCTCTTCTGAAGAAACTCCCTTGATGCACCAAAAAGAGGGAGCAGGAGTAGAGCAAAGAATCAGGAGACCAGAAAGACAAGCCAGTTCACAAAGAAAAGAAAACATGAAGATGACTTAACAATATAGGAGATCATGGAATTGAAAAGAGCAACCTCAAAAATTGATCAAGTATTGGAGAAAAACAAAGAGTTGTTGCAACCATCTGAAGGAAGGAAAGAAATTGTTATGTATAAAAGAAGTGAACAAACATCTCAAAAGTTACAAGAACCCATTCCTGAGGTGATGAAACAGCAAGAAAATTAGCCAGAGAAACCTGTAAAGAAATACAGAATAAAGATGAAGGCTAGGAAATTAAAATTTGTGGTGCATGACATCAGTTCTGATGAAGAAAAAGTCAAACCAAGTCTAGCAAAACAACAAGCAATAGTTCCATATAAAGGGGATGAAGAAATTAAGGTCGATGACTCGGTTAAAGCATCTACATGAGATCAGGAGCTTGGACCATTTGATGACCTAGAAATTGGAGACATTGATCCAGAAAGATAGAAGTCATGTGTAGTTGAATATGAACCTGCAACATAGATCCTGATGAATCTAACTGGCCAACCTCAACAGACTGAAGGCAATACAGAGGAGGAATTAGAGGGACAAATTAAGGAACAACATGCGCAGGTAAATCAAGCATTGTTGAAGAGTTAGCAGGATTTGGATGTTTTGTCAGCAGAAGAAAAAGGATCAGAATTTGGAGCACGACTTCACTAAAGAAGCTGATAATTTTCTTAGGGCAGCAAGAAAATTGGAACAAGATCCAACATCAGCTGATAATCCAATTGATCGAGAAGTCTTAGATCAAGTGATTGAGATGGTAGTGAATACAGTTCAAGAAGAATCAACCAGAGATTTGGAAGAATTTGATGATATAAATCTGCATGGAATCACAATAAGGTACGTGAATTCATCACTGGAAGGATTGATTAAGAAGTTCAGAAAACTGGCTAGAGAATGAGTAAATGCTCACACCACCAAGGAACAAGCAATTGAATATGTAGAAAAGCTTGAACAAGAGCTATGCATGGTGATACAGCAAAAGAATTCTAGAGAGGAAGTAGAACCAAGTCTACTTGCACTTCAGGCTTACAGAGATGAAATCCAGAGAAATGAATACCAAGAAAATCAAGAAAGGCAGATGGTAGTATAAGAAGAAGATGATAAAAAGAAACAACAAAGGGAATACCGTGTTAAACAGAGAGTTTTCTGAAGCATCAAGGCACAAACATTGGCTGAGAATCAAGCAAATCATTGAATCATACCATCTACAGTAAGGAACGAGGTAGTGCAGAGAGCAATTTATAGAATGCAAGATCCAGTGTTGATTGAAGATCGGAAACAAAAATTGGCAGAACACTTGGGAAGTCAATGAATGGTTGTCACATAATCTTTTGAGTTTCCACTCATTCTGAATGAACCAGAACAGGTGGAACCCACTAAGATATTGAATCAGCAAAGTTTGGAGGTTATTGAAAGAGTTTACACAAGCACATCATTGATGCATAAATCAGATACAGATGACATCCAGCAGTAAGAAATTATAGAAGCTCAAGAAGAAAATGTAGAGCCCATGCTGGAAGAAAATAGTCAAGTGATGAAGGAGATGAAAATGCAGAAAATGATGAGGAAAGAGCACAGGAATCTGAAGGAAGTGAATCGATACTTTTGAAGGATCTTCCAATGAGAAAGAAGTGCCAGAGTTAATCCTTCTAAGCTACTGGGGAATGAGTATTCCAAAGGTGAGACTAACAATTCCTGACAGTATGGAGAAAAAGATTGAATTTACGGAGGACGATATCGAAATCAAGTTTAATGGAAAGAAAGAAGCTCCGAAGAACTATTTGGGTATGTCCAAAATGGTAGTTCCAGAGAAAGGATTCCATCCTAAGTACTTGGATCACAAATGCATTAACTTCTGGAGAATGATCAATGAGTGGGACACATTCATGAGACATAACCATAAATGTGGTTATGTAGAACTAACCAAGGAATTTTACGCCAATTTTGATGTAGAGGCTAAGACAACATAGATCAGAGGAAAAACAGTGCAAGTGAATGCAGAAACCCTGAATGAGATAATCCAAGCACCTTTGCTGGAGCAACTAAAAGTCAGGTCTGAAGTTCTTTTGAGGAAGAATACTCATGGTAATAAGTTGTCTAATGCTAAGAAAATGGCGTTAGGATTCTGCTCAACAAACAGAGGAACTGATCAGAACAAAATCCTATTGAAGAATTTGAGACTTGAGTATCTGCCAACACTGGATTTTTACTATTCAAAACTCAGGCCAACTACTAACTTCCAAGGACCATTTGCTGGAACTTTCGAAGGATTTGCACTGATCTGGGCAGGAAGGAAATGCAGTGAAGCACACCATGTGCTTAATGTTATAAAATTAAAAGTAGGAGAAGATGCAGCACTAGCATATCCAAATCTCATTAGAAGACTTTGTGAAAAGCAATGAGTGTCTATGGCACCGTTCTTGACAGAAATTATAGGAATAAATCCTCCTATTCCACTGCCAGTTGACACTCTAAGAGGAGAATTGGTCTACCAATTACCGGACTCGGATGAACAAACCTCTGAAGGTTCAAGATCTAAACCACAATCTCCCAAGGGCAGACAAGCAAAACTTCCTTCAAGATTAAATCATTACAGTCCAGAGCTGCAGGTAAAAGATCAAAAATATCAGCAGCATCTCCTGCCTTGAATGCGATCCTTGAGGATGAGGAGCTTGAAGAAATTTCTACACTGTCACAACTTCCAAGGCAACCAATGAGGAACACAATATCTGTGGATGAATCTCAGAATATGAGCACCTCAATTCAAAGATTTGCATAGTCTTTGGAAGTACAATGTCAGAAGATAAGCATATACAAAGAGAAATGGAGCTGAAGAGGATAGAGCTAGAACATGCAAGGACACAAACTGAGGAATGCTCAGAAAGGAGGAGATGGTTAGGCAAGAGAAAATCAGGAAGGAAGAATAGGATAGACAGGAAAGGATGAGAAGAAAAGAAATGGACAGGTTTGAGAGACTAAGAAAAGAGGAACAAGAGGAGAGGAGACTCAAAAGAGAAAGGGGAATGGAATTAAGGAGGCAAGAGCAATGAAACAGTACAACATTAGTTGATATTCTTGCCACCTTGGTCTCAGACTTGAAGAAGCCCCCTTCTGCACCGCCCAAAGATACAAATGATGATGCAGGTCCATCTGGGACTACATGAAGCAAGATAGTGCAGACATTTCTCTTTTGAATAAAAGGGAAGCACCCAAAACTCTCTCTTGTATATATTTTCTTTCTTTATTTTTCATTCACCGTTTTCTTGATAAGATTTTTAATCACTTGCTAGAATTTGTGTAACTATATCCTAACTAGGGATTACATGCTCTTAGGATAGAGTTAATGTTTTCAAGTTAGGGCTTAAATCATTCTGTAAGATAGATCTGCATGATAAAGGGTGACAAATTGATAACTAAAACTTGAACCTCAGAAGGAACAAAGATTTGAAAGAGAATTAGAAGTCTAAGTCTAAGTGGCTAATGACAAAAACTTTAATTTTCATAGATCTCAATTGCATGCAGAACCGCTCTGACAACTACTGAAAGCTGAAAATGTTGAGATTAATTGATGTCATTACTGGATAGATAGTTTGAAGACTTTATGATTATATTAACCTGAGTGATTTACATACAATAATCAACAAATTGGACCAAGGTTAGAAAGGTTGATCGAATCTAGTCTCTCCTGAAAGATGAGTGTGTATATCAGTGAAGTATGAATCTAAGGCCAAAACAAGGGAAACATCATAAACAAACGCGGTAAAATAATGTGGATATATGTAGTTGGCACAGCTGCCCCTCTGACTTATGGGTTGAAAAACTCTAAAAAAAAAACATAGTCATGGGTAGGGGAGTTGAAGTTTCATCTGCAGTGTCAGTTTATGAGATTCCTCCTAATAATGTGAAACCGAGATTTTTGAAGTCACGAAAAACCACCCCTTGATATGAAATATAAAAAAAAAATCATCATTATTTTTGGCCAAGGGTTCAGAAGCACAAAGTATACACCTAAGTTAGACAGCATTGAGCGTGAAAGGAAAGATCCGACTAATTGAGGAACAATACAATAACTCAAGAAAATGAGAATAACTCTGGATAATGTTTCTATAAAGTCTGAAAGACTAGAAGTCAGGTATGAAGCATCTATCGATTGAAATAGATTAGGCTTGATGTAGTTGGAAAGAGAAGGCAATGATTCATGAGGATATCTTGCATTAATTCTGAGAATTCTGGAGGCCACAATTTAGACTCGTTCTTTGAAACTTTGCAAGTTCCTTACCACTTGGGACAAGCGGATCTAAATGTGAGGATGGTGATGAAAACCATTTTTGACTGTCACACTCGTCCAAATTCATGTCTAAAATAGCGTAATCTGATTAGATTTCTATAAAGAATGATGAAAAACGTGAAAAAGATCATTTGTTATTTAGGAAAGGATAAGATTAGACGAATAGCGTAAAGTAGTAGAAAAAATGGTGAAAAAGAGGAAGAATCTCACGCTATGATCTTACCAGGAACTGATCCCCGCTTTATCGCCAACCAGGAAAAAGGAAGGATAACATCGCGAGAAACAGACTGGAAGAGAAGAACAAAGTCCGAAAAAGATCAGCTATGCAAGAGTCCAGAAAAAGGAACAGTGCCTGGAGTGTAGGAAGTAGCTGGACAAAGATCTGAGAAAATAAAAGAAGGCTGAAGAACTGTACACTACGTGATTTGACAAAGCGTGAGAGAAAGTCAGAAACGAAGAGCAAGACTAACAAGACTAACAAGAACTGGACAAAGGAAGTCAAAAAGGAGAAAAGAAAGGCTACGCAGGTTGAGTTAAGAAGCTAACTGTTATAGCGTGAAGAACAAAAGAAGAAGTGTGAAAGAAGAAAAGCCCACGCTATGACAGGAAGCAGAACTTAACAAGGCACGGAGCGAGGAAACAACTTCGCATTGAGATGAAGCGAGAATGAAAGTTATGTCCAGAAGGACGGGAGGCGGATTTTCACTTCATATTTCTCCCGATCACTTCACAGCTTTCATAAGTAGGTTAGACTAGTTTTCCGATTCTTGTCTTTACGATTCTATTGTAAATTCATAGACTAGATTTAATTTTGCCTGAGTAGAGTAGATTATGAATCTCCTGGAGAAGAATTCTGCAATCAAAAGTATTTCGTTCCAAATGACGATCGATTCATCTTGATTTCTTCATGTTCAACAATTCAATCTCGCATTTTCTGATGAATTTCAGATTTCCAGGTGTATTCTTTTCTTTTACTGCTTACATTTTTTATTGTATGAAGGTAATTCATGTTTCAGATCGTATGTTTTCTTTAGAATTTTAATCTTTCCAATTGAAATGGTTGGATAGGTTTTGAACAATGATTAAAGTCAGGATAGAATTTCTGAATTAGAATACAGAATCTCCATTTGCATTATTCATGAAAATTGTGAGATTTGAGAAATCCAATTCTGAATCTGTTGTTCGAACTCTTAGATATGCTGTGACACCCCGTAAGAAGTCTTCACGCACGAAGCGAAAATTTAGTTCGCGCGATGAGAATAACTGCATTTATTTTTGACTTCGACTCGATAGTGCGTATCCAATCAAAAATAAACAAATTCAAATTATTTTGAACTACGTAATGGCTTGATCCCTTCACAGGGTACGTAGGCAACTTGGAAATTTCAATTCTAAGTTCAGTCGTGATTTATATAATAAAAATGAAATGAAAATATCTGTAATACCCAAGACTTTTGATAATAGGAAATGGAATTAAATGCGAATAGCAAAGGAATTTTAATTCCAAGAAACCGTGAAGTCGAAAATGATTTAGATAAATAAAGCATTGCACGAGAATTGAAAGGCGACGCATTCGACCCCAACGAATTTAAAATTCGAATATGGAATCGATTAAAGACGAAATAAAATTTAAGATAGGAATCAGAATCCAAAAATGACCCGGAAAACCAAGCCCGAGAACGTCGGAGGATAGAAACCCGAATAGGAGAAGGAAAGGCCCGACGGATCGCATGGCCCGACCCACGATGCAACCCTACCGGGGCTGCGCGGTGGCCGCGCGGTCTGGAGGGATACCGCGTGTAATACCCGAGAATTTTGTAACATAAAATAAAGAATAAACAAATAAATAAATAAATAAATAAATAAATAATAATTACACTAAATAAATAAAGAGAAAAAGAAATGCGAAATGAAGTCTAATGAGAAATGAAGTCTAGGCTAAAAAGGAATTAAAGTTCCAATACTCAAGACAATTTAATCGAATAAATTGTACACCGAAACCCGACACCAATGAACTCGAGAATTCGAGTCCAAACATATATTTAGACCCGAATAAAATTTAGATAGGAAGTAGGAACCCGAAGATACCCCGAAAATTCGAATCCGAGAACATAGAGGGATAGAAGTCCGAAAGAGAGGAGGAAAAGCACGACGGATCGCACGACCCGCCCGGACAGAAGTCCAGGCGTGGGCCGCGCGGTGGCCGCGCGGTGAAAGGCCAATTGGCGCGCCACGACCGCGCCACACGATAGATTCGCCGGTTGCGAGATTCACTCGCCCGAATCCAGATTTTCCGACTTCGGTTGTATTCCTTTCGGCTCAAGACTCACCGAGGCCGACCTTGGACGTCCCTAGGTCGTGCCTATCTATAAATAAGACCTCTTGTCAGCCCCGAACATTTTCCAAAACCCTACAATTCCCTATACATTCGAAAAATCCTAATTCCGGAGTCGTCGGAGGCACGAAACCAAGGCGAGGACTGTTTGGACAAAAATCGGGAGATCTCTAACGTTGTGGTAAGTTCTGATCCAAACCTTATTCCATATACAATCCGAAAACGGATTTTAACTTCATTCTTTTTCTTCTCTATGCCCGAATCGGATCTAGAACGAAGAACCCGACGAACGGAGAGGATAAACGGTGGACTGGAAGCCACGCCTCCGAATCGACGATCCCGGATGCCCAACAATCAGTAAGTTAATCTTACTATGGTTTGGGAGGAATTTAAAATACACTTGATCTAACGATTTAAACCAAGAACGTAAAATCTGTCAAAACGAAATCTTTAACGGCGCAACGTTTTTGCTTGATTTTTCCGAACCCTTAAACCTGTTCAAACGAGAAAACCTAAAACAAGAAAAATTTCATAATCTAGCTACTGTAAAAATTTCATAATTTTTCATTATGATTTGATATCTGAATTCGTTCTCAAACCGAACTGCTTTGAAATTGAATCTTGAAATCTGAAATGAACTTAGGTTCGAACTTGATGACGTTTTAGACATTAGTTTTAAGCCGAATTAGATCTTTAGCCGAACATGAAAGTTGGAGATAATTGTCTTAAGAAGGTCTCTGTAAAATTTCGTTAAATTTGGAGTTGATTTGCTATGGTAGATCTCGAAATCTTAAAACTGCTGTACATGAAATTCGGACAGATTATTATCCTGTTAGAAATTGACGTTTTTCACCTAGTTCCTGTAACACCCCGGTTTTTGGTCACCCAGGTCGGGATGTCACCGCCACATCTCCCTAGTAAGACACGGTTTCTCCGAGCTTACTAAAGAGATGCAAGGCTAGGTATTGCAGTATTTAAAACATTTAAAGCATTCAAAATAGCCCATACAATATAATTCGAAAATAATAATAGCATAGCGCAGCGGAAATATTTAGTTTAGTACAATATTGCAGCGGAAAATATAAAAGGGGCCGACATGGCCAAAACACGGGTTAAACAGGCCCGTTCATAATATAGTCTAAGTACGAAATTTAAAAGCAAAATAAGTGTTCCCCAAAATCCCATGCATGAATCGTGCTCACACATGCTCATTCCACATATTCTGTAAGGAAAGGAATAAAAATGGTTTTGGTCAGCAAAATTGCTGAGTAAGTTAACACATGCATGATCGTAGGGTTTAAAAGCCATTAATTTAATAATTTAACAAAAGCATAATATACAATTTAATCTAATCAAGTATCCAATAGTCTAAATTATCTCAGGGCTCTATTTAATAACACATATCACATGGTTTAATCACAAAAGCCATAATTTAAATAAAGCATTTAAATAATTTAATTGGACAACAACATAATTTAATCTAATTTAATTTAATTTAGAATCCCCATTACATTCCCGATTTGGTATTTCAAAGTTTCACGATAAAATCGCGATGTCAACAAGTTTAGACGGTAGCCCGGCGGCCGCAACCGTATCAGCCATACCCAGTACCACTCCGGAGCCTCGGGAAACCCATACGGATATTCACGAGAGTGTAGGCTCTATATTTCGCCGTTTAGGCAATCCATATCTCAAGTTTAGCGCGCAGGGTCACCATCGTCCATTAAGGCACGAAGTGAATCGTTAGGGGGCACCCTGCAGAGCACTCACCCCTAATTTTAATTTATCAAGTTTGTAAGGGGATTTAATTTTTAAAATCTGACTTCAATTGTATTTATTTAAAAATAATATCTCAATTCGTTTCAACCCTAAAGGTTAATTCCATGTTTCAACAAGATTTCAAGATTTCGTTTCGGTAAATCACAGTTTACTCCAAAATTCGTCTAAAATCAGATTTAATTCCAAAAATTCCAAAATTTCAGATCTGACTCGGAAACATCAAGATCTACAACTTTCGTGTTTTAACTTTTTCAATCCGAGATACCTAAGTAGGTCAGAATCGCCAATTTTCGCATAAGAACAAATCTGTCCGAGTTTAATGCATCACAGTTTAAAGATTTCGAATTCTACCATAGCAATTCAACTCCAAATTTAATGAAATTTGACAGGGATCATCTTAAGACATTTATCTACAACTTTCATGTTTGGCCAAAGATCTAAAACAGCCTAGATCCTATGTCAAAAACGTGATCAAGATCATTCCTAAGTTCTGTCCAAGATTTCAAGATCTAGATTTAAACAGCTCGGTTTCAATGGGTTTTCACATATCAAATCAATTCCAAAAATTCGCAAAAATTTAAAGTAGCTAGATCTAAGTCTTAGGAACGTTTTTCGTGTTTTAAGTTTTTCCGTTTGAGTTCGTTTTAAGGTTCGGAAAAATTCAACAAATCTGTTGCGCCGATAGAAAGTTTAGATTGACAGATTTACGGTTTCTTGATAATCTTTTAGTTTTGAATGTTTTAATTCATCCCAAAACCATGTAAGAGTTAACTTACAGTGTCTATGAACGTCGGGGATGTCTAGTTCGGAGGCGTGGCTTCCAGATCACCGTTTCTCCTCTCCGTTCGTCGGGTTCTACGATCTAGATTCAATACGGGGTGTGGAAAGAAAAGAACCGAAGTTAGAATCCGTTTTCGGATTGAAACGTGAAAAGACTTGTCGGACTAGAGCTTACCACAACGTTTGGAGATCCTTGGATTTTCGTCCAAAGCTGCTGCCTCCGTTTGGTGCTTTCCGTCGACTCCGAATTTAGGGTTTCGAACGTATAGTAGGTTGTAGGGTTTTGTAAACTTGTTTGGGGCTCCCAAGGGGCTTATTTATAGAATTCTCAATCCCTAGGGCGTCCACATCTGACCTAAAGGTCTTGGGTCGAGAGATGTTCAACCGAAAGTCGAAAAATCCGCGTTCGGGCGAGAGATTCACGCAACAACCAAATCTGTCAAGTGGCGCGGTCGTGGCGCGCTAATCGCCCTCCACCGCGCGGCCACCGCGCCGACTTCGCCTGGACTTCGGTCCGGGCGGGTCGTGCAATCCGTCGTGCTTTTCCGCCTCTCTTTCGGGTTTCTATCCCTCTATGCTCCCGAATTCCGATTCCCGGGGTATCTTCAGGTTTCTACTTTCTCTCTAAATTTATTCTTAGTCTAATTGGATGTTTTGGACTCGAATCCTCGAGTTCATTACTGTCGGGTTTTGGTGTACCATTTATTTACCTTTAATCCATCCTTTTATTTAATTAAATTTCTTTAATTCCTTTTTAAGTAAAAATCTTATTTCTCATTTCCTTATCTTTATTTACTTCTTTTATTTGCTGGATTTATTTACTTATTTATGATATTTATTTTATCTATTATTTATTTATTTAACTATTGTTTTATTTTATGATGGAAAATCCTCGGGTATTACAGTTCCGTACTCGGATTGAAAAACTTAAAACATGAAAGTTGTTCATCTATGTGTTTTCGAGTCACTGGTTAAATTTCAGAATTTTTGGATTAAAACTCAATTTTTAATGAATTTTGAAGTAAACTGTGGTTGACCGAGTCAAATCTTGAAATCTTGTTGAAACGGTGAAACTAGCCTTTAAGGTTTAAACGAGTAGAAGACTCTTTGAAATAAAAACATGAAATCTGAAATTTAGGAAATCCCCTTTACGAACTTGATCTTTTAAAATTAGAGGGTGAGTGCTCTGCAGGGTGCCCTCCTAACGATTCACTTCGTGCCTTTATGGACGATGGTGACCCACATGAAATTTTGAGATATGTTGGCAAAACGGCATGAGATATATGGCCTACACTCTCGTGAATATCCATATGGGTTTCCCGAGGCTCCGGAGTGGTACTGGGTATGACAGATACGGCTGCGGTCGCCGGCTTCCGGCTAAATTTGACGAGATTGCAATGTAATCGTAATACCTGAAATACTAAATCTTGGGAGTAATGCGGATAGTTAAATATTTATTTATTGTCCTTTTAAATTATTAAATGCTTTATTTAAATTAATTATGGTTTTTATTTAGATTATGCTTAATGTATTATTGATTAGTGCCATGAATTAATTATGCAAATTGGTTAGATAACTAGATTGAATTATTTATGATTTATTATCATGCTTCTATTCAAAGATTAATTAATGGCTTTTAAACTCCACGACCATGTCTGTATTAACTTACTCAGCAAGTTGTGCTGACCAAACCGTTTATTTCCTTTTTCTCTACAGAGTATGTGGAATGAACATGAGCACGTTCATGCATGGGGGAAATTATATTTTGGAAAACTTTTATATTTAAATTCTTGCATTAGACTATAGTATAAACGGGCCTGTTTAACCCGTGTTTTGGCCATGTTGACCCTATTTCTATTTTTCGCTGCAAAACTTATACTCTGATATTGTTTTTCCGCTGCATTATGATACTATTTTCAAACTTATATTGTATGGGCTGTATTGAATGCTTTTAAATTCTGCAATACCTAGCCTTGCATCTCTTTAGTAAGCTCGAAGAAACCGTGTCTTGCTAGGGAGGTGTGGCGGTGACATCCCGACCTGGGTGACCAAAAACCGGGGTGTTAGAAGTTGGTATCAGAGTCCGGCTATTTTTAAACTATTATTTTTAAACTATTATTTTTAAAACTATTATTATTATTTTTAAACTACTAATAATATTTTGACTATTATTTTAAATTTTTAAAGTATTATTTCCATGGAATAAATTTTTATTTTTAAAACCCATGGGAATTAGAAAAAAATATATATATACAGTGCTTAAATTATTTTTGGGGGGGAATCATCATTTGCATTGCATTTGCATATTGCATTTCCTTTATTAGAGAACTAAGAATCTTGGCGAATTTTAACTGAGAATCTTGGCGAATTTTGACTTAGAATCTTGGCGAATCTTAACCTAGATCTTTTGCTTGCGCTAGATGGCTAGTCAAGACATGATGAACTTGAAGATCAAAATGATGAACGCTCACTTCGATTCCCAACAAACCATAGAACAAATGAAACACCGTATAGCTCACTTGGAGGCAAATCTGCACCACATGGGCAACTTAAGAGAGACGGACCACCCCCGCATAAACCAACTCGAACGCCAAGTCCAAACCCTCACCACACAGAACCTAATATTGAAGGAACACGTTGATGCTCACGGCGAGGACTTGAACCACATCTTTGACGACCTATTGCCGCCAAGTTCGGAGGAGGAAGACCCGGAGGAGGATCCCGCTACCCCACCGGAGGACGTCTTGAGACGCTAGGGATTCTATTTATAGTAGATACTATTTTGCTAGGAAAATATTTCTACTTTTGTCTACCTTCTCGCTTGTACTAAAAATTTCTTTTAAGGAAATAAAATGCCCGATTTAATTATAATAAATCGAAAAAAAATAAAAAAAATAAAAATAAAAAAAATAAAATCGAAATAAAATAAAATAAAATAAAACCCAGAAGCGTGCGGCGCTTCTTAGTTCAATCGAACACCACGTGCGAAATTATAAACACATACACATGTATAAAAATTTGTTTAGACTATATATTAATTCCACAAGTCCTAATCCACACTATTTGTAACAGAATGACACCTAGAGGAAGAGCAAGAACTCAGCCCGCTCCCCAAGACACTACTGAAGTACCACCCAATGTCACCGAACCTGTAGAGGAACAACCCCAAGTTGCGCAGGACGCCCCCGCACCGAACAATGTGGGAGATCGTCTTCGGACGTTAGAGGAGATCCTGATTGCGCTAGGGATGCGCAAGTCAATCAGGGTCAAGTTGCGGCGGTACCTCCGCCCCAAGCTCGCCCCAACTATCTGGCGATGGTGAATCCTTACCAGCCGCCCCACTACGCTGGTGAGGAGGATCCAGCAAAGCTGGAGGAATGGATCCGGACTTTTGACAAGCTGCTAGGTGCGGTCAAGTGTCGGAAGGAGAGAGAGTGCACGTCGCTTCGTACTACTTGGGAGGCGAAGCGGACGACTGGTGGCAGGCGACTCAAGCGAAATTGCAAGAAGATGAAGAGCCCTACTCATGGGCGGAAATGATGGAATTGCTCAGGGATAGATTCTATCCCTTGAGTACTAAAGCAGCGATGTACGAGGAGTTTCTGTCGCTGAGACAAGGAAGTAGGACTGTGCAAGAGTACTACACTCGGTTTAAGGAGCTCGTGAGATTCGCACCTAGATTGGTACCCACGGACGCGGAGAAAGCTCAGAAATTCGAGATGGGACTGAACCTGGCAGTGCGCGAGGTGATCACAGGGGTACACTACCCTGATCTGCAAGCTGTGTACGACCGCGCAGTGGCAGTGGCGCGAGTACAGCAACTGAAAAGGAGAGTGGCTGGGGAGTCCAGCCGGGATCCCCAAGACAAGAGGAATAAGGACGCGAGAGGAGAGAATAATGTGGGAAGGAACGAGCAGCGTCAAGGGTCGAATAGGCCACATCAAACTAACAATGGAAGGAGGGTCAACCAAGAAGAACCAGTACCACCCTGTCCGAGGTGTGGGCGACCTCATCTGACGAGGGGATGCCCTCAACAAGGAGCATGCTTTCGGTGTGGACGCATGGGCCATATGCGTCGGGAGTGCCGAACTAGGTTAGAGAACATAACGAAAAGGGACGACTTGGTCACGGGGCAGGGGCAGCCTCAAAATCAAAACGGACGGAATGACAACAATCAGGGGTATAGACCCCCTCAAAACCAATTTAGGCAACAGAATCAGAATCAGAATCAACGTCCTCAACCACCTCAGAATCAAAATCAACAGCAAGATCAGCAGCCGAATCCGAATCAGCAAGGCAACCAAGGACGCCCTGTGGGAAGGCTTAACGTGGTTAACCAAGCGGACGTGCCTGCACAAGGAGAAGTGATGGCAGGTACATTTTATGTCTTGAATACACCCCTTAGAGTTTTATTTGATTCTGGAGCTAGTTGCTCAATCATAGCATCAAGAATAGTGCCTGAGTTAGATCTACCTAGTGCGAGATGATTAACTTAGGAATTCAATTGCCTTCAGGAGAAGTAGTATCTTGCTCTAAACGATATAACGGAATTCCTATAGTGATCAAGAACGTAGAATTCTTCGCAAACTTAGTAGAATTTAATTTAAGGGACTTTGACATTATACTTGGGATGGACCGGTTATCCCAATATAAAGCGGTGATCGAATGCCAGAAGCAAAAGATCACCCTGTCAAAAAGTAGGGGAAAGAGAGTTATCTTTTACTCTCAGCCCCCTAAGAGGAGCAACAAAATCGTTAGTGCCCTCAAAATAAGTAACTTGATGCGTAAGGGGTATAGCTTATATGCGTGCTACGTTCATAACCTTGAGGCGGAAGAGAACAAGGTTGACAGCATTCCAGTGGTAAGAGAATACCCGGACGTGTTTCCTAAAGACGTCCCGGGCATGCCACCTGAGCGAGATCTTGAATTGACTATAGATCTCATTCCGGGAACCGAGCCTGTCTCAAAAGCTCCATATCGGATGGCACCATTGGAAATGAAGGAGTTAAAGGAACAACTCGAAGAGCTGTTAGGAAAAGGATACATAAGACAGAGTACTTCCCCCTGGGGAGCACCGGTTTTATTCGTCAAGAAGAAAGATGAAGGATTACGTCTCTGTATAGATTATCGGGGACTGAACCAAGTGACGATTAAGAATAAGTACCCATTGCCGAGAATTGAGGATCTGTTTGATCAACTGAAGGGAGCTTGATAATGGCCAAAATTGACCATTATTTTCAATCCATTTCCGTGTCTGAGACGGACATTTTGATCGTGTTTCCATCTTATTGTAATAAGAAAGCAGTTGAATTTAACAGATTAATGCTAGTTTGTAAAAACATTGAGCCGGTAATAAAAAGACACAAAATATGCAATTTTAAATTGTATTTGTGTTAGAAAAATCCAAAAACATGAAAAAAGGAAAAAGAAAAGAAAAAGGAATGAAAAGATGGGCAAAAGAATAATATAGCCCACAAAAATCCAAAAAGATGGGAAAAAGAGTGAAAATCCCACAACTGAATTTTGGTCAAGTGTTGAAGCACAATTCGAATTGTGCAATTCGAATTGCACACAATTCGAATTGCTGAAGAGAACAAAGAAATGGTTAACTGTTGGAAGGGATGCAGAAGCCTAATTCGAATTGTTCAAGTTCGAATTAATTCGAATTAGGGAATGAAGAGAGAAGAAACCTAAAGGCAAGAAGAAGATGCAATTCGAATTGTCCAATTCGAATTAATTCGAACTGGCACAAACAATTCGAATTGCCAACAAATGCAAAGAGGCCAAGCAGAAACCCTCATCCAATTCGAGAAAAGACCAATTCGAATTCTTCACAACAATTCGAATTGATAACTGAAGGCCACATTTCCAGCTCAAGGAAGAGATCTCACAATTCGAATTAATTCGAACTGATTGAATTAATTCGAACTTCACTCATTGAAGCTGTGGAGCATGAGCACAACATTGGTGGGCCTAGGGTTTCGAAGTTTGTCTATAAAAGCTGACCTCCCTCAACACAAGAAATATCCTTAGATCAAGAATTTTGCCAAAAAGCAGCTTGGGACAAAAAGAACAGCAGGAGGTTCCACACCCCTTAAGGGTTAGGTAGGTAGTTTAGTTTAGTTTAGTTTATTTTTCCTTGCAAGTAGTGTAATCTTTACATGCTTTGATCTTAGTTTAGTGTAGAAGCAGTTTGTGTAACCCTTAGAGTAGCCATTTCCAGATTTTTACAAGCTTTCTAGTTAGAATAAACCCTACCTTCAAGTTAATGATGGTTTTGGGTTCCTTATTTTGTTGTCAAAGTGTCAATACAAGAAAAATTTCCAGAAATGGTGTTATTCATGTGTTTTGGCACTCTTTAATGCTTTCTCTAGAAATAAATGCTTAGCATGTTTGTTTGTTTCAACTAGGTTACATTTATTATGTCCTAGTTGACATTCAAACTTAATAAATACATGTTTGGTGGGTTGTTAGCTTGATTTTGTGCCTTAGAGCTTCAAATAAGTGTTCTTGGGTTTAGACGTTTTTAGGTTTGTTAGTATTTACCTTTATGTTTTATTTTTCCTGCCTTGTTTTTATTTTTATGCTGCCTTAGATGACATAGGTGTTCTTAGCTTTATTCATGTAGTTCTTAGATAACTAAATGTTTTAGGTTCTTTGATCATTGATCCTTTGTTTGTAGAAATAGGGTTGGAATCTTGCCAATACCCACTGAACATGTATTTGTTTATTTCTTGAAAACCTCACTAGGGTGGCTGTGAAGTGACATTGATGTGAGATGAGGGATTTGGTAAATCTAAACCCATCATTAACCGCACAGTGTTCACCTAACCCATACTTGTGAGAACAAAAATTGTTATTGTTTGAAAATGTGTAATTCGAATTGAGGCAATTCGAATTATCTCGAATTGCCTAAGAAATTCGAATTGCACAACCAAAAATTTCCTTCATGTGGTTTTCAACCAATTTGAATTCTCTAATTCGAATTAATTCGAATTGGTTCAACAATTCGAATTGGCAAGGAAACCACATTGTATCGCATACCACCCATTCATGCCTTAGTTTATTTTTCCATCTTTTACCAGTTCGAATTGTCCAATTCGAATTAATTCGAATTACTGGACAATTCGAACTCACCTTCCCCATGAGGTAAATGCCTTAGTCAATTTGAGCAAGAAAAGGACTTCGTCAATTCGAGTTGTCCAATTCGAATTAATTCGAATTGGTCAATAGTTCGAATTTGATGATGTTCCAATTTCTGGCAATGATCAATTGGGTAAAGTACTACTTCATCCTTCATGCATTCTCAATTCGGATTACCCCATTAATTCAAATTGAGCTATCCCTTCTATTTTGAAAACTCCAAAAACATTTTCTTTCATGATTTGTGTAAGTTGCATGGGTGTATTGGGCCTCGGCCCAGTTCATCTGATTTCTATCCATTACACATTTCAACCCACTAGTGTCTACTTATTGTGTGCTTAACGTTAACCCACACAGTACCAAAAATATTTTCTCACTTTCATGTTTTCTCCTTCATTGTGTGTATGAACGGATAATGATAAACACCACAGATTAATGTTGGTGAAAGGTCCCTTCACAGGGATATCGATTAACCCGTCTTCTGTGTGTCAATCATTATTTGCTATTTTGCATGATCTGGTTAGTGGTTGGTGGAAGCTTCGGCGAGCGTTCTCTTCACTAAGAGTTTCGATTAGTCACTCAGCCAATTCCTAATCAGATACAGTTTTAATTTTCCTTATCTTAATTTCTCAACCTGAATTCAAGTTGCAATAGTATCAACTGATGTCGACCAACATCAGTTGAGAATTATTACAGCAAGAAATATGTGGGTTCTTCTTCCACTCACAGACAAAAGAAAACTGAATGACGGCGGTCATCGTCGTTTGGAATTCTTTCTGTCTAAAATCAGTCATCTGGGATAATTGGGAACCGGACAGCAGATGTTTGCAGTCCGGAGAACCCCAACTATCTCTGGCACTCTTTTTAGCCGATTTCTTCTCACCTCAGGCTAATCCATCTTGTGTATCGCATTCTGTCTAACCCCACCATATATTTTGGGGTGTTTTATTTTCCTTTTCATATACTTGTATGCATGATACTAATATGTAGATGTTCTGGTCTTATTGCTATTTTGGGGATCCTTCCCCTTGGACACAGAAGTCTTGATATAAATCCGATGTTGCATAGTAAACTTCCAACAAAAATTCCTTTGTAAAATCCGGATCTAAGTAAGGGATAAATTCGACAGTTATGACTAATTCATCTTCCACTGGGGGTTGATTTTGAGAGCTTAGAAGCAGAGTCAGCGATTAGGTCTCATCTAGACTGAAAGGATCTGTGTTTTAATTGAGAGTCTAGTACCTGTCTAGGGAATGATTTTCAAACATTCATTTGCTTCTCAAAATTGCTGTGTGTTGGAAATCTGATATTAGATATTGCATTAAGTCAATATCCACTTGGGTGTAGATAAGATGTGATAAATAATACTAGAGGAACAACATATAGGCCTTGGGGAATTTATAAGGTAAGGTCGAGTATTCCTTCGACTACTATCTTCTTCTGCCAAAGTCTAGAATTGAGTCTTGAGTGAGTACATCCGGAATAGGTTCATTAATGGATTTGTTTCATTTAGTTTGTATCTCATAACTACCCAGATGTTGTAAGCCTTGTGGCTTATTGATATCTCGGGGGTTCTTGATCTGCATCTGGTCACCAAGACCAGGGGCTCTTTTATACTAACGGAAGGAGACGTTTTTAACGCTTCCGAGTGATAGATTTAAATGCTTTCTTTACAGCTTTCTTTACTGCTTTCCTTTAAATGCTTTCATAGAGGTCACTCGGAAGAATTAGGGGCTGTCCATCTGTTAAAAGGTTTGAGAGTTATGGAATGGTTTGGGGCTTGATTTGAAACTTTGGGTGTGACATGGGGGAATGATAGGAGTACTTGGCATGTCAACTAATGATATGTTAGGTGTTGCTTATCCACCACAGATGAATAATGTAATTTCACAAGGCCTGTGAAGGGAGTTATAAGTCTGTGGTATCTTAGAAATTGAGGTCGTAAGAGCATGTAAAGTCTCACCATAAGTACCTGTCTATTAAAGGGAACATGGTGCAGAAAGCATGAGAATTAGCTAACTAGAGGATTATCCCAAGCTAAGATCTGTGTATAAAAATGGAAGTTTAATTGTGTTTCATCTGAATCTTGTCCAATCTTTATTATTTCCTCTCTGTCCCTTCTGTCATATTTTAAATCTGCTTTCTAGATAGTGTAGCTTGCTTTTTAAATGCTTTCGTAGTATAGATTTAATTGCTTTCCTAGATATGATTTACCATGCTTTGTAGAATAATTTTTACTGCTTTCATGATCTGGATTTAATTTATGTCAAGTAGTTGTTAGAAAACCCTTGCAAAACTTGAAACGAGTAACCGAGTGGAAAATCTTAGTAAACGACGTGGGCCCTGCTTCCATCGCACATCCTCCAGTGAACGATCCGGTACTTACTATAAATTACTGCAATTTTTGACTCCGTGCGCTTTCGGGAGCACAGTTTCTTGACACGAGTAAATAAAAACACAACATTTTGGGAAAATACTCATACAGTGGGAAGATGTTCAAAAGCTTCATGGCAGGTGCTTTCGTGACATGAAATTCTGAGAAGTATCATGGTGCAGATACCAGGGACTTTCAGGGTGACAGACTGAAGGTTAATCCCGGTTGCACCGTGATATTTGTCAAAAGTTTCATGGCGGGAAGGACTACAGCGCCGTTTGAGATTAAAACACCCCACATGAGTAATAAAACGGGAATTATAACATATCCTTAAACCCCTTCCCTACATCATAATTCTTTTCATTTAATAAATCCAAACCTGATATTTCAGAAAATTACTCGTGTTAACGAAGCTCGTCAAAAGTTTCATGGCGCCGTTGCCGGGGAGGATGCAGCGCCGTTTACTAGGAGAATTACATTCCTGATTTACTCATAGATAGTTTTTGTATATACTATCAAACAATCACTAACTTGGGGATTGTACAGGTACTGTCAAAATCTTGATACCAACTGCTTATGCAACGGAGGAGGAACACATTGCCGGAGCTACCGTTCGATCTAGAAATAGAAAGGACCGCTCGCCAACTGAGGGCAGAAGCCAGAAGACGGAAAGAGCAGGAGCGTCGGACCCGCACTTCACCTGAAACATCGAGCAGCGATCTATCAGACATGGCAGATAACCAGAACATTCCCCCAATCTTACCCATAGACCAACCACCAAATAACCCTGGTAATGGAGCTGACGGAGGAATGGTAGAACATCCTAATCGTGCCAACGAAGAGGAGAATCTACCAAATCCCAATCAGCAACAATACCAGCAATTCCACCAACAACCGCCACCACCCCTAAACCAATTTCACCAAAATCAAAACATACCAAACCAACAATACCAAAACCAAGCTTTCAATCCAGATCAGTTTCGGAACAACCCACAAGATCCACATAACTTCCAGCAATTTCCCAATTACCACCAACAGTACCAGAACCAAGCTGAACAAGGAAATCAACAACAGCAGCAAGCAGCAGCAGACTTCATGCAACCAATAGTAGAGCCCTATCTGGATGGACCTGGGAGAGCACACTTTCCTGCACGCAATTTCGAGCTCAAACCGGCACTCATTAATTTGGTGCAAAACAATCAGTTCTGCGGTGCAAATCATGAGGACCCTCATGATCATCTCCAGACCTTCCTGGAGCTCTGCGACACGATCAAAAATCAGGGAGTATCCCCTGATGCTATTAGGCTAATGTTGTTTCCATTTTCTTTATATAGTGGTGCCAGGGACTGGTATAAGTCATTGCCTATCAATCTGAGGAGCACTTGGGCAGACTTGGTGAGGAGCTTTTTGCTGAAGTATTTTCCGGAATCAAAGATTGAGGAAGGACGAGCTAAGATTGGAGATTTTAAAATGAAGCCAGACGAGTCATTATATGATGCGAAAGAAAGATTCTTGGGCATCATCAGACGATGCCCCCAACACGGGTACGCACCATGGGAGCAATTGAGGAAATTCTACGGAGGACTCACCCATCCATGGAGAACAATGTTAGATGCTGCTGGCGGACGACATTTACTCCACTTGCCTATGGACCAAGCTTGGGAGAAGATTGAGATAATGTCTGTCAACAGATCCATCCTAAACACAGATGATAGGAAGGAGGATCCTCCTAGAAAAGTCTTTGCTGTAAGTGAAGGGAAAACAGATTTTGAAAAATTGCAAGAACAGGTAGCTGCGATACAGCTGGGCCAGGAAAAAGGGAAGGGAATAGACGCTTCTCAGGCAGGAACCTCATCAGACCAAGTTCAAACACAGCAATCGGGAGTTGTCTGTGGACTGTGTCAGGGACCTCATCCAACTGATACATGCCAACAGATAGCTACCGAGAGTTGTAATTATGCCGGGAACTACCAAAATCGCCATCCCAACCTCTCTTATTCCAACAACAATGCTCTTAATGCGCATTTGTTGCAGCCAAACCAGCCCAACCAGTTTGCAAATCAAAACCCACAGCAAAACTTCAGACCTCAGAATCAAGGATTCGTCCAGCAAAGAGTGCAAAACTTTCAAAATCAGAATCAAAATTTCCAACCTCAGATCCAACAGAGGCCTAATCAGAACCAAGGCCAGAATTTCCAGAATTTCCAATCCCAACCTGATCAGACTCAACAATATAACCAAAGGCCACCATCTCGTCTGGAGAATCTGATGACTGAGTTTATAGCCAACCAGAAGGATATAAACCAACAACTGCAGTCATCAATCAAGAATGTGGAGACGCAAGTCACCCAATTGGCCAAGGAACTACAGAACAGGGGGAAAGGAACACTTCCAAGCAGTACTGAAGCTAACCCGCATTGTAAAGCAATCACATTGCGGGGAGGCAAGACTCTAAAAGGAATTGTTAGACATGGAAAAGAGACGACCGAAGAGGAAAAGGATCCAGTGGAGGGTGAAAAAGAAAATGAAAGGATTGAAGGAGGAGACGGTATTGAACTGGTCGAGGACAAATCAGAAACAGCTATTCCGCAGGCTGAAGCTGCAAAGGGAGCTGAAAATGGTAGGGTTGAAGGTACAACTCCCTTCTCTTTACCACCAAAAACAAACAATAATAAGTACATGCCAAGGGTGCCATACCCAACACGTCTTAAAAATAAGGAACATGACCTTAAATTCAAGAAATTTCTAGAACGGTTAAGGTCTGTAGAGATAACCATTCCTCTCGTGGAAATGATTTCAGAAATGCCCACCTATGCTAAGTTCTTGAAAGAATTGATTTCAGGGAAAAGGCAGGTAGAGCAGGAGGAGGTGATTGTTCTCAACAGCACATGCAGTGCCATAGTCCAGAAGAAACTGCCCGAAAAGAAAGAAGACTCTGGATGTTGCACGCTACCAGTACAGATTGGGAAGGCCAAAGTGAGCATGGGGTTATGTGATCTAGGATCCAGCATCAATCTGATGCCCTTAGCCATGGCAATTCGCCTAAGGCTTGGGGAGATTGAACCAGTCAGGATGAAGTTGCAGCTTGCAGACAGATCAATCACAAAGCCCGTAGGAATCCTCAAGGATGTCATAGTCAGAACCGGTCAAGTTCTTTTCCCGGTTGACTTCATCATCCTCGACATCGAAGAGGACTCAGAAATGCCACTTATCTTGGGACGCCCGTTTCTGGCCACTGGCGGTGCACTGATAGATGCCAAATCTGGAAGAGTCACATTGAGGGTCGATGACAAAGAAATCACCTTTGACATGGAACAGCTGCAGAAGTTTCCAAATGAGGGATCTTGTTCCATATTTGATGTAATAGAAAGTAGGAGTGAGGATGAGAGCATAAACTCTGTGACTGATGAGCCAAACAAAGTTTCAAAACAGGTACTGAAGCCTGAAGGTGCGGAGCAACCAAGGAGCTGCAACGCCGTCCACTTCGAGGACCCTATCTCTGGGGACCTTGAAGAATTCGATGGGGTTGAGTTCATCCCGGAGGAAGAGGAAAGCACCGCTGAGGAAGAAGTGGATCCCGTACTGACACAGGATCCTGAAGGTAAATCTGATTTCTCTATCCCATGCATTTCTCGCAAATTACTGCCTTCCGTTGAATGCCCACCAGAGCTTGAACTTAAAATACTTCCGGATCATCTTAAGTACGTCTTTCTCGCTGAACATAAAAGATTACCGGTGATTGTGTCAGCCAAGCTGACACAAGAACAAGAAAAAGCTCTGGTAGACATTCTAAAGAAATATGTACATGCAATCGGATGGACCATTTCTGATATAAAAGGAATAAGCCCCTCTGTTTGCATGCACAGAATTTTAATGGAAGAGGAGTACAAGCCCTCAAGGCAACCACAAAGGCGCCTGAACCCCCATATGCAGGAAGTGGTAAGGAAAGAAGTTATCAAGCTCTTAGATGCTGGTATCATCTATCCTATCTCTGATAGCAAATGGGTTAGCCCAGTGCAGGTCGTACCGAAACGTGGGGGGATCTGTGTAACGACTAATGAGCAAGGAGAAGAAGTGGCGACGCGTCCAGTGACCGGTTGGAGAGTTTGCATCGACTACCGGAAGCTCAATACCGCTACCAGGAAGGACCATTTCCCCTTGCCATTCATTGATCAGATGCTGGAGAGGTTGGCCGGGAGGGAGTACTACTGTTTTTTGGATGGGTACTCTGGCTATAATCAGATTGTAATAGCTAGCGAGGATTACGACAAGACCACATTCACTTGCCCATATGGAACTTTTGCGTACAGGCGCATGCCTTTTGGACTTTGTAATGCGCCTGCCACATTTCAAAGATGCATGATGTCAATTTTCTCAGAATTTATCGAAAAATGCATTGAAGTTTTCATGGATGACTTCTCTGTGTATGGAGATACTTTTGATGAATGCTTGACTAATCTTGCACAAATTTTGAAAAGATGTGAGGACACCAACCTAGTTTTGAACTGGGAGAAGTGCCATTTCATGGTCACCGAAGGAATAGTGTTAGGTCACCGCATCTCGCGCGCAGGCATCGAAGTCGACAGGGCTAAGGTCTCAGTCATCTCAAACCTACCATTGCCTAATTCAATAAAAGCAGTTAGGAGTTTCTTAGGGCATGCCGGTTTCTACCGGAGATTCATTAAAGACTTTTCTAAGATTGCCAAGCCGCTCACTAACTTGCTTTGTAAAGAAAATCCTTTCGTAATAAATGAAGTGTGTGTTCAAGCCTTTGACACGCTCAAAGAGATGTTGATTTCTGCTCCAGTAGTGCAACCACCCGATTGGTCAATGCCTTTCGAGGTAATGTGTGATGCAAGTGATCTCGCCGTAGGTGCAGTTCTTGGGCAACATAAGGAAGGGAAGCATTGTGTAATTCATTACGCAAGTCATGCCCTGAATGAGGCCCAAATTAATTACACCACCACGGAGAAGGAGATGTATGCTGTGGTTTTTGCGTTTGATAAATTCAGACAATATCTTATTGGTACGAAAACCACAGTGTACACAGATCACTCTGCACTGAGATACTTGTTTAGCAAACAAGACGCCAAACCTCGATTAATCAAGTGGGTACTTTTGCTGCAAGAATTCAACATTATAATAAAAGATAGAAAAGGCAGAGACAATGGTGCTGCTGACCATTTGTCTCGACTAGAAAATGATAAAAATGAGCTAGCCGTAAATGAGAATTTTCCGGACGAGCAACCGTTTGCCTTGCATCTTCATGATCAAGCTTGTCCGTGGTTTTCCGATATTGCTAACTTTTTAGCATGCGGAATAACCCCACCATTTCAAAGCAGGGGCCACAAAGCAAGGTTCAACCGAGATGTATTTAACTACTTCTGGGAAGATCCTTATCTCTTCAAGCATTGTGCAGATTCGATTATTAGACGATGTGTAACTGAGCACGAGGCTTATCAAATCGCTAAGAAATGCCATGAGTCGGAATATGGAGGTCACCATGGCCCCACTCGAACAGCCCATAAGGTGTTCGAGTGCGGTTTTTATTGGCCTACCATTTACGAGGATTGCAAAGCGTTTGTTAAAGCTTGCAACAGATGCCAAAGACTAGGGAATATCTCCAAGAGGGATGAGATGCCTCAACAAGGAATTCTCACTCTCGGGATTTTCGATGTATGGGGCATTGACTTCATGGGACCATTCCCGACATCTGATGGGAACCATTACATCTTGGTAGCTGTCGATTACGTTTCCAAGTGGGTTGAGGCCGTTGCACTGCCAACTAATGATGGCAACCAGGTCGTCAAATTTTTGAAAAATAACATTTTCAATAGATTTGGTGTACCCAGGGTGATCATATCAGATGGAGGAACCCATTTTGTTAATAAAGCATTTGCAAATCTTATGAGCAAAAATGGGATTCTCCACAAGATCGGCACGCCTTACCATCCCCAAACCAGTGGTCAAGTCGAGGTCTCGAACCGCGTAATAAAACACATACTCGAGGCCACTGTGGGGACAACTCGCAAAGATTGGTCACGTAAGCTCAATGATGCTTTATGGGCATACCGCACTGCATTCAAGACTCCCATTGGGATGTCTCCATACAGGCTCGTCTTCGGAAAGGCCTGTCATTTGCCCGTAGAACTAGAGCATAAGGCTTACTGGGCCGTACGAACGCTCAATTTTGACTCACGAGTTGCTCAGAGTAAGCGCAAGTTGGACCTCAATGAAATTGAGGAAATACGTGCACAAGCTTATGAAAGCTCGAGGATTTACAAAGAGCGGACCCAGAAGTTACACGATCGTCGTATTAAGTCTAAACACTTCTATGTTGGCCAGAATGTCTTGTTATTCAATTCTAGGTTGAAGCTGTTCCCCGGGAAGCTTAAATCCAGATGGGAAGGGCCATACGAAGTGGTGCACGTGTTTGAAAGTGGAGCTGTCAGGATCCGAACTGACAAAGGAGAGCTGGTAGTGAATGGACACAGATTGAAGGAGTATCTTGGGCAGTTCGACCTCGAAAAAGAAGCTCAAATGACAACAGAACCGGCTTATGCTCAATAAATATTATACATATATTTACCTACTTATTTATTACTTGCTCCACCTATTTTTATTGGGATAGAGTATCCAAAAATCAATTGAACATTTAGAGTACTAAGACTCTAAATGTGAGGATGTTGATATTTGGAGAAGACCTAATACCTTTTTTATAATTGTTTTGCAGGAATTCGAGGAACCAACAAAAAGAAAGATAAAGCTTCCAAAAACCAGGTTCCCGGTTGGGTTAACATTATATTTAATGGAGGTTGATTTTGGAATTTAGAGAAATCTAAAATCCAAAATAAATTCATAAAATAAAATTGTTAACCCAACCTAATTTATGCAAGCAATATGTTTTAGATTCTAATTCTGTGTAGATATGTTTGCTATTGAGTTCATCTTGATGAACATAAATTTTTGAAAAACTAATTTTTTCCTAAGTCTTGAATGTGGTTTATTTTTCATTTCAAGAAAATTCGAATTAATTCGAATTGCTTGGAACAAACCACGTAAGACATTTTGCCTTGAAAAGTTTCACTCTCGGATTAGTTAGTTCGAATTATGCTGCCAATTCGAATTAATTCGAATTGACAAGCAAATTCGAATTGGCACCCATGGCAGAACTTTCGGATGTTTTATTTGGCCAAGTATTGCAATTCGAATTATAAGGCAATTCGAATTAATTCGAATTGCCTGACTAATTCGAATTAACATGCAAAAGGCATTTTCCTCAGCAAGTGAGCAATTCGAGTTATTCAAGCAATTCGAATTAATTCGAATTGGCCACAATAATTCGAATCAGCTCACTTGGGCACCTTGCGCAAAAATTTTGCCTCCAACATCAAGTTCGAATTGTGAGTCAATTCGAATTAATTCGAATTGATCTCAGAATTCGAACTTGCTTTGTTTCTGTGTCTTTCAAGCCAATTCGAATTAATTCGAATTGGCCTGAATAACTCGCACCCCTCACAGAATGCATCAATTCGAATTTATTCAAATTCGAATTGATGCATGATTCGAACTTCCATCCAAACTCTTTTTATACCCTTCTTTCCCTCTCATTTCCCTCACTTTCACTTTCCACATTTCCAAAATCCCCCGTTCTCTCTCTCGCGAAACCCTTCTTCCTCGCGAAACCAGTCGCTCATTTCAAGCTTTCCTCCGGCCAAACCATTCGGAAATGGCTTCGTCGTCGTCAAACCCTAGTGGGAGTCGGGGGTAAGTATCTCTATTTCGTTTTCGCGCTCGGTTTCAAGTTTACAGTTTTGTCTTTTCGTATTCCCTGCGAAATCGGAGAGGGGGAGGGGAATGTGCTCTGTTTTAACGACGGGGATGGTCGCAAGTGGTCGGGGATGACTGGGTATAGTCAGTTATGGGGTAGAAACCGAGTAGGCAGAACTTAGATTTTTAGGGCTTTTTGTTGAAACTGCCATGTTTGTGGATTCGAACGTTTCTGTGATGGGGGGTGTTCTCATTTTTAAAAATAAAAATAAGGGTTTCAAAACCCTTAAAAAAAAATGGTTTCTGTTTAGTTTTATGGTTTTGTTTGTTCATTTTGTTGTTTGTGTGCATTTTTGTTTATCTGTGTTGATGTTTTGGCAACCTGTGAGTAGGATGACACTGTGACATTCTCTTTTAGTCACTGTTGTTTTGATCATTATATGCTTGATGATGATGACGGACAATGCATGCTAATGATGTCTGAAAATCCATGTTTTGCAGCATGATTTTTGGAAAGATTTATGCATTACATTAGTATGTACCGACCATTTGTGCTTGTTTGTTTTTATGGTTGTGTGTGTTATATTACATGAGTATTTTAGTAATAAATGCTTTTGTCGGGTACATGTTGCCCACACTTTGCAAACTCAATTCTAGAAGTTGATGTTTGCACATCCGGGACACATGGTACAGACGAAACCATGCCAAAATTTTTCCAACACTTTTGGCATGACATTTATGTGTAAAAAGACAAATTTTTAGAGTGTTCTTTGTTTAAGTGTTGATTCTTGTGCAACTTGGGACAAGTGGGGAATGTTCACAAGGAATGTTTTGTTTATATTCCTTAAAAACCCACTTCCCAAAACAAAATCCAAATGGGGGACCACTTACACCCCCAATTTCATTAAATAAGCAAGTCAACACTTTTCCATAAAAATCCAAAAATCACCTTTTTGTATGTATGCATGTCTATTTTTACTTTCATTTTTATTCTTATTTTTAGGCATGGTTCATTGTTACATACTAGTGATTACATAATTCATCTCTTGCATTTGCCGTACATCATTAATCTCTTATCTCCCCTATCTCACCTGATTTCACTCACTTTTTAAGTGATAAAAATCAAAATCCTTTCGTAGGCTCAACAACCTACGAAATTTTCTCTGTTTGGTCCTTCGACCACCCAAAAACATCTTAGACTATTTACAGTCCAAGAAAAATTTTGAGGATCCAAGATCCTTATCTCTCTCTTGCTTTCCTTATCTTTGCTGTAATAAGAGTAGATTTGATAATCTGACCCCTTGGACCTTCATAGTGTACCTCAAGTGAGACAGGTGTTAGAAAGCGAACTGTACTTTGAAGTGGCTGAAGGTGTAAGGCTGAGGGTCTCAGACCTAATCATCTCTCCATGTCTTTTCAGAGACATCATTCCCCTAGTCCAAAACGAAGATCAAGAGGAGACAACCCAACTACTGGATCTGCCAGTAGAACTCTTAGGAGAGATTCTCTCCCGCATCGGAGAGGATTGCATCAAGAAAGTGTGGAGGGTCAGAGACTTGTGTACCAAACTCAGGGATGCAGCTGATCTTCCCATTGTCTACAAGAGATGTGAACTGGAGACTACCATTGTCAAGATGTGGGAACAAAGGGTTGAACTGCAAAAAGAGGCACTCCTGGTCAAGTGCGAAGAGGCTGGCAACTAAACCTGAAACTCATCCCAGCCATGCAAGCATTCGGAGCAGGAAACGAAACTCTGGCTTGTGAGCTGCTAAAGGAAGGGATTGAGGACAACCACAAGGCCTCAATCTTTGTCAGGGGATACATGCTGCTTAGCAAGCTGGACAATGAACAGGTCCAGCAGGGGGTGTCAATGATCGACAAGATCATAACCAACAGGTTCGTCATGCAATACGTTGGGACTAACGTCCTCGCATGGTTGGCTGATAGCCTGGAGACACCCGACCTGTTCGAAAATCAAGGACCAAGAGTCTACTGCACCAGGGTGATGGAGGAAGATGAGGAAGACATGGGAGATTTCTGCGTCCCCTGCAGCCTGACGGACTATGTCCACTGGACCAGAATTTTCTTCCAAGGATAGAGGGGAAGGATGCTGAAGATAGACTCTGTAAAGATTCACTTTTGACTGGACTGACTGGAACTGTATTTTGGTAATCTTTTGACTGATCTTTGATGCTAACCTATTCAAGTGTACAGCTGCGTCTGTATTGATGTTTGGATGTGATTAAGGTCGTGTACTGTATAACGAACCTTGGAATTATCTGTTATGATGGTTGTACGACGTATTTTGGGTAGTCGTACATTTACTGCTTTCCACAAGAGAATTTCATCTTGAGTTCTCCATTATTTGAAAAAAAAGATGTGTGGCAGTCCAAGATGAATAAGTGACTGTCACGCCAAAAACAAGCTGTGACATGCTTGCATGTTCACAGTGTCTTTTTACTGCTTTCAATTTAACAAACCGGCATAAAACAAGCATAAATCTGTCACCTAAATTCACATATTGAATTTAGGCTGATGATGAAATTTTCAGACTATTACATTGGGATAAAACAATTAAAAATATGCATGACATGAATTCTTGAAGTTTTGAGCTATAAAAATCCAATGATATGATCACTTGAAAGACTAACAAATATTCATGTTGAGAATTTGATTGAATAAGTTGTAAGAATTTTCAAAGGTTAAATCTGAGAATAAGGGTGTGACATGATCAAACCATACCATGTGAGATCTGAGCCGAGTCATTTTTACTCAATACTTCTTTGATTGTGTGAATCAATTCGATTAAAGGGCACTAGAACTTGCAATTGGGACCGATTCAAGACCATGCCATATTCCCGAAATCGAGCATATGATCGAGGCACTTAGAAAACCCAAAATTTTGGCTTTCGTTTGAATTCCAAACCCAAAAATATTTTCCCTTTAGGATTAACCAACTTGATCCTTTAAGCCTAATTTTTCTTCGAAACCACTATATTATTCCCAGCCTTACAAAAAGACCAAGAAAATCAAACCCAAGTGTACATGAGCCATCCCATCAAGGCATTGTAATTTTTGATCATCAAATATGTATCAATCGGTATGCTATAAACCGATTCAAAAAAAAAAAAAGTTGAGATCCATTCAACAAGAATAAATTGCAAATAACAAAGCAAATTAGACAAAGTCTAATGTCATGCAATAGAAAAAGAAAGAAAAACAAAAGAAAGATAGAAATAATGATGATCATAAATTCTAAAAAAAAAATGCCAAGTTATGATGGAATAGTGTCATGTCACTTTTTAGCCCAATAATTCCCTTTCCTACCAAATGTTACAACCGTATGCCCCGTTATAACCTTGAATAAGACCTCGGGATCTCGATTTGAGGAAATGAGCCGGTGGCGAGTTGGTCCAGTTGCAAGCCTATGGGAGAATTTAATTGAATTGGATTTTGAGCGTTGATGATAAAAGCCAATCTTGAGAGTGAGTGAACTTTCCGATTCTACTATATGTGAGGCTCTGTTTCTATTAATCAAAGATCATGTCATGCCTGAATTCAAAGAGTAAGCCAATGGATCTTTCTAAACACTTATTCAAGAAGAATTAACAATAATGATTGGTTTGTGTGTTCACTTAAGTGAGAAGTATCATTCCATTAAACACTGCAACCAAGAGAGTTTAATACTTGTAATTTTGATTGTCTTATCCAAATATAAGAAGAATGAAATTTCTGAGGCCACGCAAATGGATTGAATATGCAGAGTCCAAGCTCCTAGGAGCACTGACTCTGACTGCTCGGGGACGATCAGTATTAAATGTGAGGATGTTGATAATGGCCAAAATTGACCATTATTTTCAATCCATTTCCGTGTCTGAGACGGACATTTTGATCGTGTTTCCATCTTATTGTAATAAGAAAGCAGTTGAATTTAACAGATTAATGCTAGTTTGTAAAAACATTGAGCCGGTAATAAAAAGACACAAAATATGCAATTTTAAATTGTATTTGTGTTAGAAAAATCCAAAAACATGAAAAAAGGAAAAAGAAAAGAAAAAGGAATGAAAAGATGGGCAAAAGAATAATATAGCCCACAAAAATCCAAAAAGATGGGAAAAAGAGTGAAAATCCCACAACTGAATTTTGGTCAAGTGTTGAAGCACAATTCGAATTAATTCGAATTGCACACAATTCGAATTGCTGAAGAGAACAAAGAAATGGTTAAGTGTTGGAAGGGATGCAGAAGCCTAATTCGAATTGTTCAAGTTCGAATTAATTCGAATTAGGGAATGAAGAGAGAAGAAACCCAAAGGCAAGAAGAAGATGCAATTCGAATTGTCCAATTCGAATTAATTCGAACTGGCACAAACAATTCGAATTGCCAACAAATGCAAAGAGGCCAAGCACAAACCCTCATCCAATTCGAGAAAAGACCAATTCGAATTCTTCACAACAATTCGAATTGATAACTGAAGGCCACATTTCCAGCTCAAGGAAGAGATCTCACAATTCGAATTAATTCGAACTGATTGAATTAATTCGAACTTCACTCATTGAAGCTGTGGAGCATGAGCACAACATTGGTGGGCCTAGGGTTTAGAAGTTTGTCTATAAAAGCTGACCTCCCTCAACACAAGAAATATCCTTAGATCAAGAATTTTGCCAAAAAGCAGCTTGGGACAAAAAGAACAGCAGGAGGTTCCACACCCCTTAAGGGTTAGGTAGGTAGTTTAGTTTAGTTTAGTTTATTTTTCCTTGCAAGTAGTGTAATCTTTACATGCTTTGATCTTAGTTTAGTGTAGAAGCAGTTTGTGTAACCCTTAGAGTAGCCATTTCCAGATTTTTACAAGCTTTCTAGTTAGAATAAACCCTACCTTCAAGTTAATGATGGTTTTGGGTTCCTTATTTTGTTTTCAAAGTGTCAATACAAGAAAAATTTCCAGAAATGGTGTTATTCATGTGTTTTGGCACTCTTTAATGCTTTCTCTAGAAATAAATGCTTAGCATGTTTGTTTGTTTCAACTAGGTTACATTTATTATGTCCTAGTTGACATTCAAACTTAATAAATACATGTTTGGTGGGTTGTTAGCTTGATTTTGTGCCTTAGAGCTTGAAATAAGTGTTCTTAGGTTTAGACGTTTTTAGGTTTGTTAGTATTTACCTTTATGTTTTATTTTTCCTGCCTTGTTTTTATTTTTATGCTGCCTTAGATGACATAGGTGTTCTTAGCTTTATTCATGTAGTTCTTAGATAACTAAATGTTTTAGGTTCTTTGATCTTTGATCCTTTGTTTGTAGAAATAGGGTTGGAATCTTGCCAATACCCACTGAACATGTATTTGTTTATTTCTTGAAAACCTCACTAGGGTGGCTGTGAAGTGACATTGATGTGAGATGAGGGATTTGGTAAATCTAAACCCATCATTAACCGCACAGTGTTCACCTAACCCATACTTGTGAGAACAAAAATTGTTATTGTTTGAAAATGTGTAATTCGAATTGAGGCAATTCGAATTATCTCGAATTGCCTAAGAAATTCGAATTGCACAACCAAAAATTTCCTTCATGTGGTTTTCAACCAATTCGAATTCTCTAATTCGAATTGGTTCAACAATTCGAATTGGCAAGGAAACCACATTGTATCGCATACCACCCATTCATGCCTTAGTTTATTTTTCCATCTTTTACCAGTTCGAATTGTCCAATTCGAATTAATTCGAATTACTGGACAATTCGAACTCACCTTCCCCATGAGGTAAATGCCTTAGTCAATTTGAGCAAGAAAAGGACTTCGTCAATTCGAGTTGTCCAATTCGAATTAATTCGAATTGGTCAATAATTCGAATTTGATGATGTTCCAATTTCTGGCAATGATCAATTGGGTAAAGTACTACTTCATCCTTCATGCATTCTCAATTCGGATTACCCCATTAATTCAAATTGAGCTATCCCTTCTATTTTGAAAACTCCAAAAACATTTTCTTTCATGATTTGTGTAAGTTGCATGGGTGTATTGGGCCTCGGCCCAGTTCATCTGATTTCTATCCATTACACATTTCAACCCACTAGTGTCTACTTATTGTGTGCTTAACACCCACACAGTACCAAAAATATTTTCTCACTTTCATGTTTTCTCCTTCATTGTGTGTATGAACGGATAATGAGAAACACCACAGATTAATGTTGGTGAAAGGTCCCTTCACAGGGATATCGATTAACCCGTCTTCTGTGTGTCAATCATTATTTGCTATTTTGCATGATCTGGTTAGTGGTTGGTGGAAGCTTCGGCGAGCGTTCTCTTCACTAAGAGTTTCGATTAGTCACTCAGCCAATTCCTAATCAGATACAGTTTTAATTTTCCTTATCTTAATTTCTCAACTGAATTCAAGTTGCAATAGTATCAACTGATGTCGACCAACATCAGTTGAGAATTATTACAGCAAGAAATATGTGGGTTCTTCTTCCACTCACAGACAAAAGAAAACTGAATGACGGCGGTCATCGTCGTTTGGAATTCTTTCTGTCTAAAATCAGTCATCTGGGATAATTGGGAACCGGACAGCAGATGTTTGCAGTCCGGAGAACCCCAACTATCTCTGGCACTCTTTTAGCCGATTTCTTCTCACCTCAGGCTAATCCATCTTGTGTATCGCATTCTGTCTAACCCCACCATATATTTTGGGGTGTTTTATTTTCCTTTTCATATACTTGTATGCATGATACTAATATGTAGATGTTCTGGTCTTATTGCTATTTTGGGGATCCTTCCCCTTGGACACAGAAGTCTTGATATAAATCCGATGTTGCATAGTAAACTTCCAACAAAAATTCCTTTGTAAAATCCGGATCTAAGTAAGGGATAAATTCAACAGTTATGACTAATTCATCTTCCACTGGGGGTTGATTTTGAGAGCTTAGAAGCAGAGTCAGCGATTAGGTCTCATCTAGACTGAAAGGATCTGTGTTTTAATTGAGAGTCTACAGCGATTAGGTCTCATCTAGACTGAAAGGATCTGTGTTTTAATTGAGAGTCTAGTACCTGTCTAGGGAATGATTTTCAAACATTCATTTGCTTCTCAAAATTGCTGTGTGTTGGAAATCTGATATTAGATATCGCATTAAGTCAATATCCACTTGGGTGTAGATAAGATGTGATAAATAATACTAGAGGAACAACATATAGGCCTTGGGGAATTTATAAGGTAAGGTCGAGTATTCCTTCGACTACTATCTTCTTCTGCCAAAGTCTAGAATTGAGTCTTGAGTGAGTACATCCGGAATAGGTTCATTAATGGATTTGTTTCATTTAATTTGTATCTCATAACTACCCAGATGTTGTAAGCCTTGTGGCTTATTGATATCTCGGGGGTTCTTGATCTGCATCTGGTCACCAAGACCAGGACTCTTTTATACTAACGGAAAGAGACGTTTTTAACGCTTCCGAGTGATAGATTTAAATGCTTTCTTTACAGCTTTCTTTACTGCTTTCCTTTAAATGCTTTCATAGAGGTCACTCGGAAGAATTAGGGGCTGTCCATCTGTTAAAAGGTTTGAGAGTTATGGAATGGTTTGGGGCTTGATTTGAAACTTTGGGTGTGACATGGGGGAATGATAGGAGTACTTGGCATGTCAACTAATGATATGTTAGGTGTTGCTTATCCACCACAGATGAATAATGTAATTTCACAAGGCCTGTGAAGGGAGTTATAAGTCTGTGGTATCTTAGAAATTGAGGTCGTATGAGCATGTAAAGTCTCACCATAAGTACCTGTCTGTTAAAGGGAACATGGTGCAGAAAGCATGAGAATTAGCTAACTAGAGGATTATCCCAAGCTAAGATCTGTGTATAAAAATGGAAGTTTAATTGTGTTTCATCTGAATCTTGTCCAATCTTTATTATTTCCTCCCTGTCCCTTCTGTCATATTTTAAATCTGCTTTCTAGATAGTGTAGCTTGCTTTTTAAATGCTTTCGTAGTATAGATTTAATTGCTTTCCTAGATATGATTTACCATGCTTTGTAGAATAATTTTTATTGCTTTCATGATCTGGATTTAATTTATGTCAAGTAGTTGTTAGAAAACCCTTGCAAAACTTGAAACGAGTAACCGAGTGGAAAATCTTAGTAAACGACGTGGGCCCTGCTTCCATCGCACATCCTCCAGTGAACGATCCGGTACTTACTATAAATTACTGCAATTTTTGATTCCGTACGCTTTCGGGAGCACAGTTTCTTGACACGAGTAAATAAAAACACAACATTTTAGGAAAATACTCATACAGTGGGAAGATGTTCAAAAGCTTCATGGCAGGTGCTTTCGTGACATGAAATTCTGAGAAGTATCATGGTGCAGATACCAGGGACTTTCAGGGTGACAGACTGAAGGTCAATCCCGGTTGCACCGTGATATTTGTCAAAAGTTTCATGGCGGGAAGGACTACAGCGCCGTTTGAGATTAAAACACCCCACATGAGTAATAAAACGGGAATTATAACATATCCTTAAACCCCTTCCCTACATCATAACTCTTTTCATTTAATAAATCCAAACCTGATATTTCAGAAAATTACTCGTGTTAACGAAGCTCGTCAAAAGTTTCAGAGCTTCAATATTCTCGAAGATCGACTTGCGATCTGGGTATCACCAATTGAGGATCGCCGAGAAAGATATCCCGAAAACGGCGTTTCGAACTCGATATGGCCACTACGAGTTCACAGTGTTATCCTTTGTATTAACAAATGCTCCAGCAATGTTCATGAATCTCATGAACAATGTGTTTAGAGAATTGTTAGAGCAGTGCGTCGTAGTGTTCATCGATGACATCCTGATCTACTCGAAGAGTGAGGAGGAGCATGCCCAACACCTACATCAAGTGTTAGGGATCTTGCGAAAGAACCAACTATACGACAAGTTGTCCATATGCGATTTTTGGTTGAAGGAGGTAGCATTTCTTGGACATATAGTATCCGCTGATGGAGTCTCAGTGGATCCGGCGAAAGTTTCTGCTGTAACCGAATGGGCATCGCCGACAACTCCAACGGAAATAAGAAGTTTCCTTGGATTGGCTGGATACTATAGACGTTTCGTGAAGGATTTTTTGAAAATCGCACGTCCTTTAACCCAGCTACTGAAGAAAGGAGTCAAATACGAGTAGACCGAAGCGTGTGAAGCTGCATTTCAAGAATTGAAGAAACGACTCACAACGACACCCGTATTGACGCTACCATCAGAGAATGGTGACTTCGAAGTTTACAGCGATGCTTCGAAAGAACGTTTAGGTTGTGTCTTGATGCAAGACTCAAGAGTCGTTGCATACGCATCACGCCAACTAAAACCTCACGAGGAGAATTACCCGACACACGACCTGGAGTTGGCAGCGGACGTATTCGCTCTAAAGATATGGAGACATTATCTCTATGGGCGAAAGTGTCGAATGTTCAACGACCACAAGAGCTTGAAGTATATATTCACTCAGAAGGAGTTGAATCTAAGACAGCGAAGGTGGTTGGAACTCATTAAAGACTATGATTTGGAAATATCCTATCACGAAGGGAAGGCGAATGTAGTAGCCGATGCGCTAAGCCGGAAGACCCAACAT